>NW_006494943.1:4437198-4535778 GCF_000471905.2 Amborella trichopoda
CGAGGGTATTTTGGTCAATTTATTTTTTATGAATTATTTTTTAAATATTTTTATTAGGTGCACTTTAATGAGAAGAATAGACGTCTAAAATTTCAAATGATTTGGATTTGTAGAAAAAACATTAAAATTCAAATACAAAATAAGGTCGTGACCATCAATCTAAACTGTTGTTGGGATCATATATAGTTTTAAATTATAAAAAACAGATGATATTGAGTTGTTTGATGTCACTAACATTAAACTAGGCAATACAACCCAGTGTCTTTATCTAAGGAGTGCACTCGGGTCCTTGCAGAGAAAAGGGAGAGATATTAGAGAGAGAAAGAAAGTGAGATTCCCAAAAGAAAATGAATTCATACCTTATGCAAAAGAATGTATATCATGTTTTAAATTAAGGAATAAAATATTCAAAGGGTTAGTATTTTGTTGTCGGTAACGTAGGAGGTCACACAAAGGAAGAAGTAAAGATTGAGGTCCATGAGAATCAGTTGCTGCATATAAGTGGAGAGAGAATGAGTTTGTTTGATGTCCAAAGGGTTAATTTTTTAGTTAAAAGGGTGGTAGATGTTACTAATATTGGACTGCCCAAATTTTTTTTAAATATAAAATTTGCTTGCCCTTTTAAACTCTTATATAGAATGACAAAGCAGTTCAATGTATCTAATATCGAATAGCTCCAAAAAAATATGTGGTTCGATATCTGGGGTATCAGACTGTACCAGAAACCAGAAAAATTAAAAAGAATTAATAAAATCTCTCAATTTAACCAAATCCATATGTAAATTTCCCTTTTAAGATTGAGCTTTCAATTCTATTGCTTTATCAATGGTTCATAAAAAATGATGTGGTGTGATACTGGATGCTCGAGATTAAAAGGTGCTAGAAAGAGTGCATGTAGCATGCTTTGTGAGAACATACGGTACATCCATTTTCTAGGGTAAAAGAGTTGTTTTGAACGTTTATTTTGATATAAAAATTCAAAATCCAACAACAATCACTCAATGATTTATTTTTTAAGAAACTTTAGAATTTTGGGTTCTTGAGATACTTAGATCTTATTGTTGAAAAATTAGACGCTCTACTCAATTTCATGATATTTATTTGAGCGACTTATATAGTTCAGTTTGAAATTTTTGGATGTTAGACTCAATTTCATCGCTTGTATTTTGGGGTCCTAAAAACACTCCTAGCTTGAGTTTTACCGGACGGTACGAATGGACACTATGCTCTTGCAAGAGTCGATTGCTATATGGGAAAAAAAATAAAAAATCCTTTGGACCTTGACCAGAGTTTTAAAAGTTGGTGACTCAAATGGTAACCACGAGCTGACCCAAAGTTGATAAGTTGCCGATGCGGATTTTTTTTTGGGCAAGTAAAAAGTAGTATGTCGGTGGGGATTTGGGTCCCTAGCTTTTGGTGAGAATGGAGTCCTAAAAACTCAGGTTTGCATAGTTCTCACCCGATGTTGATACTTTTTAAATAAAAGAAAAAAAAAATCCCTTGAGAACGGGCAAGCCGGACAGAAACGGCCCAAAGTGACTCTCTTCAGTTGGTGAACATTTCCGCCCACGAATTTGGTCTTCTAAACACCGGATAAGATACTAGAAAAACAATAGAGAAAGATCAATTTAATGCCCATACCACTTTACAATATCAGTAAGTACGTAAATCATCTCATTACCATTGATATTATTGTTTTTAAAGTTTCATTCCAAGGTAGTATGTCCTAAAACATATGATAAAAATGATCACACTACTCTGGCATGGGGAATCTAAAATGTATATTAATAATTTGATTGTTGTTAGTCATTTGGAATGAATTTAAATAGGAATAGTTGCTAAAATGCCCTTATTTATTGAAGATTCTCAATCCTAAATGTGCGTCGTTTTTACATATTTTAAGAGGTACCCTAGTGTGGTGAAACTTAAAAGTAAACATTAAATGTGATGACTTGACTACCTTCTAATTTTGAAATATAATTTAACCATTTAATGTAAAGGTTATGTTTCAAAACCTATAAACAAATTGAACTCAAATTTTAAAGGAAAAAGTTTTTATAAGTTAGCAATCTCATACTATTGAATTAGGGCACATCACAAAAATCCATCCGAGAAAGTTTCTTTGATGCCAAAAATCTCTCAAATTGATCATCTCAACCTCAAGATGTATGGATATTAAAAAAAGAAGATTCCAGGTCATGAAAATAGTGCATCTGCAAATGCATAACTCTAATACCCCATATTTGTACTCATTTCCGGATGATCGGGACCCAGCAACGTCAGTACTTTACGCAGCTCGAGTTGAAGAGCAGGATCCACACTCATCGATGTAAAAGGCAAAGGCATGGGCGGAGATAGGAGCTTGGGTAGTATTGAAGGCATTGGAGTGAGCTAGAGCACAATGGAAGGATGCAGATGTAGAGGTAACGCATTATTTGTACTGTCCTTTTTCAAAAAAATTAATTGTTTATAAATTTGCTTGATCTGATCATTTTAAAGCTTTAAATTTAATAACTAAGAGTGACAATATATTTTTATATTATCGCAATGCTTTCCAACATAAAAACTGCTTCCTTTGGCATAGTTTTGAGGTGCGTCTTACTTCAAAAGTATGAGGATGACATCTTATATAAACCGCACGCAATTGTAAAACAATTTTAACTTCTATAATCAAGTTTTTATTAAGTAAATTTAGGATTGGCTCCTCCAAAAATCAATTTCAAATTTAAAAGTTCTCTTAACCTTTTGAATTAGAGATATACTTGAGCTGAACATTTTCGAGGAAACCATTACTAATATTAATTTTAGATTTATAAAGATATTTTACCATAAAAACATACCAAACAAACAGATTTTAAGTTCACCGTGTGATATGTGAAGCCTGGACTATGTGAAGCCTGAACTAACCACTTAATATATAAAAGAGTAGAGAAAAGGAAATTATTAAAAAATATCCCTTCTTTTTAGATTATTAGAAAAATAACCCAAATTTTTAAAATATCAATCATACCTCTTTGCATCATCGTTTGTGATTTTTTTTTTTTTTTGACTAAAATACATTTCACAGTAGTGTTAGGTCTGCGAAGCTCATCACAATTAACTAAAAACCGCGATGGTCATAGTGTTGGGTTTATGTGTCCTTTCAAGGCCTTATGAGAGCTTTTATAAGCATTGTATATAGTGAAACATAAATTTAGTAGGAGTGTGGTCCTCATGTGGACCATACTAAACAAATTCTATTTGCCAATACTCTAATCAAGCTCGACATGCTAGGCCAGCTGAGTTTGGAAAAACCTAAGGTACATGGGCGTAAAGTTAATATCGAGAATGGTTTAGTGAGTTAGCCTTTGATAAAGTCGAAGTATGCTCGGATGAGGGCCGAAGGACTGTGCGACCATTATGTGTGATGCATAGCATATAGAGACAATTTTAAAACATCATCGTTGTATCATCACACAACATGTACATAAAATAAGCATATTGAGAAAAAGATCTACCATTGAGGGTGGTGCGTATACATATTATCCCTATGCACCATTGAGTCGTGGTTGCATCATGGTATTGGGGACTATGGTTTTATTTATAGAGGAGAGCCTGAAATCCACATATTACGATTGTGTCCCCTAGTCAATTGAGTAACTTTGGTAGCTCAATCATGAGCCCCTGCAATTTCTCCTAGCCGATTGACTGACTTTGGTAGCCCATTCATGAGTCCTTGCAATGGACTGTAGGTCATGGGAACTGCTAGGTCAGTTTGAGAAAACTAGATGAATCATGGTCCATAGTTGAAGGTGTAGTACTCAAGTGCGTTGATAAAATCCTAAACTTATTCAAATCCGATTCTCATAAAAATTAATTTATTTTAATTAAATTTATGTTATTTGTTTTTAGAATGTTTATTTGAATTTTTGTGAGTCTTCTTATATTTTAATTTTGTCATTTGAATTTTTAAATTTAGAGATATTCAATTTCTAATGTTTTAAATAAACTAAGAGATTTAAAATTTTTAAAAATAAAAATTAATATTTTCTTAAAATATATGGGACACTCCATGATATTTGGAGGCCCAATTTTCACATGTAGACTTCTGGGTGGGGCCCGTTAGAGGCCACCAAAGGGTGGCATGCCCCACCCATAGGGATTGCTCTCTCTCCTTCTAAAAATGATAAGAGGATCCCATGTTCGTTGGTTTTCATTTTGTGGTGTAACGCCTACTTGCATAAGGAATGAAATAAATGGTTTTTAGAATGTCTTGTGAATCAATAATACTTGATTGAAAAATAAGGAATGAATATCTAATAAATGAGAAATATCTTCATTATCTCAATATTGGATGGGTTTAGGAAGTGAAGGATAAGGTTCTAGCCTTTTCTTTGAATCTTGATGGTGGATCAAATGAATGGATGTGTCACATCTCTCAACCCACATGTCTCCTTAAATCGACAGTCAAAATATGAACCTACGAATTATAACAAACCCTAAAGCATAGAAAATCTATAAAATGAGGCTCTCCCACCACATAAATCTCTATATCAATTCTCTCTCATTGCTCTAAGAATTGTCTCTCTCCAAGAATTCTAAAGGGGATACGCCCCAATCTAAGGCCTCATCTCTCTCTCCCTAAGTTTCAAAACGGGACATGCCCCAACCTAGACTACTCTTTGAATTCCCAAGGGGGCACGCTCAAGCTATCTTCTCTCTATCTCTCTTGAGGGTTCTAAGGGAAAACCTAGCTTGGGATTGGTTCTTGATTTGTGGGTAGCTAGGAGCATCTCCTTGTTAGTAGATCTCCACTTATCTCTTTGATTTCTATTTCTCATATCTCTGAGATCAAGCCAAACGAGCTTAAACAAGATTAATGCATTGAAACCATAGGTAGTTGGTTCTAGATCGATTTTCATATGCTACTAAGAGGGTTTTACTATAAGTATGATAATTACGAGACCGATCATAGATCTCGATCACCATCGGAAGAAGGAGATTCAACGTGGGTTGTATTAAGTCTGGTTGAGGAAATCTCCGACATTTTTACTCCTTTAAAATTTATTTTTGTGTTGAGCTCTTCTATTCCAATAAAGCAATGAGTTAAGGTTTTGATTTAAGAAATTGAATTCAATGGTGGTAGCAAGTGAGAACCGTGTTTTATTTATTTATTTATTTATTTATTTGTTTCAATAATTATTTGTTTGTAATTGGATATTGTGAGTGGTCTTGCCGATGTAAAAATAAGAAAAAGAAGAAAAAATTGAACTTATATACATCGTGCTTGATCACATACTCTAACTTTCACATAGAGGGTTAAACTCTTTGTATTGGGTTTAAGTTGTCATGGTTCTTGTAGAATCGTGATGCTACGTTCATCACAGTTCTAATAGAATTGAGATGCCTTTGCCACTATTCAACCATTGCGATTCTACTTGAACCGTAATGCGGTTAGTGCACTCGAACTATCACGATGCTATTATAACTGTGATGTAGTACCTAATCATCATGGTTTTAAGAGAACCGTGATAATTTAACCATCACGGTTGTAATAGAACTGTCATGATTCCTGAACTACACAATCCCTTCCTGCCCCTTTCCTCCTTCATACTTTTTTCTTCGTCCCAAACCTATTTGCTCCTTTACCTTCCCATCACTCACACACTTTCTCTCTAACGGCTGTAACCCCACATTTCTCTATCTTATCCTTGTTAGTCCCAATAAAACTAATAACAAATAAATAAAATTGAAATCGATAAACAACTTACTCGGATTTGTCCTTAAATCACACGAGGGACCCAAAGTTCTATACCAAATCCTATAGACCAAGCCATCCAGGGACAAACAACCTTGAGAGTCCTCTTTGGTTAATCAAATTCACCTCTTTTCTATCTTTTCTAGAGGGGTTAACCTCCTTTTGTAGATAACATCTTTATTTAGTAACTCTCACATTCATAGTCTATAGGAGTTGAGATCTAAGCGTAAGTCCTGCCTTAATTCCCTTAAGTGCAGCTAATTAGGATTAACAAGTTGTCACCAAACTATTAATCCTATATAATGAGCTAAACCTTAAACATGTCATTAGTCCAGTAATGACTCATATAATAGGATGTGATCCAAGCATTCCCACAATTTACAAAGAATCTAAACACACCACTGGGTTTTCCCTCCAGTGATACTGGGTTTTTCCCTCCAGTGATACATGCTATTAAAGCTAAAAAATGGATCAATGTATATGGTATTGCCTCATGTTAACCACATGAGATTTCACATATACTTCAATATGGCTTTTGTACCATTATTGAAAAGATGAATTTCCAATAGGAAAAGGGCCTGATAGATCACATTTCCAACAACTCCCACTGAGACTGAAGGCGCTTTAACATCTTGTACATGACATTGCCTCATGCTTTCCACATGGGATTTTCATATACTCAGCTAGTGCAGTCACACACCACTTTTAGATTTTCTGGCCTCCACAGCCTTATATATGGTATTGCCTTATGCTACTTGCATGAGATTTCACATATACCCTACTAATATGATCATACACCAAACTCAGATTTCCCAGCCTCAATGGTTTTGTATATGGCATTGCCTCATGCTATCTACATGGGATTTATCATATACCTTACCAATGTGGTCATGCGCTACGCTTAGATTTTGTGGCCTCAATAGCCTTATATATGACATTTCCTCATGCTACTTGTATGAGATTTCATATATACTCTGCCAATGTGGTCAATACCACACTTGGATTTTTTGACTTCAATAGTTTTGTATATGGCATTGCCTCATGTTTCCTGCATGAGATTTCTCATATACCTTACCAATGTGGTCATACACTATACTTATATTTTCTGTCATCAATGACCTTGTATATGCATTGCCACACAAGGATGACACGCACAAATCGAGAAATTGTCCAAATTTTTCGATACAGAGAAGGAATTATCAATGCGAGTTGCATGCTTTATATATATATATATATATATATATATATATATATATAAACAACTGGATAACACTGAAGGTAAGAAAGACCAAGCTTTAGAACTTGAATTACAAGGGCATATGATCCTAAACAAATGTATTGACTTTAAGCGTTATTCCCTGACATATATAACTACATTTGTTTTATGGAAATGATCTTAAGATTGGAAGTTCAAAGTCAAGAACTCAATTTCCACTTAGCTATTAAGTAGTCTGCATAATCATAAGTTCATACATAAGTCTATTTCTAATTTATACAAGAGTAATCACATAGAAAATAAATCTATATGAATATTGTATGATATCTCTAACAACCTTGAGAGACCTCTTTGGTGAATCTCATTCACATCGTTTCTATCATTCTCTAACTTTTCTAGAGGGGTTAACCTCTTTTTATAGAGAACACATTTATTTAGTAACTTTCACATTCATGATCTATAGGAGTTGAGATCCAAGTGTAACTACTGCCTTAATTCCTTTAAGTGCAGCAAATTAAGATTAATAAGTTGTCACCAAACTGTCAATCCTATATAATGAGCTAAACTTTAAACCTGTCATTAGTCCACTAATGACTAATATAATAAGATGTCATCCAAGCATTCCTGCAATTTATAAGAAATCCAAAGACACCACATGGGATTTCACATATACTTCAATATGGCTTTTGTACCATTATTGAAAAAATAAATTTTCGGGAGAAAAAAAGGCACGATAGGCCACATTTCCAACGATTCCTCTTTCTCTCTCTGTCTCTCTAATCTATAATCTATTTTATATCCTCTCCTTCTACCTCTTAATCTCTCTATAAGTTATTGAGATATATTTTCCAACTCCTAAGTGTCAAATATATATACCAACACCAATTTACATGAATGTCCTCAAAATCTTCAAGTTTTTATATATATTCCCATTGATATATGATGACATTTTTTATGAAATGTTATGTAGTTTTTTTCCATAGTAGCTGTTGTAGTTGGGTTGGGGCAATTGGATTTTTTTTGTCTAAAATATTTACATAAATAAGTGTTAGATCTATATTTATATTGTGGTATATGTATTGCAATCTAATGTCCCTTTGTAATGCTTCCTTATTGTAATGTATAGATTTCTAATAATAATAAAAAATTATGGAGCTACATAACAACCAAAAAATATTATAAAAAAAAGAAGAAAAGTTTATATAAGGTTACAACTTTAAAATGTAGAATCACAGATGCACCACAAAAATCGATCGGAAATGTTGTTTTAATGTTGAAAAATCCCTCTAATCAATCATCTCGACATCAAGATCTATGAATATGAAAAAAAAAAAAGTATTTGAATCTCGAAAATATTGCATCTTGCAACATATTATCTAGACCGTCCATCTTCAAGATTTTCATATATTTATAGATCTACTTGATTTTAACCATTTTTGAAATTTCAAATTTTCTAATTAGGTATGAAAATAGATTTTAAGATAATACTAAGAATTTTTTACAACAAAATGAAATGTTATGATAAAATTTTAAGGTCGCCTTAATTGGATTGTTTAAGGTTGCAACCTTATAGAAACCGCACCATAAAAACACCACATAGAATTTCAAGCAAAGTACTTACATCAACGACCATGCTCATATAGTGCTAAAAATAGTTGGGGGAATGAGTTTTTACCTCAATAATGAATATCTCGTGCGGTGAAAGGAGCACAAATAGAAAGGATCTGGGAGCTCTCTCTTTCTACTGCAACAATGATGGTTGGAGAGAGAGAGAGAGATATGGCTATGGAGTTCTCGTAGTGTTAGAGAAAGTGAACGAGAAGCCGAAGAAGCTAGGGCACACCGTTAGTAAGAGAGAGGGAGAGCCGCAGTGAGAGAGTACACGAGAGAGAGGAAGAAGGATTAGGGGATTTGAAAATGAAAAAAGGAGGTTTTATAGGACAGTTGTGAGAAATCCGTGAAACGGTATCATGGTGATGCCATTGTCATGGTTAGCATCACAGTTCTAAACTAACCATGATGGTATACGCTACCATTACGGTTCTACAAGTACTGTGGTGGTTCAAATGGCAACCTAGCATCATGGCTCTTTTAGAGCTGTGATGCGTTAAACCCAACACGAAAAGGGTTTGCACCTTCTATGACTATCACAACTCTTAGTTAACCAAATGAGCTTCACAATTTTTAGTTAAAAAAATAGGAATAGTGATGAAAATGGGTACGATGAGGCTTTTTAAAACGGGTGCGGTTTGTATAGAGCCTAGCTCTAAACAATCAAATTAGTGCCTACCTTCAAATAGTATAGAGAAATATGGTTTCAAAACTAGAAATCTTTTTGATATCCTTAAAATATATTTTTATCTTTATTTATAAAGTTTAAAGCTTCAAAATTAGTGTAGATCCAGAGATCTATGAAAACTTGAAAATCTTGAAAATTGACGGTCCAAAAGTACCTTACAAAATACACTACTTCCAAAACTTGAAATCCATTTTTTTCTCATATCCATGTATCTTGATGTGGAGATGAGGAATTTGAGGATATTTGAGCATCAAAACAATCTCTTTTAGTGAAATTTTTGAGGTAGATTCAAATTTGATTGTTCAGAGCATCGGCTCTATATAAACTTTTTCCTTTTAAAAAAGATCTTATACCATGAAATCATTTATGTTTGATACAAGGAGGTCACAATTTAGAGTTTTTTTTTCATGACCTTAAAAAAAAACAAATGTTTAATAAAATATTTTTTTTAAAAAAACCCCTAAATAAGACTAAGACTATGAAGGCTAGAAGCAGTGGTTGATAAGGAGATAACCCTACTGCTCAGTCACGCAAATGTGATTAAAAGGGTCGAGGGTAATTTGATTGTATGTTTTAAATCACGCTTGCCCCACGTTAATCCTCCTTTTGCCTGCTCAGCGGAGGATGAGAGACCGCAAATGCCCTCAGTTCAAACCAGCTTTACACCTGTTTAGAGAGAGACAATTGTAGTCACCTACTATCAGAGAGAAAGTTAGCATGCGGACAACAATAAATATATTTTTTAAATATAATTTGATACTATTTTTTAAAAGAATTTATGATCTTTAACATATAGATCATGAATATGAAAAAGTAAATAAATTTTAAAAACTTAAAATAAAATTTATATTGAGAAAACATTTGGACCCATAGTTTACAATTGTTTTTAGGTGGACCACCTGCTTGCCTTCATTTTTTAGATGGATATTTTATATGCTTTGTACCACTAGGCCACATATTGTAGAAATGCGATTCAGCTTGCATGAAACAATTGTTCGAAAGGGTAACCCACCCTTAAGTCTTAGGGGTTAGCAATGGACTCGGGGCCCGACCCAGGGCTCATCAGGTATACCCAAATGGGTGTGGGTCCACAATTTGGACTTGGCAGATCAGGTCTGGGTCCAAAACCTGAACCTGAATACTATTTGGGTTTGAGTTTTGGTTCGATTAGATATGATAACCCGTACTCGTAAACTGTTTTAGATAAAATACTTCAAACCCTATTCATTTGAGTGTATTAAAGATCATATACAATAAGAATTCATAATCATCTTTAGCTGTTAAACAACAAATAAGATAATTTGAAATCTAATGGCGGTTGTGACCTGGTTGTGACCTTCTTACCGCTAATTTGGATATATGATGGTGAAAAAAACGCAAAAATAATAATAATCATAATAATAAATACAGAACTCATAGTGGGTGGTAATAGACCCGATCAGACCCAGCTCATAATGAAGGTAGATCCAGCTCATAGCAATGGACCCGACCAAATCCGAGATTTGACAAGATAGATCCAGAGCCCGATAGGTACGATCTAACTTTTGGACCACAGATCAGATCCGGATCCAAAACCTGGATTTATTTGAATACCCGATCAGTTGCCACCCTACCCGGTGTCTTCCTCTTCCGTCGCATAAATATCCACACCAAATCTACCGGGCCCCACGACATTGCCCTCTCGCTCTATATGCCATCCTCTGTGAGAGAGAGAGAGAGAGAGAGAGAGAAGAGATTTTCTTCGAGTGTAGAGAGAGAAAAAGGCCTCGCCCTTCTCTCTCTCTCTCTACAGGCAGCACCACAGCTGTGGAAGGTCGAAGACGGACGCAGGCAGCATGGACCCTGTTGACCCTCACTCCTACGCCGACTCCTCCCAACCCTTCGCCTCCCACCTCGCCCTTTCTCTCTTCTTCGACTTCCCCTCTCGCACCATCCATGGCTCCGCCCTCCTCTCTCTTCCCCGCCCCCACGCCGGCCCCCTCACCCTCGACACCCGCTCTCTCTCTATCTCCTCCGCCATTGACCCCCTCTCCTCCACCCCTCTTCCTTTCTCTCTCAGCCCCATTGTTGACCCCATCAAAGGCCAATCCCTGACCATAACCCTCCCCGACTCTGCTCTTGCCTCCGTGCTGTTGACATTCACTACCTCTCCTCAGGCCTCGGCGATACAATGGCTTTCGCCTCCCCAAACTGCACTGAAAACCCACCCTTATGTGTACACTCAGTGCCAAGCCATACACACGCGCTCCATCTTCCCCTGCCAAGATACGCCGGCTGCTCGCCTGCAGTACACTGCCCTCCTCAACCTGCCTGTGGAGCTCTCGGCGGTCATGTCGGCGGAGCGCGTGGGCCGTGGTCGTCCTGAGCCGGGGCAGGCCCGGGGGGCATGTCTGGATGCCCTCTGGTGTGCCGACACCCGTGTAGTCGAGAGCTTCAATATGCAGTGGCCGGTTCCCCCATATTTGTTTGCTTTTGCTTGCGGAGCTATCACAGGGAGGGATATTGGGCCGAGGTCTAGGGTTTATTCAGAGGGGTCCTCTGTGCTGGAGGAGGCGGTGTGTGAATTTGCAGGCGTGGAGGAGATGGTGAGGGAAGGGGAGAGGTTGTTTGGGGGGTATGAGTGGGGGAGGTTTGATTTGTTGGTGCTGCCCCCAAGCTTTCCTTATGGGGGAATGGAGAACCCGATGATGGTGTTCTTAACGCCCACTGTGATCGCCGGGGACGGGACTGGGGCACAGGTGGTGGCGCATGAGCTTGCCCATAGCTGGACCGGGAACTTGATCACCAATACCAATAATGATCATTTCTGGCTCAATGAGGTTAGTTTCTCTCACTCGTGGGGCTCTGGTTTAGGTGTTTGGAACAATATATTCCTGGTCACTGCCTTTGAGTTTGCTCTCAAATGGTTATCTATTTGCATTTGTTCTTTTATCTCTGTTTCATAATGGCCATCTGCTTTTAATTTGATCTATCCATCTCTGTTTCCATCTCTGGTTTGAAGCAGTCAATGTAATTTTGATTAGATATAGCTTTTGTTTTTGGGGTGAATGAGGGGATGGGTATAAGGTCTGTGGCACTATGGTATTGTGGTTCAGACCCATCTATATGGGGTTTTGAAGTTTCTGGTTTTCTGAATGTGATTTATCTGGTTTTCAAGGGTTTCTAGGCTTCTTCTTTACACTGGTTCATACCTTGTTTTCCTTCTTATGTTAGACTCAAAGACATTTATTGATGCATCTTGTTATTGACTGGGAATTTTTCTTTTCCTGTTCTTTCTCCATGGTCTGTTGGTTTTATGAGATTTAGAACTGTTGGGGTTCTTAAACCACTTGGCTGTTTTTATTATTTTTCGCTGGGCTTTGAACTGCAGAGTTTGATGTTGTGTTTTTTTTCTGTTGTCTTTAAAAGAAAAATTTCTTCTATGTCTGCTTCTCTGAATTGATTTTCTGCATGGTAGGGTCTGTTTTTTTATGTCTATGTGCAGGCTTTTATGTCTGTCACTTTTCCAAATGGCTTTTGGATGGCACAATATTATTTTGATTCATATTTATGCTGGTTTTGCATGATAAAGACCTTTTTTCTGTTTTAGGGTTTCACTACATATGCAGAGAGGAGGATTGTAGAGGCTGTTCAAGGAGAAGAGATTGCTGCTCTGAGTATTGGAATCGGGTGGAGGGGTTTACTAGAAGAAGTGGAGAGGTTTAAAGATAATATGGAGTTAACAAAGCTGAAAACAAACCAGGAAGGTATTGATCCTGATGAAATATACTCTCAGGTTCCATATGAGAAGGGTTTCCAATTTCTCTGGCGTATAGAACGCCAGGTGAGTATGCTTTTTTGAGTTTTTTCTCTTTTATCTGTTCCTTTTAATGGATAAATGGAGTGCTGATTCACTGGTTCTGAAAGTCTGCTATGAAGATTGTGTTTTGGCGAAAGCCTTTATTAAAACCAACGCAATGGTGACTGAAAAGAAATTTGGACTTCTATATTTGCATAAAAGTTAACTCCTTTAGGCAACATGATTCAAAGAATTAGATGTCAATTGTCGATGATTTCTACACTACTTCCCAAGATCTATTCCTACTGCTGAACTACCAGAAACATACAAGTGATTTCTGTGCAGTAAAACTACTATTTTTTTTTCTTTCTAGTTTATTATCATTGCTGTGATACTAACGTGCTACAACATCAGGCATGAATTCAGTTACTGCACCAGTAATTCGTTTAATTGAAGATAAATGTTGACCTTTCTGAGGAATACTCATGATTCACTTGATGCCATCAAAAGATATTTTGATTAGCCTTGTTGATGCTGCTGCTTTTGTGTGTTTTTCTTTTCCTTTTCCAATTTTGTCCTAACCATGGGTTTAACTCAGATTGGTCGCCCAGCTTTTGATGAGTTCCTGAAGAAATACATTGCAACTTTTAAGTTCAAGTCTATCGACTCCGACACTTTTGTTGAATTTCTCAAGGCTAATGTTCCTGGGATAGAGAAAGAAATCGATTTGCAGTTATGGGTGGAAGGTACAGGCATTCCTTCTGATGCCATGGAACCTGTTTCTAATCTTTATACGAAGATTGTCTCCTTGTCAAAAGATTTTGTGCTGGGAAAGCTGCCCACAGAGGAGGATGTGTTGGACTGGCGTGGCCAAGAATGGGAGCTTTACTTGGAGAACCTCCCCAAAGTTCTTGATCCCTCGCAGGTACTCCCTACTCATTTCTTTGTTTCTGTAGTTTGATATTTTGAATTGTTTTGCAATTTTTTCCCAAATTTGGTATTCCTTTGTTTTTTGACGGAAGAACAAATGAGAATAATATTGGAAATTGTGAAGAAGGCAATGCAACAATGCAAGGAATTTACAAGATCTTGGTAAAGACACTGACCAAAAATATATTTAGTTCACCCTCCCAAGCAATCCTCATTTTGCTTGCACAATAGACCCTCTCCCTCTCGCTACTGCAGTTTGTGTTTCCAGTTATAGATTTTCCAAGCCATTTTCCACTGATAAATTTGCCAAGCCATTGAGCTAGAGCAATTTTTTTTTTTTCTTTTTGGGTGAATAAGCTAGAGAAAAGTTGAACCATGAAAACTGCCACTATGTACATGGTGCTTGCCATTTTAGACAAAATGAACACAGCATATGTTGCATATCTTTTACTCATTTTGATTCTTAGATGACTAAAATGGACCCATATCCACAAACGTGTGTGTGTGTGTGTGTGTGTGTGTGTGTGTGAGAGAGAGAGAGAGAGAGAGAGAGAGAGAGGAGAGAGAGCAAGGTGTTCTATGAATTGGGTTTCTCTCTATTCTCATTATTAGAGGTTGGGATAATTCACTGTTTCTTAAGAGATCTCTTGAATCTCAACTATTTCTTGCTCTCACTGTATCCTGTCAGTGCTGCATTTTCTAGCTTTAAGATGTAATCTCAGACAAAAATTTCCCCGAATGCTTATCTACCTAATGATTGGGGCAAAAATTCCCCTTAGTGGTTATCTACCTAATGATTGGGGCAAACGAGAAATGGGATTTATAAAGAAGTAAAAAACAGAATTCTCAATTCTTGTTGCCCTGGATTGCAGGTTCTGGCATTGGATGAGCGATATAGATTGGCCGAGCACAATTATTGGGAGGCGAAGGTGGCGTTTCTCACTCTAGCTGCTGCCTCAGGATGCAGGGACTACTACGGTATGATGGAGAAAACTTTGAAAGAGGTTGGAAGGATGAAATACCTTAGGCCTCTCTATACTGCACTGGTTCAGGGCAACTCCAAGGACGAAGGGAAGATTCTGGCAAAGAGGATCTTTGCAGAGGCCAAGGATATGTACCACCCCATTGCCCAAGGGGTGGTGGAGTCCATACTTTCTAGGCACATGTGATCATTCTTCTCGCTCTAACAACACTTTTTTACTAGCAGTTAGACAAAAGGATAGTTTTAGGGCTTTATAAATTAATTTTGGATTTTGGGCTCCTTTTGATGGGAAGGACAGCATTGCTATGCTGTGTAAGGAGAGAAAGTAATGCTGCTTCTTTTTGAAGTTATATAGATCATTTCTGGCCTTTTTCGTTTGTGTGTAAAGCTGATGAAAACATATATAGGATGAATCACATGCAGGATGGTAACCATTTGGATTATTTTGGTTGAATTTTTTGTTTGGTTTTGGATATCAAATTTTGAACTGCTGCAATCGAAAAATGAAATGGTATGGTTAGACCAAGTTGAAATTATGGTGTGAAGAGGGGCTTGCTGCCCGGTTTTAAAAGTCGATAATCTGGGTTTGGATTCAGTAGCATCAGGAAAGGCTAGATTCTCTCTAAAATGCACTATTCTCCCCTTCTTGATTTAATTCGTCTAACAAAACTGTTACAGATGGAGAATATGTTCAATGTAGATTTCTTTTTTCGGTACCCTTTATTCGGCTGCTTTGCAGTGTATTGAAGGGTTGAGCACCCGCCATCCATTATTTTGACAGGTTGATATGATAATTTTTCTGAAGTGCCTAATTGAAGGATGATGCTTAATGCTTCAGTAATTTGTATGGGGACCATGGAGCTGTGGAATATGGTTCTATTATCCTGGAGCATAAAGGATTGATATGATGCTTAATGGTTCGATTATTGGTTATGGGGACCATTATTTATGTTCCTTTGTTTAGAGATGCCTTTTTTGGTTAATTTGTTTAGAGATGTCTTGATCATGTGAAATGAATTTCTCAGGTGCTTTTCTGCAACTCATTTATTCATTTATTTTGTACGCTTTAACTAAAATTTATATTTCTATAAGAATCTGTACTAGAACGTATAGTTGCATCATCATAAAAGAGAAGAGAAAAATGAAAGAACCAAAATACATGTAAAAATTTAAAACAAAGTAAAAAATGCATAAGAACGAGGGTGGCAATGGGGCAGGCTTGGACCGGGCCAACCCTGGCCCTAGCCCTGGTCTCCATAAGGCTGGCCCTGGCCCTATTAGGGCTGGACCGGGTCAAAAACAAATGAAGAAAAATATGTGAAAAAACAAGGAAAAAAGGAGGGTCGGGAAGGGCCAGCGCTGGCCTTAGCCTAGGCCTCGGGCCACAATTTATGACCCAGGCCTTGCTTTTTTAGGGTCAGGCTAGGTCGCTGAAGCTACCGTCACACTTAGTACTTGGTACTTGCTTTTACACAAACTTCCACTGTTTACAATCCTTTTCTTTACTCAAAGATCAACCTTCTTTACTTTGTATGAGAACTAGCAATGTCTACCTGTGCACCTTGTTTAGCCAATGCTTCATGGTCATGCAAAAACCACCTGGTAAAGTGAGTATAGCACTTACGCGTTCCTCGTGCTGTGCATAAGGAGACCTGGATTACCTGATGCACTACTGTCAAAGTTCAGCTTGATTAACCGCTTGATGGTGGTTTCCACTTACTTGGTTTCTGAGTTTTCTTGACCTTTAAATGTAACAACTTCTTCCAATTAGACATCAAGCCTTCCTACGAAAGTCCTCTTAAAACACTTTTCTAGGCACTGCAAATGGCTTTTGTAGTTTGAATCTTGAATTTGATAGCACATTGATCAAGAGCTTTACCTTGAAAGCTCTGTTATGATGCTCTTTCCAAATTTTGCATATAGGGGCTGCAATTGCTATTCTCCATTGGTTTATACCTTAGGTAGCGGTGAGGAGCACCATTGCAACAGTAGCTGTTTGGCTGATCATGGTGTAAACCAAGGAAGGTTGAAGCCTCTCAAAAGCCAAGACTATAGAACACAATGTAGGGGTAATGCATAAATATATATCATTTTGTTTCTTCTTATGATTTAGATACATACTTGTTAATATCAAACCCTCTGTCTCAGTTGATCAATAGTTAAAGCTCTAATTCTTATGATATGTCTTGTACAAGGTTGGCAGTGACCAAGATTTCTTTGCAGCTTGCAGTAGATGCACATATCTGTGCCTTTCGATTTGAGTATAAAGGGATTTGACTGAAATGTCCCTTGAGGGGCTGAACTCCCAAAACTACCATGTCATTTCCTTACAGAAAATAATATAAGCTGGGCCTGAGTGTCACAAACTGATTCCCTGTGACATCAACCATTCTTTTGCATCTCAACCAAATGTCTCATGTTGTATTCCTTCAAATTCCAGTCACTACTTCCTTGACAGTGACATTCGTGTGGTAGGATTTTTTGAAAAAGTTCTGGAAATTGAATTTTAAAGGGGGCATCTAGGGCTGGCAATTGGCGGGGCCTGCCATGGCCCTAGCCCAGCCCAGCCCTGGCCTTGGCCCTGGACCTAGCCTTGTCACAACGGGACCAGGCTAAGTATAATCCAAGAAAAAAAAAAAGGAGAAAAAAAGAAAAAAAAAACTGGAGTGGTCTTGGTCAAGGCCTGGCCTGGCCTTGCCCTCGGGCCGTGGTGGCCCGACCCTAGCAGCCCTTGGGCCACATCTTGTGGCCAAGGCCCTTGTTTTTTTAGGGCCTGGCCTGGCCTCATCGCCCGGCCCATTGCCACCCCTAGGGGCATCATCTGGTGATTTATTAAGCTTGATTTTTATTTGAGATTCATTATCAAGAAGCATTTTGTTGTGTTTATTGAAAAGGGTCTTAGAAGAATTAATGCTTTTCAACAGAAGGATGCTGGCCCTTCAGATGACAATTTTCTAATAATACCCTTCTTTATTCAAATCATATTTGTTTTGGATTACTGATTTTCGTAGCAACCACCACAACTTTGTTAGGAGTTCCTAATTCATAGGGTTACACATCCGAATATCGAGACTACTCATTTTCGTTGGAGTATACATGGAATCCCAAACAATAAACTTTCTCATCATCTTTTTCATTCTTTTAGTGACTATATTAAGGGATCTAACATCGAAAATCAGTATACTGGCAATTTGGATAAAGTCGCCTTTATGAGAGGTTCTTCAACCAAAAGATAAATATCTTGCTGTTCATAAATCTAGCTTCATCAAAAGTCTGCCTTTCACAGGATCCTGTATGGCTTTGGCTGGTATTCTATTAAGTAAAGGCATGCCTAGATACTTGGTTGGAAGGGATTATGGTCCATAATATCATTTGTAGAAAAGCATCTGCCTATTGCAAATGCGAGATAACTAGACCACCTGTAAAACCTGCAAAGCCACTCAGCAACCCACTGTCATTAAAGAGCACATCAGAGTGAAAGATTCAGATACGTGGTAAACAAAACAGGAGAGAATGCCATTCTGAAATTCCTGTTTTGCATTTGAAGTATCTAAATGATATGCCATTGATCAAAACTGAATAGTCAGAGTAGGATAGGCAGCTCTACATCTAGTTCATCCATCTCTCTGCAAAGCCTATTAACCTTCTGATATTCGAAAGGTAATCCCATTTGATTCATTGGCATTTCTTTTTAAAATCAAGTTTACAAATTATGTCTGCTTCCCCAATTCTTTTCTAGAGTGAGCACTTTCTTGAGCTACCAAAATGTTGTCCATAATGTGGTGATCTTCAACAAATTCTATTTGGGGACCTAAAATAAGGTGTTGAAGCACACCTTTCAGCCTATTGCATGCACTTCAGTTATAATTTTGTATAGGCTTGATGAGAGATTGATGGTTCTTTTATCACATAAAATTTTAAGATTCTGTTAGCTTTATAAAAAGCACATCTTTAATGGAGATCTTAGGTCTTTTTCAGTTTGAAATGCTCTGGGGAGATATTCCAGTACAGTCTCTCTCTTTCTATATTGTTATTATTGTCCTCATTTTATTTGTATCCCTCGAAGACTGTTGGATCTTCTTCTCAAATTTGCAATTATATAAAAATGCTTGTTATTATTGGCCCCCTCTTTGATCCAGTTTGATCTTGATCTTGGAAACCAGAACAATTCTTCTTTTCTCAGCCAGTCATCTAATAGTGATTTTAAATTATTTCTCAACAAAATATTTTCCTCATGAAGGCCATTTTGTTGTTGTTCTCTCGTACCTAGAGCCTCAATTTAGCTTGTCACTTGGTTGATTTTTACCTACAATTTCCTCAAATATTTCTTTTTCAAAGTAATTAGTTTTGACTTTTTAAGAAAGGTCCCTCAAAATAAGTTTATTTTCATTCGTGCCAGTGCGTTGATGAATACAAAAAGGGCCCAACCGATACGGCCAAGTAGGGCATCAAAAAAGACAGAAAAAGTATAGATTCATGTATGAACAGATTGGTTCCCTTGACAAAATCAGGAACACAGATCATTAACATTCCACTAGAATGTCCATTTGTTGAAGGAACAAACTTATATTCTCTAGTTGGGTGTGTTGTTATAGATTCAAACATGGTTACAAAATGAAACAATGATCATGTAGCTCCAAACTCTAAAGGCTTTTGAAATAAACTACACTTCAGTATGCCCCTGAAATGCCAAATATTTTTTAAGTGGAGTCCATATCAGTGGGTTTCCAAAGTTCTCTGCTAGCTATGATACCATTTTTTTGGTACTTCCAATATAGTTGACCTGTATCCAAATATCCAAGTTCCATTATGATTAAGACTTTAAATCTTCTAAGAAATAACCTCTTTAGAAGTCCTTATCCTTTTAGAACAACAAAATCCCTTTTTATTAAATAATCCAAAAACAGAAAACAAGAGTTCTATATCCTTTGACCCCGTTGGTCCCATAAATGGATCTCTAGTAGACTGTTTCCATGAAAACCGCCCGTAATTGCTGTTTGGGCATCCCATTTCTGCATGGAGACCGATTTTCATGTTTTAAGCATTTTTTGGAAATGTCAATTCCACCAAAATAGGTGGAATTAACATTTCCGAGAGATTGAAAGAAAGGCATGGCCCCAAAAACTTTTGGCAAGTGATATTTTATAGACGGGTTTGAAGTTCTAGACAATCCAAACAATAGACAAACATTTTTGAAGTCTTACAAGATGCTATCCAAATAGCAAACACCTATATTCTAGGAGATGTCAATTCTAGGAGATACCAATTTCACGAGAGGCATTTCCCTAAGACACCATTTTCCAAAGAACCAAACGGCTCTCTCTCCTTATAACTAACCTTATCCACTTTGAGACAAGTGGATGGGGCGTGGGTCCCATGTGCGCCCAATGTCCAACTCAAGAAGGGGCCATCCAAGTGTGGAGCCTTGGCCATTGGCCCCCCATGTGTCCCACAATTTAACCTATACCTTAATAAATTTTGCAAAATCTAAGAAAAGACATAAAATAATTTTAAAGAATAAAATAAAGTTGTAATTGCTACAAAATAATTAAATTGAATAAAAACTTCATAACGCATAAATATAATTTGAAAAAATTATTCTCATTGTCTTATAATTTTACAAACACAAATAAACACTTTTTAGAAGTTGATTTGATCCAATCGGCCAAGAAAATACAATTTCTACGATACTCTACCTATACTAAAATATGTGATCCTTAGGCTGTCTTTTCAATCCAACCCAATAAGACTCATGACCCACAGTCAATCATAATAGCTCATGATTGCCCATCAAAATTGGCTAATAAATAATGGAGACACGAATCTAGCATGTGGATTATAGGTTTCTATCCATAAAGATGGGTTCTCTCTTCACCACATGCACATGACCATTTCTTAAAATGGCTGCCATCTTTACATGCTCTGAAGCAGTTGTTGAAGATTTGGCCCTTGCTCTTGTAAAGCTCCAGCAACATGCATGAGACCACAAGTCTTCTAGCTTATCATTGAGCATCTCTTCGATCTCAACGAGAAATTACTATACAATAGAACTCTCTTCCTTTGTGCGGTTTTGGACTCGATACGAGGTTTAGACTGCTCAACCTAGGTGAGTGTTCAAGGTGATCTTAAGTTGGACAAGGGAATGAATGCATAAAACAATTCAAGAAGGCTTCAATGCTGGGGCAGTAGCGTTGAACCCTGATTGGCCCAAATTGCCACCAATCACTCGACATCAGAATGCTCTAACTTCACTAAAAAATAACCATCATTACATGGGCGATATGGGTACCATCAGTAGATGCTGGTATCAACAACATTGATTCTTGATTGGCTCAAATTGTCGCCAATCACCTGGCATTGGAATGCTCAAACTGAAGTGAAAAGTAATCATCATTACGTAGGCGATGGGGTCACTATTGTTGAACATGAGCATCAACAAAGATTGGTCCTCATTGGTTGAAATCACCACCCATTTGTCAGAACTTGGGATGGTCAGATTGCAGCGAGAAGTAACCATCATTGCCTAGGAGAGGCTGGTAGAAGTGTTGACTCTACATGAAGCCACATTCTGGCCAAATTTGAACGTGAGATACCAGTAGTGACACCAACAGTGATAGTGGTGTTGTTGGCCATTTGATATGCCACCACCCAGATCATACTGAATTGACATCACAATCGCTATTTAGATTTTTAAATATTTTAAAGGCCGCAAAATGCAACAACACCGGTGGTGGCATTGGCGAGCCCACCAGTAGTCTTGATATTAGAAGGCCCAGATTTGATCTCAAATTTTGGACAGTGATTAAGAGGGTCATTTATTTATAAATAAGGGTCCACCCTGCTCATTATCAATATAGAGAAATTCTAAATTATGCCCAGCTACCGCATTGAAATCGAACCATGCCAGACGCCGCACTAATCCTATCTCCCTTTGACCCCGTACGTTCAGACCCCAACCTAGCATGCATGGACCTGTAAGTTTGCCCTCCCGAAAGCTTGAATAAAGTAGGCGCACCAACACTGATCCTAAACCAGCTTTGGGTATCAAGCCTGGGGGCCCAACTTCAAGTACGCTCTTCTATTTCTTATTTTTATTTTATTTTATTTTCTTCCATTCTGAAAAACTTTTCTAAATTCCTCTCCTTTTACTCAGAAACCTCGTTTTCAAAATTTTCTATCGAATTTCCAGTTTGGTCGTATTAGAAGCCGGCATTACCGGTGCTATGTGAGAGGGCAGTCTCGTGGCTTGCTTGTACAACAATTTGATAGGACCCATTCTCTATTGTATTCTCTAGATGTGTTTAGGCCCCAAAACAAGGTGAAGGTTACAGTCATTGCCGAAAATTTTAAGTATAAACATATTCATAGAATGATTTAATCTAAAAAGCCACTAGTAAATAAAGATTTTCTTTCTTAACATAAAATGCAAAACAACTACTAAAATCAGTCCCAATTTATGGGAAAGAGAAAGGTATTGAGTTTTTTTTTGTTACCAATTTGTAATCACTACTGTGATCAGGATTCCTGTGATGAATTATTCTAACAGTCATCAACAAAAGTAAGAAAGATTTTAAAAACGGATCCCAAAATCATCCAATTTTAATACGGATTTTAGGATATGACTAGAAGTTCTTCTTAATTGTTTATTTTTTCTTCTTAATTAAAAAGAAAGAGTGGGCAGGTCTGATTTTCTTCGTATTTTTTCTTCTTTCTGGATCAGGTAATTTCTTTGCAATTGTTATATTTGTGCATGAGAGATAAAGAGTGGTCAAATATGCCTGTGTGCGATGTCCAATGTATTTTTTGTGTGTGAGGGAGAGGGAGGCCAAATGAGAGAGATCCAATGTGTTTTGTGTGTGTGAGAGAGATATGCTCAATTTGTGTTTGTGCCATGAGAGATGTTTAATGTGTGTTTGCGTGTGTGAGAGAGAGAGGTCCTAGGGTTAGTACCGCGCCTTATCTGTAATGGGAATTTGAGAATTTGAAAACCCCTAAAATATTCAATAGTTAATAAACACTAAAAAAAGGAAACAAAATACCAATATTCATATACTTCTCAAGATAATAAAAATTCATATGCACCACGTCTATTTTTTTTCTTAAAAACCCAAAAATATCATTTATAATGATTTTTAATATTTTTGAAAATTTAAGGATAAGGCCAATCGGTGGGACGAAAAAAGGGTTGGATCGGGTCTAGATCCAACGCAATCCGAATTCTAATTCAAAAAGTATACATGAGATCTGCTTCCAGATGCCGATCCAATCGGATCCAGATCTAAATCCAAATATGATTAAATCCAAAAATTATTTTATATTTATAGAATAATATAAAATAATACATAACAAAAAATACTATTAACAAAATACTATATAACATATATGCATACGGGGGAAAAGTTTATATAGAGCCGAGGCTCTAAACAATCAAATTAGAGTCTACATCAAAAATTTCATTAGAAGAGCTTGTTTTGATACCCAAATATCCTCAAATAGATCATCTCGATATCAACATGCATGAACATAAGAAAAAAATGGATTTTAAGTTTTGAAAATAATGTATTTTGTAACATATTTTTGGACCATCAATTATCAAGATTTTCAAGTATTCATAGATATATCGATCTACACTATTTTTGAAAATTTAAACTTTATAAATAAAGATGAAAATATATTTTAAGGCTATCTTAGAGATTTCTATTGAAACCACATTTCTCAACACTATTTGAAGGTAGGCTCTAATCTGATTGTTTAGAGCCTAGGCTCTATAAAAACCGCATCCATGTATACATATAACATAATATATAATATTTAAAAAACTGGGTGGATTTGAATTGGATCTCCCTGGGATCCTAACTAAATTACTATTTGGATTTGAATTTGACCCATCATATCTAAATCTTTGATCCAAAACCAAATCCAAATAAGATCTAAAATTCAGATATCTGATCCAAACCAGATAAATTCTCTGCCCTACCAATCCGCCAAGGTGCATTTTTTTTGCCCGTGCTGAACACGGGAAAAAGAAGAAGGTATGCCCCTTTTTGAGTGAGCTTTGGCTTACGCTTGAGGGTTGGTTCAATCTTAGCCGTCCATTTATAAACCCCAAAACCCTATTTGTGCTGTCTGCCCCTTTCTCCCTCTGATTTCATTCCCCATGGGCACCTTGCTCGATCAAGCTCTGGGCCTCCAAACCACCAATCAGGCATTGCCACGGGGTAAGGTTTTCCTCATCAAGGACGGCGTTCGTTGCCATGGCAGTTTTGTGTTGCACCATCTCCTCACCCGCGCTTTGCCATCTTCTCTGGTTCTCTTTCTCGCTCTAGCCGAGCCTTTCTCTCACTACGATCGCATTCTCAAGAAACTTGTAAGTTGTTATTTGTCTTTTTATTTACTTTTTTAAAATCCAATTTAGCGCGATTGTAATAGGACTGATTTTGAGTCCACTCATTGATTCGCTGGATAGTGGCACAGATAATCTTTATGGGGCTGCTTATATAGAAATTTTTGTGTTTTTTTCAGAGAGCACGTTCTTATGTTTTATCACATCCTATTGGAATTGCTTACATGATGCTTTAAGTTGTTGGCAAAACAGGGGTGCAATTTAACAGCACAAAGAGAAAATAATAAATTCCTTTTCTTTGATTTGCTTCAGCTGGGGTCCCCAGGTGAGAATTTTGTTTTGTGCCCGATACTTTCTAAGAAACAAATTGTTGGCGAGATTTGTTATGAGTCGTTGTAGTTTAATTGATTATTAGTTTTCTGTAACTGAGCAAGCTTAACAACAAATTCAATCTCTTTATGGTATGTGATGGCAGTATTTGGTTTGATGTTTTTGAATATTAGGTGTGGAAAGGGAAAGTCTTGTTGAAGGTGGGCTATTTGAATTGTATGGAAAAATCCACAAAGTTGTTGAATTAAATGCTGCATCAAATGGCAATGGAAACATATGTATCATGATAGATGATGTGTCCCTTTTGGAGATAGCGGCTCGTGGATTCTTAGATTCTGTCTTAAACTTTCTGCATTACTGCCATGCATTGACCTCTGTTCAGGTTGTATAATGACCCATTAACATAATTGCATATATCTTGATTCTTTTTCTTTGGGTCGGAAAATGTGGGGTTTATCACCATTTTGTGGTCAATCATATTGTAAACCGAATTGACTGCTTGCGTTTATTCTTCAGGGATGCTCGCTTGTTCTGTTGGGTCATGAAGATATTTATTCAAACATGCCACACCCTAGATTCCTATTTCAAATAGAGTACTTTGCAGATGTCATGATAAGTGTCAAACCTTTGGCGACAGGTTTATCAGCTGATGTGCATGGGCAGGTACCCCACCACGATTGCGTTCTCTTTCTTCATGTCTTAGTCAGTGAAACAAGTGAAAATTTCCGTTAGCCTTTCTTCGTAATTTTTTATCGTTACCTATCATTCCTATTAATGTAATTTAAATTTTCAGTTGTAAAGGTGGTGTGGTACATTTTGGTCTTTATTCAGTATCACTGCTTAGTTGTTGTTGGTATGAGCAAAATCATTTCTTGTTGATATTTATTACAAAATTGCTGCTAGTCCAGGAGCTACAAAAGTTGGTTAATATGATGAAAAGGAAAAGAGTGTGCAAAATTGAGACCAGAACTAAGCTAGAAATAGGCATGATATTTTTGAAGTTGATAATTTTCAAATGTTTTGTCATTAATTCGCCACTTTCTATATTGTATCTAAGATGCTTATTAGGCTTTGATCTGGTGGTAGAAATCTAGGTTGCATGTGGGAAGTCAAAGGTTTGGCCCTTGGAAGTGTGTACTACAATGCTAAACTATCCTTATGTTTGGGTCATGCATTTAAGATGAGGCTCCAATGAGGAGATAATACCTATGATTGATGTGAGTTTTAGTCTAGGTGTCAGTCCCTCAGCAGCAATATATACGCTTGGTAAACTCCATTCCATGATAAAGCCATCTTTGCGCTCCTAGGGTGGTGCCCATTTAAGGAGTTTATCTTGCCTAAACCAGAGTTATTATTTGTATGTCCGGGAAAGTTCTGGCTAAATAACCCTGCGTTCAAGGTGGAAGGATGATTACATGTCAAATCGTAATTTTCTTAGCTGACATTGTTATATTTAGAGATGATCTTTTCTGAACCTCAAGCTTGCCAAATGTCATCATATTTAGCCTAAGGTACGGCCTCCAGAAGATTACCATCCACTTGCACTTGGGGATTATTGTTGCAATTTGGTTGAATAGTTTGCTAAAACCAGTGTTACAAAACATGGAATTGGGCAGGGGTTGGGTCGGGTCGCTCACCAAGTCCCGAGTCTGACTGGTCAAGACTCGGTCAAGACTTGTGATGTTGGACCAACAAGAATTGTATCCTACATGAATGTAAAAGCTCTTGGTCAGCCTAAGCGTTGTGGGGCCACAAGGTTTTAGGGTTGTTTGAAGGCTCCTACGGGGTCTGTGAATGAGGAATTTGAAGTGTAATAGTGACAGGAAGATGGCAACAATTATACGTTAGGTTGATGGGGTTATAGAAGTCATTAAGGCGTGTATTAACTCCTTTAATGGAGCTGAATCTTGCTGGAATTTTGCAGGTCCAACAAGTGTGTATGATGGCTGTGGAGGGGCAGAGGATGCTTAGGCTTTAGGAAATAATGGGGGTGTTTGGCTAGGAATTACATATGCTTGTTTAGGAGTTTCTAGAGAGTATTTTCAGATGGAGAAGAAGGGTTGGGCTTGGCGTGTTTGTTTGTGCGGAAGAAGCGCATGTGGTGAGATAGGGTAATGGTTTTAGACAGGGTTTTAAAAATCGGTGAGTCGCAACGAACTCGCCCGAGTCGACACAGGAATCAGTCACCCCGTGTCGATTCTTGTGTAAAACCGAGAATTGCCCGATCCTAGAGGAGAACTGGTGAATTTGAACAGTGGATCGTTCATATGACATCATGCTTGTGACGTCACAGGTAGGCGAGTCACTAACTGAGGATATTTTGGTAATTTAATTCAAAGCATAGGACCGTAGGTGTACCCCTTCTCTCGATCGCGTTGGCATAAGCGCTATTGTACAGGTATTTATTGCGCGTAAACTTTCTTTGATTCTTCGATGTGGGATTTGTGCCGAGTAATATAATGTTCGAATTTCAAAAGTTATTCAATATGAACAATTCTTGTAGAAAAGTATTCAACAGCCCACGATGGGCTGCGGTGGTTAGCAACAATGTTTCTTCTTGGGACGTCCCAAGCTCGAATCCGAGTTTTGGGGCGCGCTATTGTGCAATTTTATTTTTGTCTTCAAAAAAAATAAAAGAAATAAAATAATATCATAAAAAAAGACAAATAAAAAGAAGATAGGTTTTTACTTTTGTCCTCAAAAAAAAAATAAAAATAAGAAAATAATATCATAAAAAAAAAAAAAAGTAATACAACAAGCATTTCTTGCTCAAAAACAAAAAAGACAATACATCTTTTTTTTCTTGTAAAAAAAAAAAAGGTAATAAAACAAATATTTCTTGTCAAAAAAACAAAATAAAAGGTACTAGCAGCATCATTTTCTTATTTACTTGTAAAACAATAATACAAGAAGCAAAAAAAAAAGGGTAATATAACATCTTCTTTTTTTTCTTATCAAAAAACAAATAAAAGGTAATACAACAAGTATCATATTTTCTTGTTAAAAAAAAAAAAAAGTTATACAACAAGTATTTCATGTCAAAATAATAAAAGGTATTTCTTAATACAACAAATATTTTTAATACAAACTAGGAATAACTGATTTAATTGTAATTTTTATTTTTATAATACGGTAATCTTTAACATAAATTTAGGAATATTAACTTTAAGATAGGATTCATGCAATGAGACCATTTGAAATATCTCTCTGTCTCTAACAATCTCTTCCACTAAATTTATTCTAGAAATCTAAAAAATTATATTTTTGAAAAATTGAAGTGTTATTTTGAAAATTGATGCGCATTCTAATAATTTCTATATTTATAACCAAATATTTTATTATTTATTTATTTATTTGCATTATAAATCTTGCAATGTACTATTTTTCTTACAGTTGTCAATAATACATTTTAAATTAAATGATATTATGAGATATTTTGAATTTATTATTATTTATATTGTAAAATGTAAACCAACAATTTTCATTTCAATACATAATATTGTAGTTAGTTAGGTTGTAATAGTTTTGGATTATAGTTAGTTAGGTTGTAATAATCTGGGTTTTTTTTATCGGATTAGGGTTTTCTGCCAATTTGAGATTTTAGTGGCCATTTTTTCATCGATTTAAACCATTATTTATTGTAGTCTATGTATGATTATATACTTTATCCATGATAATTCTATGTTTTTTGTTTTATGTGATGCAAATTTAATGGTTAACATAAGTTCATACAGCGAAAGAACATTTCAATATTCGTAAATTGATAAAAAAATGAAAGTTAATAATGTAATACCGGTAGTTCTTATTGGATTATTAAAAAACAACATTTATAATGAATTTTTATAATTGTTTTGGATTTTTTTAAGGCTTAATCGAACCGATTCGGCTGATTCCCGATCCGGATGGTTTATTCACCGATCCAGATGGGTTTTTGGGGTTCGTGAACCGGGGCATCAATCCGTTTTTTAAACCATTGGTTTTAGAGATGGAGAGGAGGGATGAAGAGAATGCAGGTGGGAGAACTTACCTCGAAGAGATAGGTTATGGGGGTGTGCGGGAAGAAGTGCTTCACATTCAACCAAAAGGGAACATAGGAACATAGAAGATGAACAGAGGTTATACCTATTCATTTTCCCTTTCCTAGAAAATAATTTATCTAAATATTTTCTACATTCATTTTCCCTTTCCTAGAAAACAAGTTATCTAAATATTTTCTAAATCTTCGTCCGATATACTCTCTTTTATAATGTATAGGGAACTAGCCCATGTGGTCAGGATGTAGTCCCAAAAAATGGAACTTTGTAAAACTGGAGGTTCTTAAAATAGGAAAAAGGCTTTGGCTTACTAATTTATTTAATCAATCCCTTTTCGAACAAATGGCCTGGGATGTGTCCCCAGGCGTTGAACCTTGGATTCAGTCCTAGGTTTTTACGGTCATGTGGAAGCCCCATCTGGAGGCCCTCCCTTAGCACGACACTTTTTGTGGATGGCCTTAGGTGGTCGGCCATCAACTCAGACCAGAGTGACTATTTTCTTTAAAGACCTTGATAGATGCAGTCTAACTTTGTAGACTGGTTACCGGAGTTGGGGTCATCCAAAACCTGCAAGGTCAAGTTCCGAGTGACTCAGGTTAGTCTGAGTGAGACATGCTGAGTTTCCGAAATCAAAATGACTTTTAGTGGTTATTGCATCCTCATGCCAGGGTTGCTACATTATTCTTTATAACTGCTAGCCTGTTTATTCCACATTATTAACTTTTTGATTTCCATTTAAGCAAATCACTGCATGAAATTACTGCTCCATGAGTGGACAAATGGTGCTTGTTTATGAAAGCTTCCCTACATTGTGGGACAAATGTACCGCACTGATGACACATATTTCCACTTATATTCTCATCTGTAACTCAAGATCAAACATGCTCTCAATGCCAGCATTTGTAATTACTCCCACACACACACGTACCCAAAACCCATCTCTCCAATGGTTTGATGTGTACATCTGATCTATGCGTGTATGTAAATGCACACATACCCAAACGCGTGCGCGCATGCGCGTGCACACACACACACATATATATATATAGGAAGCCACTACGCAACGCCTATGGGGAAAATGAACAGTGTTTTCGCCTATAGGCTCAGCGCCATCCGATTTTTTTAGATGGCGTTGATTAAAAGGGACCTACTCTGTCCATTTCGGTACCGCAACGGCCATAATCGGTCTGTTGCGGTATTTTTACATGCATAAAAACACGGGAAACCGCCACGGCTCCTATAGATCCATGGCGGTTTTTAAGGCAAAACCACCATGGACATAGCATGTCCATGGTGGGGCGAAACACTATTCAATTTCGCTTATAGGCTTTTTAAAGCGGTGGAATTTGAACGATTACAATGTATAGCAATTTCTTTAATGAATAAACTTATTTATCGAAAGGAAAATGCACACTACTTCTGCATAGTTTGATTTTTCTCTAAGAAATGATTGTTGAGCCATCCTAGGCAATAGACTTTGATGATCCACCATGCCGCAGGCATAACAAATGAGTTTGTTTAAGCGAAGTATACAATACACATCTTGTATGGTGTACATTATACAGGTGGGGATCCTCATGATTCATGGTGAAGATGAACTGTGTTTTCTGTTGAATGTCTACCATTGGATTCAGTGCTATGTTTCAACTCCACTAGTTCAACATGGATGATGGATTCCGTGCGTGTATATATATACAATACATCGGCTGTTTTTGGTATAATTTTCATTTCCATTTGTTTATTGAGTCAACCTGTGCTGTCCACAATTCTTTTCTTGCTGTCATCCTCTTATCGTCCACATCCTATTTGGAAGCTGCTTCCCAAGCCTGTCAGAAGTTATGAGGTAGGAAGCTCATGTCATTTATGAGTAAAGCACCTTAAGTCTTGTTACTTTAAAATTTGGCGTGCACCTTTTAGGAGTTCCTTTCTTTATCCATGTCTTTTTGTTTTTTACTGATATTGCTTGTTTTTGGAGTTAAAAAGTATAATCTGGGTCCAAGCTGTTTAGGTTGGACAGAGGATCCTGTCACCCTAAATGACCATGCTATGTGTTCTTGTTACTCTTTTGCGGTTGTTTGGATATGCACAATAATATGAGGTTTACATAATGGGTGTGCTGATTGTATGATAACCTACCCGAGGAGGTGTAGATTTACCATCTCATCCTTCCATCCTTTAGTGTCTCGTTATTTTTGTCTCCTTGAAGACATTTTTTCATACTTCACTTGTTACTGCCATTGGATTCGTATGGTAGGTCACACATCCACTGCTCCAAACTGAGGGTTTCGTCATTGCCGTGTTTCCACAATCATCATTCGAAATGTTTTCATTAGTTTATACTCTTTAGATTATAATCTTCAGGGTGATAATTAGAATTGTTCTGAAGAAGCATATGTTCGTTTGCATGAATCATATGGAATGCCTTTGTTTTTATCTTTTCCAGTTTTTGCAATCTTATTTCAGCCTTAACATCTACCAGTCATGGCATAGATAAATTGCTGTCATTAAACTACATGGTTTTGGACTTCATATCTTGAGTCACCTAAAAGCAAAACAAAAGGAGTTGAGGGCATCTTAATGGCCAAATGGAATATATGCCAGTGATTACATGGATTCAGCTCCACATCCCACTCATATCCATTGGACTTGTTGCAACTGTACTCCATACCTTATGCATGTTCTAGAAGTTATATGTCGGTTAAATGACTGAGTCAGGAAATCCCAAATATCCATGGTTTGAGAAGTTATTTGATATCTCCTCTTGTGGCATCTCTTTCCTCAGTACACTTAATTGCTAACTTTGCTGGCCCAACTAGATGATAACACTTCTGTTTTCTTGGGTCGATGATGAGATCGCTTTGTGTATTTCTTTTTGCATTACTTACTTATAGGTACATTGAAACATCCCGAAGTCTGTAGATTTGTTGCCTATGCAGCATATCATTTCTTATCTATATGCAACTGGATTGTCTTTTCTGTGGCTTCTTCTTTTTCACTTGGTAATTGTGGCTTCAGTGCAAGGTTCTCTCAGGAGATTAACCTTTTCAAAACGACTCTTCTAATGGGCATCCTAACTCCTGTACAATCGTTCGATGCTTTTCCGTGGTTTCTCTGTTCCTTTTTTATTATTCTCTGCCTGGGGATTTATTTTCTTTCTTTAAGTTGCTTTTTAATCTGTAAACATGGTGATCAGTCAGCCCGTATAAAATGCCTCATAGTTCAACAAGCAAGGCAGTCAAGCAATCTTGTCGTAGTGCTCATTTCAGTGAGGGAGGAGAGGAAATCTCATTTTATTTTGGAGACATAAGAAATGTGCAAAATATCCTTGTGTGGTTTATGAAATTGTTAATGCATCCGATAGCCACTCTGAAAGGGTCAAACATAGATGGGCTTCAATTTATGTCCTAAGCACAACTTTCTTTAGATTATAAAGTAAACTTTAGAGCATACACATGTGGAAAATGCCTTATTTCTGAAACTGCTTTCTTGGTGTTTGTGTTTTGTATTTTTTTATCATTAAAAACTAAAGACTCCACCACTATGGGGTTATGGCACGTGTTGTTTGTTTATTATGATCTGCTATTTCTTAGTTTTGTCAAAGTGAGCTTGTTGAGAATCTTGTGATATGATCTGTTGAGTAGCTAAGAGATTTTGGAACTGATTATTCCATTATCTAAGTAATGCATTTACTAACAATAACACCCTTGCATGAGTAAATGTATGACTTCATTCTGCTGGTGAATTATATATCATTGAAGAACAACTCAGATTTCTGTTTGAGACTAGAAATTAGTTTCTTATTGCTGTTTATGACTTGACAGATGCTACCACTCTGTTTTCCTGTTGTTTGTACAATTGAATGATTTAAGTCTTATAAAGAAAATAGAAAATGCAAGAACAGGCCAAAATTACAGTAGCCAGACATCGTCAACACCGATTACATGAAGCACATTGGAGTTGAGATATGTGTGCCCTACGAGGAATTTCAATTTCTTGGAGTGGCTCTTGTTGTTGAAGTTTGATTATGCTGGATTTTGTAATTTATCAATCCTTTTTTTGGTGCAAACTTCTAAGAATAATAATAATAATAATAATAATCTTCTCTTTTGCAGTTGACTGTGTTGAATAAAGGGAGCTTTGATGAGCAGAGCCTTTCCAAGAACAAGATTTGTAATTTCCAATTCAGGATCAAGGAAAACAGTGTGGAATATTTTTATCCTGGAGCAAAGATTTGAGCAGGGGCTTTGAAGTTTCTGGCTTTCTGAATGTGATTTATCTGGTTTTCAAGGGTTTCTAGGCTTCTTCCTTTACACTGTTTCATGCCTTGTTTTCCTTCTTATGTTAGACTCAAAGACATTTATGGTTGTTCATTTGGTTTCTTCTGATAGGTTTATTGATGCATCTTGTTATTAACTGGGAACTTTTCTTTTCCTGTTCTTTCTCCATGGTCTGTTGGTTATATGAGATTTACAACTGTTGGGGTTCTTAAACTATTTGGCTGTTTTTATTATTTTTCACTGGGCTTTGAACTGCAGAGTTTGATGTTGCTTTTTTTCTGTTTTTAAATTTTTTTTTTCTTCTGTCTGCTTGTCTCAATTGATTTTCTGCATGGTAGAGTCGTTTTTTTTTTATGTGTATGTGCAGGCTCTTATGCCTGTCACTTTTCCAAATGACTTTTGGATGGCACAATATTATTTTGATTCATTACATATGCAGAGAGGAGGATTTTCCAAATGGCTTTCTGTTTTAGGGTTTCACTACAAATGCAGAGAGGAGGATTGTAGAGGCTGTTCAAGGAGAAGAGATTGCTGCTCTGAGTATTGGGATCGGGTGGAGGGGTTTACTAGAACAAGTGGAGAGGTTTAAAGATGGTGTTAACAAAGCTGAAAACAAACCAGGAAGGCATTGATCGTGATGAAATTTACTCTTGGGTTCCTTGTGAGAAGGGCTTCCAATTTCTCTGGCGTATAGAATGCCAGGTGAGTATGCTTTTTTGAGTTTTTTCTCTTTTATTTGTTCCTTTTAATGGATAAATGGAGTGCTGCTTGGTTCTGAAAGTTTGCTATGAAGACTGTGTTTTGGTGAAAGCCTTTATTAAAACCAGCGCAATGGTGACTGAAAAGAAATTTGGACTTCTATATTTGCATGGAAGTTAACTCCTTTAGGCAACATTATTCAAAGAATTAGATGTCAATTGTTGATGATTTCTACACTACTTCTCAAGATCGTTTCCTACTGTTGAACTTCCAGAAACATACAAGTGATTCTTTTCTGTGCAATAAAAGTACTATTTTTTTTTTTTAAATTTCTTTCTAGTTTATTCTCATGGCTGTAATGCTAACGTGCTACAACATCTGGCATGAATTCAGTTACTGCACCACTAATTCCCATAATTGAAGATAAATGTTGACCTTTCTGAGGAATACTCATGATTCACTTGATGCCATCAAAAGATAATTTTATTAGCCTTGTTGATGCTGCTGGTTTTGTGTGTTTTTCTTTTCCTTTTCGAATTTTATCCGAACCATGGGTTTAACTCAGATTGCTCGCCCAGCTTTCGATGAGTTCCTGAAGAAATAAATTGCAACTTTTAAGTTCAAGTCTATCGACTCCGACACTTTTGTTCTCAAGGCTAATGTTCCTGGGATAGAGAAAGAAATCGATTTGCAGTTATGGGTGGAGGGTACAGGCATTCCTTCTGATGCCATGGAACATGTTTCTACTCTGTATGTGAAGATTGTCTCCTTGTCACAAGATTTTGTGTTGGGAAAGCTGCCCACAGAGGAGGATGTGTTGGACTGGCGTGGCCAAGAATGGGAGCTTTACTTGGAGAACCTCCCCAAAGTTCTTGATCCCTCGCAGGTACTCCCTACTCATTTGTGTGGTTCTGTAGTTTTGATATTTTGAATTGTTTTGCAATTTTTTCCCAAATTTGGCATTACTTTGTTTTTTGACAGATGAACAAATGAGAATAATATTGGAAATTTTGAAGGCGGCAATGCAACAATGGAAAGAATTTACAAGACCTTGGTAAAGAAAATGACAAAATATATATTTAGTCCACCGTCCCAAGCATTCCTCATTTTGCTTCCAGTTTGTTTTCCAGTTAAAGATTTGCCAAGCCATTGAGCTAGGGCAATTTTTTATTTTTTTCTTTTTGTATGAATAAGCAAGAGAAAAGTTGAACCATGAAAACTCCGACTATGTACATGGTGCATGCCATTTTAGACAAAATGAACACAGCATATGTTGCATATCTTTTACTCATTTTGATTTTTTGATGACTAAAATGAACCCATATCCACACACACACGTGTGTTTGTGTGTGTGTGTGTGAGAGAGAGAGAGAGAGAGCAAGGTGTTCTATGAATTGGGTTTCTTTCTATTCTCATTATTAGAGGTTGGGATAATTCTCTGTTTCTTAAGAGATCTCTTGAATCTCAACTATTTCTTGCTCTCACTGTATCCTGTCAGTGCTGCATTTTCTAGCTTTAAGATGTAATCTCAGCCGATAATTTCCCCTTAATGGTTTTCTACCTAATGATTGGGGCAAAAATTTCCCCTTAATGGTTGTCTGCCTAATGATTGGGACAAACCAGATACGGGATTTATAAAAGAAATAAAAAACTGAATTCTCAATTCTTGTTGCTCTTGATTGCAGGTTCTGGCATTGGATGAGTGATATTGATTGGCCGAGCACAATTATTGGGAGGTGAAGGTGGCGTTTCTCACTCTAGCTGTTGCCTCAGGATGCAGGGACTACTTTGGTATGACGGAGAAAACTTTGAAAGAGGTTGGAAGGATGAAATACCTTAGGCCTCTCTATACCGCACTGGTTCAGGGCAACTCCAAGGAAGAAGGGAAGATTCTGGCGAAGAGGATCTTTGCAGAGGCCAAGGATATGTACCACCCCATTGCCCAAGGGGTGGTGGAGTCCATACTTTTTAGGCACATGTGATCATTCTTCTCACTCTAACAACACTTTCTTTTTAGCGGTTGGACAAAAGCATAGTTTTTTGGGTTTTATAAATTAATTTTTGATTTTGGGCTCTTTTTGATGGGAACGACAGCGTTGCTGTGCTGTGTAGGAGAGAAAGTAATACTGATTCTTGTTGAAACTATGTTATCTAGATCATTTCTGTCGTTTTTCCGTTTCTGTGTAAAGTTGATGAAAACATATAGAGCATGAATCACGTGTAGGATGGTAACCATTTGGATTATTTTGGTTGAATTTTTGGGCTGGTTTCAGATATCAAATTTTGAACTGCCACAATCGATGGTTATTGGTTAGACCAAGTTGAAATTATGGTATGAAAATGGGCTTGCTGCCCGGTTTTAAAAGTCGATAATCTGCGTTTGGATTCAGTAACATCAGGAAAGGCTAGATTCTTTCTAACATGCACTATTCTCCCCATCTTGATTTAAATCGTCTAACAAAACTGTTACAGATAGAGAATATGTTCAAAGTAAATCTGTTTTTTCGGTTCCCTTTATTCAGCTGCTTTGCAGTGTATTGAAGGGTTGAGCACCCGCCATCCATTATTGTGACACGTTGATAAGATAATTTGTCTGGGGTGTTGATGCTTAATGGTTCAGTAATTTGTGTGGGAACCATGAGAGCTGTGGAATATGGTTCTATTATCCTGAAGCATAAAGGATTGATATGATGCTTAATTGATCGATTATTGGTTATCATTATTTATTTTCTTGAAGCATATGTTCCCTTGTTTAGAGATGTCTTGATCATGTGAAATGAATTTCTTAGGTGCTTTTCTGCAACTCGTTTTTTCATTTATTTTGAACGCTTTAATTAAAATTATATTTCTATAAGAATCTGTACTAGAATGTATAGTTGCATCATCATAAAAGAAAAGAGAATAACAAAAAAACCAAAATACATGTAAAAATTTAAAACAACGTAAAAAGAACGTCAGAACAACAGTGGCAATGGGGTGGGCCTGGGCCGGGGCCGGGTCAACCCTGGTCTCTGTAAGGCTGGCCCTGGCTCTATTAGGGCTGGACCAGGCCAAAAACAAATGAAGAAAAATAAATGAAAAAACAAAGAAAAAAGGAGGGTCAGGACGGGCCAGCGCTTGCTTTAGCTAGGCCTTGGGCCATTACCCGGGCCCTGATTTTTTTAGGGCCGTGCCGACTGGGCTGGGCTGCCGAAGCTACCGTCACACTTAGTGCTTGATGTCCGCTTGTACACAAACTTCCACTGTTCACAATCCTTTTCTTTATTCAAAGATCAACCTTCTTTACCTTGTATGAGAACCAGCAATGTCTACCTGTGTACCGTGTTTTGCCGCTGCTTCATGGGTCATGCAAAAACCACAGGTACCTGGTAAAGTGAGAATGACACTTGAGCGTTCCTTGTGCGTAAGACCGCCTATTGGATACCTGGATTACGTGATGCACTACCGTCAAAGTTCAGCTTGATGGTGGTTTCCACTCGCTAGCTTGATTAACAGCTTGATGGTGGTTTCCACTTGCTTGGTTTCTGAGTTTTCTTGACCTTTAAATGTGCCACCTTCTTCCAATTAGACATCAAGCCTTCATGCAAAAGTCCTCTGAAACTCTTTTCTAGGCACTGCAAATGGCTTTTGTAGTTTGAATCTTGTATTTGATAGCGCATTGATAAAGACCTTTACCTTGAAAGCTCTGTTATTATACTCTTTCCAAATTTGGCATATAAGGTCTGCAATTGCTATTCTCCATTGATTTATACCTTAGGTAACGGTGAGGAGCACCATTGCAACAGTAGCTGTTTGGCTGATCATGGTGTAAACCAATGAAGATTGAAGGCTCTCAAAAGCCAAGACCATAGAACACAATGTAGGGCCAATGCATAAACATAAAAACTGGAGTGGTCTTGGTCAAGGCCTGGCCTGGCCTTGCCCTCGGGCCATGGTGGCCCGACCGACCCTAGCAGCCCTTGGGCGACATCTTGTGGCCAAAGCCCTTGTTTTTTTAGGGCCTGGCCTGGCCTATTCTCCTGGCCCGTTGCCACCCTTAGGGGCATCATCTGGGATTAATTAAGCTTGATTTTTATTTTAGATCCATTATCAAGAAGCATTTTGTTCTGTTTATTGAAAAGGGACTTGGAATAATTAATGCTTTTTCAAGAAAAGGATGTGGCCTTTTAGATGGCAATTTTCTAATAATACCCTTCTTTATTCAAATCATATTAGTTTTGGATTACTGATTTCGGTAGCAACCACCACAACTTTGTTAGGAGTGCCTAATTCATAGGCTTACGCCTACTAGTATCGAGACTACTCATTTTCTTTGGAGTATACATGGAATCCCAAAAAATAAACTTTCTCTTCATCTTTTTCATTCTTTTAGTGACTATATTAAGGGATCTGACATCGAAAATCAGTATACTGGAAATTTGGATAATGCCACCTTTATGAGAGTTGTTTTTTCACCAAAAGATAAATGTCTTGTTTTTCATGAATCTAGCTTCGTCAAAAGTCTGTCTTTCACATGATCCTGTATAGCTTTGGCTGGTCTTCTATTAAGTAAAGGCATGCCTAGATACTTGGTTGGAAGGGATTATGGTCCATAATATCATTTCTAGAAAACCATCTGCGTATTGCAAATGCGAGATAACTAGACCACCTGTAAAAGCTGCAAAGCCACTCAGCAACCCACTGCCATTAAGGAGCACATCAGAGTGAAAGATTCAGAAACCGTGGTAAACAAAACAGGAGAGAATGCCCTTCTGGAATTCCTATTGTGCATTTGAAGTATCTAAATGATATGCTATTGATCAAAATTGAATAGTCAAGAGTAGGATAGGTAGCTCTACATCTAGTTCATCCATGTCTCTGCAAAGCCTATTAACCTTTTGATTTTCGAAAGGTAATCCCATTTGATTCTATGACATTTCTTTTCAAAATCTAGTTTACAAATTATGTCTGCTTCCCCATACTTTCTTGAGCTACCAAAATGCTGTCCATAATGTAGTGATCTTCGACAAATTCTATTTGGGGACCTAAAATAAAGTGTTGAGGCACACCTTTCAGCCTACTGCATGCACTTCGATTATAATTTTGTATAGGCTTGATGAGAGATTGATGGTTCTTTTATCACATAAAGTTTCCATAACACGCTCAAAGTGATTCGCTTGTGATTTTGTTAGCTTTGTGAAAAGCACATCTTTAATGGAGATCTTAGGTCTTTTTCAGTTTGAAATGCTCTTGGGAAATATTCTAGTACAGTCTCTCTCTTTCAGTGGGTTTCCAAAGTTCTCCGCGAGCTATAGTACCATTTTTTTGGTACTTCCAGTAGAGTTCGCCTGTATCCAAAAATCCAAGTTCTATTATGATTAAGCCTTTAAAATCTTCTAAGAAATAACCTCTTTAGAAGACCTTGTCCTTTTAGTACAACAAAATCCCTTTTTATTTCTCAAAATAATCCAAAAACAGAAAACAAGAGTTCTATATCCTTAAAAGCCCATTTGGTCCCGGGAATGGTTCTCTGGGAGACTGTTTCCATGAAAACCGCCCGTAAATGCTGTTTGGGCATCTGCATGGAGACCGAATTCCATAGTTTAATTATTTTTTTGGAAATGTCAATCAATTCAACCAAAATAGGTAGAATTATCATTTCTGAGAGATTGAAAGAGAGCCATGGCCCCAAAAACTTTTAATCAGTGATATTTTATAGAGGGGGATGAAATCTACCTTCTTTCAGACAATCCAAACAATAGACATGCATCTTCCAGGTCATGCCATCCCAATAGCAGACACCTATATTCTAGGAAATGTCAATTCTCGGAGCTACATTTCTATGGGATACCCTTTTCCAAGGAAGCAAAAATGGCCTAAATCTCTTTCTCCTTCTAACTAACCTTATCCACTTCGAGACAAGTGGATGGGGTGTAGGTTCCATGTGGGCCCAATGTCCAACTCAAAAAGGGGCCATCCAAGTGTGGAGCCTTGGCCATCGGCCCCTATGTGGGTCCCACAATTTAACCTATACCAAACTTTGTAAAACCTAAGAAAAGACATAAAATAATTTTAAAGAATAAAATAAATTTGAATTTGCTAAAAAATAATTAAATTGAATAAAAAATTAATAACGCATAAATATAATTTGAAAAAATTATTCTCAATGTCTTATAATTTTACAAAACACAAATAAGCACTTTTTAAAAGATGATTTGATCCAATTGGCCAGGAAGACTATCTTTTCAATCGAACCCAACATGACTCATGACCCACAGTCAATCACAATAGCTCATGATTGCCCATCAAAATTCGTCAAAAAATAATGGAGACATGAATCTAACGTGTGGAGTATAGGTTCCCTCCTAAGGATAATTCCTATCCATTAGGATGGGGTGCTCTCTTCACCACATGCAAAGCTCTAGCAACATGCATGAGACCACAAGTCTTCTAGCCCACAATATTATCATTGAGCATCTCTTTGATCTTAATGAGAAATTACTACACAATAGAACTCTCTTCCTTTGTGTCATATGCCAAGGTGCAAGGGTTTTGGACTCGATAAGAGGTTTAGACAGCTCAACCTAGATGAGTGCTCAAGGTAATCTTAAGTTGGATGCGGGAATGAATGCATAAAACAATTTAAGAAGACTTCAAACAACACTCTGACATGGTATGTTTGTGTATAAAGCTTCATTTTATTCTAGATCCTGAAGTTCTACGGTATATATGGACATCTTGTTAACTACATTCACTTTCGCGTAAAATAGAGGAGTGAAAAACCTTTGTTTAGTCAATAATAGATAAATTCACCATTGATACAAGGTGATACAAGATACACCCTTTGTCTATCGCAATAGATAAAACTTTTGTTTAGTCAATAATAGACAAATTACTTGATAGTTGCTGATATGGATGTGCTAACTCTTTCCAGAGGTGGTGTGTATCTGCCCATCCTTCCTCGAATCCTTGCACATTGTCTATCGTAAGATTTTGTACAGCGACTCAGAGATGTATTTAATGCTTCCGTTAAGAGTATAGTGGTGGAAAGGGCTTATATTTTTGCTTTGCCCCTCCTGCGAGTATAAATATTGTTTCATCCATGAGGTGTTACATTGCTCTAGTCCTCATGATATAGGGCTATTTTTGTTAATAATAGACTTTGAAAGGAAAAAAAAAAGGCTAAAGTTGTGTGCACTGGAGCGCATTAGTAATCAAATATTTTGGACAGGCGGATGAATAAATATGTATCGGAGCGCGATTCACATGTATCGGAGCACATAAGTAATCAAATATTTTGGACAGGCGGATGAATAAACATGTATCGGAGCGCGATATAAGAAAGCACAAATTCACATGTATTAGAGCGCGATATAAGAAAGCACAGATTCACCAGAGAGTTTACGAATGGTTAATCAAAGGTCAATATTGACTGGGGGGTTCATTTAGATGCTATCCTGTATCTTAGCTACCACATATTGAACTTACATTCATGTGGGTTCAACACTTAATTTTTGAATCTGGCTCTCTTTGTGCTTAACCTATAGGAAGCACAATTGAGTTTTCATAAGGTGTGGGCTATGTAAATAATATACGTAAATAGTGACTCAACCAACAAATCATAAAACACGATATTGGTTCTACACACGCCCTACTCTACTAGAGTACCTATCAAGTATGATCATGAGTTTTACATGCTCTCGTGCCCTTGAAAGGCCACAAATCCCAAAATCTCTCACTTAGTATTTCGGGGTTGTACAATTACTCTCCCTCACACTCTCTCAAGCCCATCCTATGGACATACTTTGTGATTACATTCATCACTAAACCTTTTGATAATTGATCTGCTAACGTAGCCTTCGTAGGAAGACATGCAACCTCAATTTTTCCTATTCAGATCTCGTTGTATATGTGTTAGTAGTCTGCCTTTATATTGCTTGATTTATTGTAGAAATGTGACTCCTTAGCCACACAAATCACAGCGTGGTTATCATAGAAGATCCTCACTCAATTGCAGATCCTGACATGGACTAGGTTTTGGTTAGACCCAGACCAAGGTTGGGTTAGATCGGGTAAGGGTCAAGAAGTAAAAAATATATAAAACATATGTTATATACATTTTATGATACATAGTAATTATTTATTTATATTTACCTTACACATAAAACTGCTAGCTCGGGTTGACCCTGACCCAGACATGACTTGATCTGATAAGGTCCAACCCAGACTTAAACCGGGGTTGTGTCTCAGTCAAGTAAACACAAACGTGACCTATGGGGTCCAATATTTGGGTTTACTAGGACCATAGGTCGATTGAAACCATTTCCCCATCCCTTGAGAGAGGAAGAGAGAGGATATCTTTGAAAGTTTTTTTATTTGAGAAAGTGTTTGGTGGTGCATCCAGGGACATGTGCGTCCCCCACATCAATACCTAAGGGATTATTATGTAGATACCTCGACTTCGACTGAAGGAATTGTAGGAAACCGAAGAGCCCCATAACATCTACCATGGATACTAGAACTACCCATAATCCCTAAATCAATACCCTAACATCCAGACAACCCTGTATCATCCGTCATAAAGAATCGGCTCTGAATCAAAACCCCAGGATCACCGCTAGCAAGCCGGGAATGGTCCCAAGACAATAGAAGATCTTAAATAGATCTCCCGAAAGCGAAGGGAAACCAATCTAGAATCAATGACCCTTAAAGTAGCACCAATGTCGGGGGCATCCTAGAGTAAGCATGGCTCTAGAGACACCAGTGTCAACGGCATGGTCAGTAATGTTCAGAAGGCGATTGCTCAAGTGACCATACTAACACCTTCATAATGCAGATGCAGGAAGTCATCATTGTTTCTAATCTTGAGGGCAGTAGCGTCGAAACTTGATTGGCCCAAATTGCCACCAATCACTCGATATCGGAATGCTCTATCTGTGGCAAAAAATAACCATCATTACATGGGTGATATGGGTACCATTGTTGGACGTTGGCTTAAGCAACGTCGATTCCTAATTGGCTCAAGTTGACGCCAATCATCGGGCATTGGAATGCTCAAACTGACGTGAAAAGTAATCATCATTACGTAGGGGATGAGGTCACTATTGTTGATCGTGGGCATCAGCAAAGATTGGTCCTCATTGGTTGAAATCACCACCCATTGTCAGACCTTGGGATGGTCGGATTGCAGCGAGAAGTAACCATCATTGCCTAGGAGAGGTTTGTAGAAGCGATGACTCTACAGGAAGCCACATCCTGGCCAAACTTGAATGTGAAACACCAGTAGTAACGCCAATAGTGATGGTGGTGTCATTGGCCATATGATACGCCACTACCCAATATCACATCAGCCGTAAATCAAGGGGTTGCGTCTTCTGCAACCCGGAATCATACCGAATCGACATCACCATCGCTATTTAGATTTTTAAATATTTTAATGGCCGTAAAATATTTTAAGCTTGCCCTCTTGAAAGCTTGAATAAAGTAGGCGTACCAACACTGATCCTAAACAGGCTCCGGGTGTCGAGCGTGGGGGCCCAGCTTCAGGTATGCTCTTCTCTTTCTCATTTTATTTTTATTTACTTCCATTTTGAAAACCTTTTCTAAATTCCTCTCCCTTTACTCAAAAACCCCATTTTCAAAAATTTCTAGCGGATTTCTAGTTTGGTCGTATCAGAAACCGGCATTGTTGGTGCTCTGTGAGCGGGTGGTCTTGTGGTTAGTCTCTCGCTCGAATGACAATTTGACATGACCCATTCTCTATTGTATTCTTTCGACGTGTTTAGGCCCCAAAACAAAGTGAAGGTCGCAGTCACTGCCGAATTTTCAAGTATGAACATACTCATAGAATGCTTTAATCTAAAAAGTCGCTAGTAAATAAATATTTTTCTTTTTTTAAACATAAAACGCAAAACAACTGCTAAAATCAGTTCCAATTTATGGGAAAGAGAAAGGTATGGAGTTTATTTTTTTAGCAATTTTAATCACTATTTTAGTCAAAATTCATATGTTATCATCAATAAAAAACAAAAAACTATTGTTGAAACAGATCCCAAAATCATCCAATTTTAATAAGGATTTTAGGCTATGATTAGAAGTTCTTCTTAATTGTTTATTTTTTTTTCTTAATTAAAAAGAAAGAGTGGGCAGGCCTGATTTGCTCGATATTTTTTTTTTTTGTTTGATGATAAAAACTCATTTTTCAGAAAGAAATGGCACAATGGAATTCTTTCTTGATCGGGTAACTTCTTTTAAATTGTTATATTTTGTGCACATGAGAGAGAAAGAGTGGTCAAATATGTTTGTGTGAGAGAGAGATGTCCAATGTATTTTTTGTGTGCATGTGAAGGAGAGGGAGGCCAAATGAGAGAGATCCAATGTGTTTTGTGAGTGTGAGAGAGAGATGCTCAATATGTGTTTGTGCTATGAGAGAGAGATGTTTAATGTGTGTTTGTGTGAGAGAGAGATGTTTAATTTTTGTGTGCGAGAGAGAGAGGTCCTAAGGTTAGTACCGGCCCTTATCTGCAATGGGAATTCGAGAATTTAAAAACCCCTTAAAAATTCAATAGTTAATAGACACTAAAAAAGAAAACAAAATATCAATATTCATATCTTTTCAAGATAATAAATAGTCATATGCACCACCTTTATTTTTTTCTTAAAAAGTCAAAAATATCATTTACAATGATTTTTAATATTTTTGAAAATTTAAGGCCAGATAAGGTCAATCGGTGGGGCGGAGAATGGGTTGGATTGGTTCTAGATCCACTGCAATCTGAATTCTAATCCAAAAAGTATACAAGATTTGGATCCAGATTCGGACCATATCGGATCCAGATCTAAATCCAAATCTGATTAGATCCAAAAATTGTTTTATATTTATAAATTAATATAGAATAATACATAACAAAAAATACTATTTAACAAAATACTATATAACATATATGTATACATATAACATGATATATGATATTTTAAAAACTAGGTGGGATCTGGATCCACTTGTATTCAGATCCGAACTAAATTACTATTTAGATTTAAATTTTGGAACCTGTAAATCTTGGATCCATACAGAAATCTAGATAGGATCCAAAATTCAGATCCAAACCGAATAAATTGTCAGCCCTACCAATCGGCCAAGGTGCATGTGATCTCCTAAAGAAAAAGAAGGTATGCACATTTTGAATGAGCTTTGGCTTGCGCTTGAGGGTTGGTTCGCCAGGACAATCTTAGCCGTCCATTTATAGACCCACCAAAACCCTTTTTGTGGTCAGTCTGCCCCTTCTCCCTCTCATGGGCACCTTGCTCGACGAGGCTCTGGGCCCCCAAACCACCAACCAGGGATTGCAACGTGGCAAGGTCTTCCTGATCAAGGACGGCGTCGGTTGTTGCACCCGCGCTTTCACATCTTCTTTTGTTCTCTTTCTCGCTTTATCTGATCTTCTCTCTCATTACGATCGCATACTTGTAAATAACTATTATTTTTTATTTATCTATAAATATTATTATTTTTATTTATCTTTTGGCGACCGATTTTGACTACACCTATATAACTAAGTTAACTAAGTTGGAGCTCACGATAACGGTTTAAGGTGAGAGTGGCAGTCAAAATCTTTATGCGGCTGCTTATATAGAAAATTTTGTTTTTTTTTTTCGGAAAGCATGCTCTTACGTTTTATCACATCGTATTGGAATTGCTTACATGATGCTTTGAGTTGTTGGCAAAACAGGGTTGCAATTTAACAGCACACAGAGGAAATAAAAAATTCATTTTCTTTGATTTTCTTCTGCTGGAGTGCCCAGGTGAGAAACAAATTTCGTACCTGCCCGATACTTTCTAAGAAAAAAATTGTTGGTGAGTTTGGTCATGAGTCGTTGTAGTTTTATTGATTATTAGTTTTCTGTAACTGAGCACCCTTAACAACAAATTCAATCTCTTTATGGTATGTGATGGCAGTATTTGGTTTGATGTTATTGAATATTAGGTGTGGAATGGGGTAGTCTTGTTGAAGGTGGGCTGTTTGAATTGTATGGAAAAATCCACAAAGTTGTTGAATTAAATGCTGCATCAAATGGCAATGGAAACATATGTATCATGATAGATGATGTGTCCCTTTTGGAGATAGCGGCTCGTGGATTCTTAGACTCTGTCTTAAAATTTCTGCATTACTGTCATACATTGACCTCTGTTCAGGTTGTATAATGACCCATTAACATAATTGCATAAATCTTCATTCTTTTCCTTTAGGTCGGAAAATGTGGGTATTATCACCATTTTCTGGTCCATCATTTTTGTAAACCGAATTGACTGCTTGCGTTTATTCTTTCGGGATGCTCGCTTGTTCTGTTGGATCATGAAGGTGGTATTTATTTAAACATGCCACACCCTAGATTTCTATTGCAAATAGAGTACTTTGCAGATGTCATTATAAGTGTCAAACCTTTAGCGATGGGTTTATAAGCTGATGTGCATGGGCAGGTACCCCACCAGGGTTGGGTTCTCTTTCTTCGTGTCTTACTCAGTGAAACAAGTGAAAATTTCCTTTAGCCTTTTGTCATAATTTTTTATCGTTATCTAGCATTCCTATTAATGTAATTTAAATTTTCAGTTGTAAAGTTGGTGCGGTACATTTTGGTCTTTATTCAGTATCACTGCTTAGTTGTTGATATGAGCAAAATCATTTCTTGTTGATTGCTGCTAGTCTGGGAGCTGTAAAAGTCGGTTAAGACTCATGAAAAGGAAAAGAGTGTGCAAAATTGAGACCAGAACTAAGCTAGAAATAGGCATTATACTTTGAAGTTGATAATTTTCAAATGTTTTGTCATTAATTCGCTACTTTCTATATGGTATCGAAGATACTTCTTAGGCTTTGATCTGGTGGTAGAAATCTAGGTTGCATGTGGGAAGTCAGGGGTTTGGCTCTTGGAAGTTTGTACTAACAATGCTAAACCATCCTTACGTTTTGGTCATGTATTTAAGATGAGGCTCCAATGAGGAGATAATATCCATGATTGATGTGAGTTTCAGTCTAGGTGTCAGTCCCTCAGCAGCAATATATTTGCTTGGTAAACTCCATTCCATGATAAAGTCATTTTGCTTGCTCCTATGGTGGTGTCCATTTAAGGAGTTTTATCTTGCTTAAACCAGAGTTATTATTTGTATGTCCGAGAAAGTTCTGGCTAAATAACCCTGCGTTCGAGGTGGAAGGATGATTACATGTCAAGTTGTAATTTTCTTAGCTGACATTGTTATACTTGTAGATGATCTTTTCTGAACCTCAAGCTTGCCGAATGTCATCATATTTAGCCTAAGGTACGGCTTCCAGAAGATTACCATGCACTTGTGCTTGGGGATTACTGTTGCAATTTGGTTAAATAGTTTGCTAAAACCAGTGTTAAAAAACAGGGAATTGGGCAGGGGCTGGGTCGGGTCGCTCACCGAGTCCTGAGTCTGACTGGTCAAGACTCGGTCAGGACTTGTGATGTTGGGCCAACAAGAATTGTATTCTACATGAATGTAAAAACTCTTGGTCAGCCTAAGCGTTGTGGGACAGCAAGGTTTTAGGGTTGTTTGAAGGCTCCTACGGGGTCTGTGAATGAGGAGTTTGAAGTGTAATAGTAACAGGAAGATGGCAAGGATTATGCGTCAGGTTGATGGGGTTATAGAGGTCATTAAGGCATGTATTAACTCCTTTAATGGAGCTGAATCTTGCTGGAATTTTGCAGGTCAAGCAAGTGTGTATGATGACTGTGGAGGGGTAGAGGATGCTTAGGATTTAGAAAATAATAAGGGTGTTTGGCTAGGAATATGGTATGCTTGGTTAGGAGTTTTTAGATGGAGAAGAAGGGTTGGGATTGACGTGTGGGTTTGTGAGGAAGAGGCAAATGTGGCGAGATAGGTTAATGGTTTTAGAGATGGAGAGGAGGGATGAAGAGATTGTAGATGGGAGAATGTACCTTGAAGAGATGGGTTATGGGGGTGTGCAGGAAGAAGTGCTTCACATTCAACCAAAAGGGAACATAGAAGAAGAACAGAGGTTATACCTATTCATTTTCCCTTTCCTAGGAAACAAGTTATCTAAATATTTTCTATATTCATTTTTCCTTTCCTAGAAAACAGGTTATCTAAATATTTTCTAAATCTTCGTCTACCCCAAGATAAGGATCTACGCTCTCTTATAATGTATAGGGAACTAGCCCTTGTGGTCAGGAAGTACTCCCGAAAAATGGAACTTGTAAAACTGGAATTACTTAAAATATGAAAAGACTTTGGCTTACTAATTTATTTAATCAATCCCTTTTTTGAAAAAATGGCTTGGGATGTGTCCCTAGTTGTTGACCCTTGTACGGTCATGTGGAAGCCCCACCTGGAGGCCCTCCCTTAGCACGACACTTTTGGTGGATGGCCTTAGGTGGTCGGCCATCAACTTAGACCTGGGTCACTATTTTCTTTAAAGACCTCGATAGATTCAGTCTAACTTTGTAGACTGGTTACCAGAGTTGGGGTCATCCAAAACCTGCAAGGTCAAGTTCCGAGTGACTAAGGTGAGTCTGAGTAAGACATGCTGAGTTTCGAAAATCAAAATGACTTTTATTGGTTATTGCATCCTCATGCCAGGGTTGCTACATTATTCTCGATAATTACTAGCTTGTTTATTCCACATTATTAACTTTTTGATTTCCATTTAAGCAATCACTGCCTGAAATTGCTGCTCCATGAGTGGACAAACTGTGCTTGTTTATGAAAGCTTCACTACATTGTGGGACAAATGTACCACACTCATGACACATATTTCCACTTATATTCGCATCTGTAACTCAAGATCCAACATGCTCTCAATGTCAACATTTGTAATTACTTCCACACACACACGTTCCCAAAACCCATCTCTTCCATCTCTCCGATGGTTTGATTTGTGCATCTGATCTATGCGTGTATGTAAATGCACACATGCACAAATGCGTGCACGTGCATGTACACACACAGATATATATAGGAAGCCACTACGCAATGCCTATGGGTGAAAATGAACGATGTTTTTTTCCATAGGCTCGGTGATGGTATGGATGAAAGGACCGTAACGGACCTAATATGTTTGTTGCGGTATTTTTTTACGCAAAAAAACACAGGAAACAGCCATGGCTCCCATAGATCTATGGCGGTTTTTAAAGCAAAACCGCCACGGACATAGCATGTCCATGGCCGGGCGAAATACTATTCAATTTCGCCTCTAGGCATTTTTAAGAGTTTTCCATATATACAAGTGGGGAATCCACTATCCATCCTCAAGATTCATGGTGAAGATGAACTGTGTTTCTGTTAAATGTCTACCGTTGGATTCAGTGCTATGTTTCAACTCCACTAGTTTAACATGGATGATGGATGCCATGCGTGTATAATATACAATACAGCGGCTGCTTTTGGTATAGTTTCCATTTCTATTTGTTTATTGAGTCAACCTGTGCTGTCCACAATTCTTTTCTTGCTGACATCCTCTTATCAACCACATCCTATTTGGAAGTTTCTTCCCAAGCCTGTTGGAAGTTGTGAGGTAAGGAAGCTCATGTCATTATCAGGAAAGCACCTTATGTCTTGTTACTCTAATATTTGGTGTGCACCTTTTAGGAGTTCCTTTCTTTATCCATGGTTTTTTGTTTTTTATCAATATTGCTTGTTTTTGGAGTTAAAAAGTATAATATGGGTCTAAGCTGTTTAGGTTGGATAGAGGATCCTGTCACCCTAAATGACATTGCTATGTATTCTTATTGCTCTTTTTTGGTTGTTTGGAGATGCACAATAATATGAGGTTGACATAATAGGTGTGCTAATGATATGATAACCTACCTGAGGAGGTCTAGATTCATCCATCTCATGCTTCCATCCTTTAGTGTCTCGTTATTTTGTCTCCTTGAAGACATTTTTTCATACTTGTTGCTGCCATTGGATTTGTATGGTAGGCCACACATCCACTGCTCCAAAATGAGGGTTTCGTCATTGCTTTGTTTCCACAATCATCATTCCAAATATTTTCATTAGTTTATACTCTTCAGATTATAATCTTCAGGGTGATAATTAGAATATTTTGTTCTGAAAAAGCATATGTTCGTTTGTATGAATCATATGGAAGTCCTTTGTGTTTGTCTTTTCCAGTTTTTGCAATCTTATTTTCAGCCTTAACATCTACTAGTCATGGCACAGATAAATTGCTGTCATTAAAGTACATGGTTTTGGACTTCATATCTTGAGTCGCCTAAAAGCAAAATAAAAGGAGTTGAGGGCATCTTATAGGCCAAATGAAATATATGCCTGTGATTACATGGATTCAGCTCCACATCCTACTCATATGCATTAGACTTGTTGCAACTGTACTCCATACCTTATGCATGTTCTAGAAGTTATATGTCGGTTAAATGACTGAGTCAGGAAATCCCATATATCCATGGTTTGAGAAGTTATTTGATATCTCCTCTTGTGGCCTCCCTTTCCTCAATACACTTAATTGGCTAACTTTGCTGGCCCAAGTAGATGATATCACTTTTGTTTTTTTGGGTCGATGATGAGATCGCTTTGTGTATTTCTTACTGCATTACTTACTTATAGGCACATTGAAACATCTCAAAGTCTGCAGATCTGTTGCCTATGCAGAATGCCATTTCTTATCTATATGCAACTGGATTGTCTTATCTACGGCTTCTTCTTCTTGACTTTGTAATTGTGGCTTCAGTACAAGGTTCTCTCAGAAGATTAACCTTTTCAGAACTACTCTTCTATGGGAATCCTAACTTTGGGTTCATGTCCAATCGTTCGATGCTTTTCCGTAGTTTCTCTGTGCCTTTCTTATTATTCTCTGCCTGGGCATTAATTTTCTTTCTTTAAATTGCTTTTTAATCTGTAAACATGATGATCAGTCAGCCCATTTAAAATGCCTCATAGTTCAACAAGCTAGGTAGTCAAGCAATCTTGTAGTAGTGCTTGTTTTAGTGAGGGTGGAGAGGAAATCTTATTTTATTCTGGAGGCATAAGAAATGTGCAAAACATCCTTGTGTGGGTTATGAAATTGTTAATGCTTCCGATAGCCACTCTGAAAGGGTCAAACATAGATAGGCTTCAATTTATATTCTAGTCAAAGAGGCAGAGCCATGGGTGGGTAGAATGAATCCTAATGCACAACTTTCTTTAGATTATAAAGGAAACTTTAGAGCATACATATGTGGAACATGCCTTATTTCTGTAACTGCTTTCTTGGTGTTTCTGTTTTGTTTTCTTTTATCATTAAAAAGTAAAGACTCCATCACTATGAGGTTATGGCACGTGTTGTTTGTTTATTATGATCTGCTATTTCTTAATTTTGTCAAAGTACGCTTGTTGAGAATCTTGTGATATAATCTGTTCAGTAGCTAAGAGATATTGGAACTGATTATTCCATTATCTAATGCATTTACTAACAATAACACTGTTGCATGAGTAAAATGTATGACTTCTTTCTGCTGGTGAATTATATATCATTGAGGAACAACTCAGATTTCTGTTTGAGTAGAAATTAGTTTCTAATTGCTGTTTATGACTTGACGGATGCTACCACTCTGTTTTCCTGTTGTTTGCGTACAATTGAATGATTTAAGTCTTTTATAGAAAATAGAACATGCAAGAACATGCCAAAATTACAATAGCCAGACATCACCAACACTGACTACACTTAGCACATTGGAGTTGGGATATGTGCCATGCGAGGAATTTCAATTTCTTGGAGTGGCTCTCGTTGTTGCTGTTTGATTATGTTGGATTTTGCAATTTTATCAATCCTTTTTTTTTGTGCAAACTTCTAAGAAAAATAATCATAATAATCTTCTCTTTTGCAGTTGACTGTGTTGAATAATGGGAGCTTTGATGAGCAGGGGCTTTCCAAGAACAAGATTTGTAATTTCCAATTCAGGATCAAGGAAAACAGTGTGAAATATTTTTATCCTGGAACAAAGATTTGAGCCGTTGCTTCATTGTATGAGGTTTTGACTCTGCCAAAATTAAAATTTGAGTAGCTTCCTGTGAAGCTGTGAGAGAAGAAAAAAGATGCAAGAACAGTTCAAAATGAGAAGAAAAAAAAGTTTCAATAGAATCCCTGCTGATAGTATCATGGTTCAAATCGCTCTGTTATGACATTTTCAAATAATCTTTTTCACTGTATCCATGGTTCTCATGATTAAAACGCCAACGCTTTATCTTGTACTGACCCTCTAAAAATGACCCTTCTTCCCTTGTGTCTAGTATAGTTATTTTAATTTAACTAGAAGGGTGTGGTTTGTATAAACTAAAGTAAGGTGCATCTTGAAATAGTGTCTATTTTCAGTACTGGAAATCTTTGTGCTTGAAAACTTATTTTCATCTCTAATTATAAAATTTAAGGCTTAAAAAATAGTGTAGATTGATTAGATCTACGAACATTTGATCTTGAAAAATGATGGTCTAGAAGATGCATTACAAGATGTATTATTTTCAATAATTAAAATTTATTTATTTTTATATTCATACATCTTGAGGTTGAGATGATTGCTTTCAGGATTTTTGGGCATCGAAACAACCTCTTCTAGTGAATTTTTGAAGTGAATTTTTAGGTGTCTTAATTTGATTGTTTAGGGTCTCACTCTTATATAAACTTTTGATTGTTTAGGGTCTCACTCCTATATAAACTTTTCCTTCGAAGGAGATGTAGAACTTGCGATAGTTTATACCAGTGGTTTAAAAAGCGGATCGATGACCCGGATCGGGTATCTCAAAAACCAATCCGAATCGGCAATCGGGATGGGGAATCGGCTGAATCGGTCGGATTAAATATTAAAAAAAATCCGAAAAATTATTAAAATTCATTATAAATATTTTTTAAGAATACAATAAGAAATGAGGGTACTCCATTAAGAATTTTCATTTCTTTGCATGAATATGCGAATATTGATATGTTCTTTCCCTGCATGAACTACTATTTACCATTTAATTTACATTACACAAAAGGATAAACATAGAATTATCATGGATTAAGTATATCATCATACATGAACTATAATAAAGCACACAATTGGTAACATACGATCTAAAAATAAAATGACAGACAACGTCGTTCTTCATCTTGGTCATGCTGGTGCCATTGATTGAATTCGCGTGACAATTCATTGATTTGATATAAAAACGAATCATCCAAATTAGTAGGCACCTGACTATACCCAAATGCCTGAGTATCAGTGTTTTGTTGTGGTCCTAATCCAAAATCCCCGAAGCTTGTCCATCCTTCATGCTCACCTACACTATCGTGCTCATCCCTACCTTCTTGTTGTTGAGACTCGATATGTGAATAATTTGGCTGGGATTTGGTGGCCTTAGAACATCATCTCTCTCATTTTCCCTTAGACCCCCTTCCCACTCTCTTTCATTCGGTGCAATATCACCGACATCTTCGACGAATTGTGAATACGTTGGCGGGCTGCTTCCTCACCTTCTTCAAGATCTTCCTCACCGATAGCCTCAAGGAACACTCTCTTGTGCAACACTGGCTCATCTTCTTCTACTACCCATTGTTCTGTTATTTCTATGACAAATAATGTGTCTAAGTCTATCGGCCCATAGTCTTCACGCTTTCTTCTTATTTGTCGCTCTCAGAGGTTTAAGCTGTAATGAACGTAGATTAGTTTATGAAGCTTCTCCGAAGCGAGTCAATTCCTTCTAGTAGTGTGCAACCATTGGAACGTACTCCAGTTTTGCTCACAGTCAGTAGCAGAACATGTCTGGGAAAGCACTTTGATTGCTATCCTCTTTAGGTGAGGCGCATCACTACCATATATCTCCCACCATTCAACTGGCTTAAAATGCAAAAAGCATTGCAATGGCAAGAACAATTCATAAGATTAAATATATGAATAAAAAAAATATTAGTTAGGGGATAACCTGGATCCATCTTAGTTCGAGAATTCCTGGCAAGCTAAAACAAAATATTTCGTTTTAGTGCATTATTCCTCACAAATATAACAACTCAATCAAGTTCTTACCGAAATATTAAATAATACATCTTGTATTGCTGCTATCTGGTTTCGAACGCTTCTCTCCAACCTGGCAATAATGTATCTGACCCCTTTCATAATCTTGTGGGGATGTTCAGGTGTCAAATAGAAAAATTTTGGGTTGAAGTAGTAACCTGGAAAATATATAGATAGAGAAATGTCATTTAAAATTTCATAAAAAAATAATTTACATGAAACATTCTAATGATATAAATATATATTTACATGCATAAAGAATTGGACGTCCAAATTTAGTGTTCCATCTTCTTTCTATAATCTCGATCACTTTACTAGCAAAACTACACTTCTCCCTAATAGCTGATTTGGCCCTCTCGATACCTCCATAAAGGATGCCCATGGTAGCTTTCTTGTCAGCATCCACCATTCTTAATACCGTGACCAAAAGGGCAGTGGCCTCTACGATACTAGAACATCGAGATCAGAACTTCATATTTGAGACTATGTCATCCACTTTTAGCCCGGTACTGGACTTCGAAAGGCGGCCATTTAACCACTCTTCATTAGAAAACAATCTCTTATTGTACCTTCAGATTTTCGAATGGAGTCCACAGCCAAGTAATCTGTCGCAAAGCTGGTTATGGCAGGCCTGATTATCTCTTTTTGCTTAGACTGTTCTTTGAACAAAAATAAAATTTTAGAATGGTTATATATAAATCTTGACACCAACCTCACTTCCTGTAGAGTCTCCTTCACAATTTTGATCTCACCGATCTCCTCTAACATAAGATCTATGCTGTGTGCAGCATACGGGGTCCATACTAGATGCTTCCTCTTATCCATCAACTTGTTGCCCCCAGAAACACCTGCACGCGCATTGTTCGTAATAAACTGGACTACATGCTTATCTTCCACCTCCTCCACTATCTGATCATATCGTCGTACGTAGAAGTTTGCATCCTTTTTCGTCCCTGGTATGTCTTTGCTAGACAAAAAGCTGTACCTTTTGGGAAATAGGCCAAGAAGTTTACAAACTCCTTTTTGCTAACTTTATTCAACCAACCATCACTCATGAGAGTAATGCCTGTTCTTGGCCAACGCTGTTTATATTCTTCAATCCACTTTTAACTTCCTCCACCTCTTCATCCAATATTGGCCCACTGAGCTCATATGCCGTCGGGGGTTTTACCCCGAGCCTGGCTCTCTAAATTGCGTTGACCATATGTGGAAAATATGGGTTATTGGTTGCATCAAAATGGATCTTTTTATCGTAGAACCATTTCCCAACATATCTGTCTAACATGTTTCTTGTAACTTTCATCATGCCTTTGAGGGTCATCTGTTTTGACTTAGGCTTTGAGAGAAATGGATTTATACGACCATGACCTGCAATACTGGCACTCCTAGATAAGCTAGAAACAATTTTTCCAACGTCTGATTCATCTTTATACATATGGCTACCAACCCCTCCATACATATTTGAGCTGAGTCCGTTATACATGCTCGAGCTGGGCCCGCCATGCATGTCTGAGCTAGGCCCACCATGCATGTCTGAGCTAGGCCCACCATGCATGCCCATATCCTAACCACCAAGCATTCTAAACCCTCGTTCCCTCTAGTACGTTTCATGTAAATTCATTCATGTGGCCATCTCCAAGTCATTATTATATTGCTCTTATGGATCATTCCCGCTTGATGGCGTATATAAACTAGCTATCTCCTCATCCATCCTCTGCTTTACAATTTTTTTACCTTTGGTAGCCTTGAGAAATGCCGTCATCTACTTTCTTATATTATTAGGGACACTATTGCACACAAAAACATCTCCCTTAGACCCTGTCAAGTGTTGCGTGAGCCTATGTACCCCACTACTTATCACTCTTTGGCAGTAATTACAAATAATTTTGTCTTTTTTGTTGGGATCAAGTCTGACCCCATGTTGCCATGCAGGGTCTTCCGCAGATTTTGCCATGGTTCAACTTTAATATGTAAAAGGTTAAAAATTTAACATGACAGTTCAACATGAAAAATAATCACCATGTGTAGTGATAATATGTAAAAGGTATATATGTTGTTAATGCAAAATACTTCTATTGACAAAAATATTTTAATTCCTACTGAAAAAAATAATTTATTTATGCAACATTATAGATAAAAATAGCTTATATCAGCCACTACATATAGAAAAAAAATTTTACATTGATATAGTATCAATAAAAAATATATTGACAATGGTATAGTAATTCACAATGTCAATACATATGGACTTGTCACAAATCTTCATTTCGACAAACATGAATTAGTTCCTATTGAGAAAAAAAAAATATTTATGCAACATTACAGATAGAAAAAAGTCTATATAAATCACACTTAGAATCAAGAAAAAAATTACATTAATATAGTCATCCATAATGCCACTACACGTATATATGACACAAAAAACATTTACAATGATATAGTCATTCATAATGCCACAAATAAAATTTACAATGATATAATCGGCACAATCCCAACTCGATTGAAATGATCACAAATAGTCGTACATCTCAATTACATATAAGCAAGATAATATAATAAAAAATCCAAGCTCCAAACATGGTTACAACTCAATTATCAAGAACATACATTTTTTACATTGAAAATTTAATAATAAAATTAAAAATTGTAAGATAATATAATTATCATACATGCCACGATTTTTTTACAATGATATTCACTTTAATTCCTCATGATAATACAGTGTAACAATATGAATTTTTTGCATTAAAAATTTAAAAATTAAAAATACATTTTTAATGCAAAATTGCATTAAAAATATAATACAGTTTAACAACATGTATTTGTTAATGTATTTTTTTGCATTAACAACAAATTAAAAAATACAGTTTTGCATTAAAAATATAATAACATGTATTTTTTTGCATAAATAATCTATCAACATGCAATTTTTTGAACTAAAAATTTAACAATAAAAATTAAAAATATTGTTTAATTCCTCATGATAATAAAAAACTGGTCACAATTTTTCGAAAAATCACGATTTTCAAAAAAATTGATCATGAATTAAAAAAAAAAAAAAAACGCAATTCTTCATAGACCCACCTTACATCAGTCATTCCAACTAAAAAATCCACCTCAAATCGAATAAATTACATCAAATTAAATGCATGTTTTGATAAACAACACTATAAGAAATCAAAGCCTTATAATATTAACACATTATTATCAAAATGTTAAATAAAATCGATTGAATTGAAGGAAAAAAAAAAAAAACCGCAGTTTTTCACGGATATCAGTCATTCAATCTAAAAAATCAAGCTCTAATTGAATAAATCAAATCAAATTGAATACATATGATGATAAACAACGCTATAAATTTAACACATTATTTGTAAAATATTTACTGAAATTGAGAGAATGGTGGAAAAAAAAAAAAAAAAAACTCAGTCCATTTTTTTTTTACAAACATCAGTCTTTTTTTCTCAAAAATCCAACTCAAATTGAATAAATATAATCAAATTGAATACATGTGATAAACAACACGATAACGAATCAAAACCCTACAAATGTAACACATGATTTTTAAAATATTGACTGAATTTGATAGCATGGCGGGAAAAAAAAAAACACAGTTCTTACCTGTTTTTCGTGCACCCATGCGTTCAAATTCAAAATTGATATGTATTCCTCCAAAATAATCATAAATTATAAACAAAAACTTCTGAACAACACTCTTACGATCAATCACCCTGAAATTTTACAAAAAAGGATGCCTTCTTTCGCTTGAAATCAGTGAAATGGCGGAAACCCTAAAACGCACTATTCGATCTAAAAAAATTTGATCAAAATCGGTGATTTTTACTGTTTTTTATTGAGTGAAATGGCTAAAAATTTTGAATTAAAACCTGCAAGATTCGATTATAAGGCTGAAAAAGATGAAAAAAGATAACGTAATGATGAAAAAAGATAACGTAATGATAAAAAAAGATGAAATCCGTGAAGAACATTGTGCAGCCCGTGTTCTTGGGTGAGACTCGGCGATTCACTATTCTGAATCGTTCGGTTATCTCTGGACACGGGCGATTCCTGATTTTTTCGTGGAACCGGCTCGGTAGCTGACGATTCCTAAGTCAAACCGGACGCGTCCGGCTCGACTCGACGAGTTTTCAAACCTTGGTTTATACTTATAGCAATGTTTTAGGTTTCCTTCAAAGGAGATGTAGAACTTGCGATAGTTTATACTTATAGCAATGTTTTAGGAATTGGCTTGGGCGCTGCTAGCCCGAGGTGAGTTATTTGGAGGAGTCGGAGTGGGGACTCGCCCGATTCAAGCTCATTACCATTTAAGTAGGAGAAAAACCAAAGAGAGAAGGGGGGAGAATGTTGCAGAAATCCAAAAAACTGGATTTCCAAAGAAAAGATGAAGTTTTCATAAAAAAAAAACAGAGTTGTTGCCCAATATGAAAAAAAAAAAAAAAACCGCGAAACTTTCTAGCTAAAAACCTCATATTCCATCATTAATATAAAAAGGATTACTATTAAGGTTATTGAAGGTGGTTGAATTACGATCAAACAAAATCAAGTTTCGACATATTTGGGCGGAGAATGAGGGAGAAATTGATGGAATGGTGGGTTTGTTTTCATAACTTATTGTCCCACGAGAATCAATATTTTTTCGGGCCGGATTTCTCAATCTCTACCCTTTGATTCAACAAATAAATGTAGAGATGTTGTGGATGGCTGAATCAAGAACAAATTGCATCAGGTTTCAAAGATTTTGGATGAAAAACTAGAGAGAAATCCATGTATAGGTGAAATGGTTAAAAAAATAGATGTTTTCCACCCAAAAATTGATGAATAAATCCTTAAATCACAAGTTTTGATCCAAATCGATTTAAGATGGATTGAATTGGATGAAAAAAACTGGAATGATACAAGCATAGCAGTGAAACATTTGATCAGTTTTTATCAAAACTTTTGGTAGACATTGCCAGTAGTATCCTCGTCCTTGTGTAAACTGAACTCTGCTCGAAAGCGAAGTTGAGTCTGAAAAACATGTTGTATAGTATAAGGTTGCGGTTTGTATAGAGCCAAATAGTATCGGGAAATATGGTTTCAATACTAGAACTCTTTGTGATAGTCTTAAAATATATTTTCATCTTTAATTATAAAATTTAAAATTTTAAAAATAGTGTTTACCTAACAGATCTATCAAAACTTGATAATATTGAAAATTGACGGTCTAAGAATGCAATACAATATGCACTATTTCCAAAACTTGAAATCCACTTTGTTCTCATGTCAATGTATCTTGAGGTCGAGATGATCAATTTGAAAATATTTGAGCATCAAAACAACCTCTTCTAATGAAATTTTTGAAGTAGGCTTTAATTTGATTGTTTGGAGCCTCGGCTCTATAACTAGTATAATCTTTTGTCCAGAGCACTTGACATGATTTGTATTTCTTTATGAGATAGTTAAAGGAAAAAAATTATATGAGGTTGCAACGAATTATAGATGCACCTAAAAAGTCAATTTTGAGATAATTCTAAAAAAAATTTATACCAAAATTACATATTACAATAAAATTTGGAAGTGCGCCTTAATGGGATTGTTTAAAGTTGCAACCTTATATAAACCTTATAGAAACCACACCACTAGTTCGCTACGGTACTCCACTTGAAATCGAGCAAGGAAATTGGTTTCAAATAGGACGTGGTCTGGATTCAACTTGCTTATCACATGCTCTATAGCGTTTCACTTAAGAACACGTACACCATGCTCCCTCGGGAGCATAGTGTTTTTCCATTTCCTCAGGTCACAAGATCAGGATTTTTTCAATCTCAAATTTTGCGTACTAAATTATTCTCACCAAAAAAAAAAAAATTGATGTTTTTCTAACACTCAAATCTCACAATCCAATAATTGGAGGGTCTCTATACAATTTCAAGACATTGATTTTTTTAAGTACATAGACGAATACAATTAGGATTTTGTTTTTTTTATTAAAATTAATCTATGGGTTGAAGATGTTACTTTAGGTGAAATCACAAAGTCAAGCCGCTACCATTTGGTGAGAATGGAATCAGAGACTTCACCAAAAGCCCTACCCATTTTCAAATGTGGTCGGTCATTAAGGATTTAAGCCCCTACCCTTTGGTGAAAATTGAGTCAGCAACATCAACATGAAGCTCGAAAATACTACCAATAAGACCCCATGCCATTCTCAAAAGTCGCAAGTACGTGAGGATTTAAACCCTTACCCTTTGACGAAAATAGAGTCAGAAAAAAGTAGTAAGTCGATAGGGATTTGAGCCCCTAACCTTCGGTGAGAACGGAGTTATAATCCTCATCATGAAGCCCGACAATATACTACCAAGGCCCCAAGCCATTATCAAAGTAATGTTTTACCAAGGAAATAAATTCACATTCTATTCCCAGATTTAGAAAGTCATTTTCCTTAGAAAATCAATTCGACAAAGGTTAAAATCAAAAAACAATTCTTGTAATTTAAGGACAAAAATAATAGAAAAGTACTAAACAGAGAACACTGAAAAAAACGGGGTGGTCAAACATTCTAGGAGCAAGTGGTAGCCACAAACCAATCCTAAAACTAGTGCTCAAAAGACCGGATCAGTGGGGTCAAAAGCCCATCCCAAAGATCCGTGTTAGATCGCCGGATTGCTTATCGAAATCAACAATCCAAAAAATATAAGTTTTAAAAATCATAACAATGAAATAGGGATTTATGGGGGAGGGAATTTAGGGGATCATAAATATAACATTAGATAAATTTAACCAAAAAAAAAAATGAAAAGGAAGGCTTTAAGGGGACGAAGCTGGAACCGATTTTAATCTCAACCAATTCCAAGTCCAAATCGGGGATTTGGTATCCTGATTGAAGCATTTTAAAACACTAAATAAACTAACACAACTTATGAAATGAGGCGAGAAAGCGTAAATAGCAGGAAAAAATGGCAGCAAACTAGCAGTGGTCCCCATGATAGACACAACGGAAGGCACACTCAGCACGAGGATGCCCTTTGCTTTCCGAAAACCTCAAACGTCCATTCAAGCATTACGTGTTTTGTAACACTAAACATTTAAGGAAAACATAGAAGAATAAATAAACATTATTTCTGCGAGGAGGGGGACTGCCCCTTTTGAAGGACGCCCACTCCTGCGTGGTCTTCTTTCTAAGCAGTCCTTAACAAACAGTTTGATTCAAGAGTTTCAAGTCCATTTCTCTGAAACACTGGAATGGCCTATGACAACATACTAATACTAACTCATGTACACACAACCTGTGCTGATCCTATTGAGCGTTGTCGTGACTTGTTGCCTCATACACGTTCTGCCTCACGAACTGCCCACGCACTCGAGGTCGCTGTTCGGCTAGTCTCTTTCGGCTTTGGTATCTCACCTGCTCGAGGATTTTTTTAGCCGATATCTCTAGTGAGCAAGGAACTACTCATGAATATATGACAAAATATACGTATGCATTAGGCTAATAGTTTATTCTTGAATAGCTCATAAGAAAAACGGATGAAAAGAAACTTTCTTAAATCGACAACTTTCCAACTACCGATCAGATGTTTGTGACTGCTCACTAAATGGGTCATATCCACATGTTGGCAACTTTACCACAAAATACACAAGCACTCATGCAAAAATAGAGATGGATATGTGCATGCACATCTCGTATTAGGGCCAACTTATGGATGTGTTTTCAACTTGGCACTCTTTCATTTCTTTGGTCCATCTTTTCATTCTTTATAAGAAATTCCATTGTTTTAGACCAGATTCCAAATGAAAATTCAGTCCGAAATTTGAAAATTTGATGTTGCTAAATTACCAAAATCATCCCAACACTTAAAAACTCAAAACCTTGAGTAACAACAGCGACAAAGCCAGTCATTAGTTACCTTCTTCTCAAAGCACCTCTCCTTCCTTTTCTGCCGAAACTTCATGAGCGCTGCCTCACGTTGAGCAGACCGGTTCTGGTCCACCCCGCTCCCACTCCCACTCCCACCTGCAGTACTGGCCCCCACTACACCGGTCTCGCTCTCAACATTGGTTCCACCTGCATTCACCCCCGTGCTGCTTCCATTGGGCAGATTGCTCCCATGATTACTCCCTGATGTACTCCCATTCACGCTATAATTCAAAGCATTTCCATCCCCACCACCTCCAAATATATTAGATGAGCCACACTGTGGTGCATTTGCTGCCATGTTTTTGAGGGATATGTCATCGTTATCTTGTTGTGGCTGCTGAACCCCATGCATGTGATGGTGATGGTGATGGTGGTGGTGGTGGTGGTGATGCTGAACCTGCAATTGATGACCCTTATGTTGAGTTTGTTGCATGATCCCCATGTTGTCACCCACATCAACTTCCTCTTGCTGCCCAAGTTCAGATGGACAACTGTGGTTATACTGAGCAGATTGGAAAGATGAGGGATGAAGGCATATTGGGGCTGAATCTGTTGCTAATTTGTCGATGAGAGTTGCAGGCTTTGAGAATATGTTCTTGGAGGAAGATCCCATATCATCGTTGTCACTGCTGCCATGAGCGCAATGGTTGCGGTTGGTTTTTTCCATGTTGCAAACGAGGCCTGGTTTCACAGCATCAGAGTTGTTCACCGGAAGGGAGCAGCTCCCTCCAATGCCTGAAAGATGGGTGGACTGAATACTACCAGTATTATATCTGCACATAGTGAGGAAACTAACTTAAGTCGCATGTTCCAAACTGAAGATAATCTTCTCACATACAGAATAATGTCAGAAAATTTTAGGGTTACAAGTTTCAAATCTCTCATTCTTGCAATTTTCTAGTACACAAAAGATGGAAATTTACCAAATCAATGAGCTTCTTCAGCACCAAATGAATGCATCAGAGACTATAGGAATGAACATACACACCTAGAGAAAGCTGAGGATCCAGAATGTCTCAATTTGTTCTTGTCCTCATCAGCGTCAGCACCCCCATCTGCTACCGATCTCAGCCTTTTCAAGCTCAACTCTAGGAAGGGTAAATCTTTGGATTCCGGAGTTCCCTCTTCAACATCCAAGGCTTTCAAAGTGGAAGCTTGAACCTCCTTATTACCAGCTTGAATATGGGCATTTGTGCTGTTGGCAATGGTAGCAATGAGATCAGCAGCCTGAGCAGCTGGCTCTGTTGAAGTGTCATCACTACCTTGCACCAGGAGTTCCTTTCGTGCATCATCCTTGTTTTCTTTATGATTCGGTTCATGACTGACAATATGTATTACACCCTCATTAGTGCAATCCTTCTTATAAATTTCAACTGGTCTATCTGGATTCCGGGGTACTCCAATTTCCAAATCTTTGCCGGTCACACAATCCCCTAACAAAGTGAAATGTAATGATTAGATTACATTATCTAAATTTAAAAAATAAAAAGATATGTAGTCCATTATGCTAATCAGATTAACAAATTGTACTGTTTCGGTAAGGGATATGTCTGAACAATTGGTTCTACCAAGCAATTGTTTCTTTTGTTCTTGGCTCTCCTTAATTTCAGGAAAGGGGATCCAGTTGTTGCCAAATATTTCTTGCTTTGGATGGATTACTTGGGCACAGGTACTGTCATGTGGATCACTTGATTTACCCCATGGTGACATTGGTTGGGGACTATCTACTTCCACTGCTCGTTTTGTCCAGGAACTCTGCAAATGGAAACCCAAAAAAAAAAACAGTTAGCAATGTGCATTATAGTAGGATTAAGATTTTGTAGTGCAATGGTTTAGGCTTCCCCTTGATTGGTTAATGTGTTGATGATTGCAACACTACATCCTAACTTCGAATAATATCACTAGAAGAAAAAAAGGAGATTCTTTTCAGCATTATTTACGATTGGAAGGAACTGTGCTCTGCATCTTATCCTATGATGCATTCTTTCTTGTCCATGGCAAGGAAAATGCATGAGATTTTCTGACATTTCTGGAGCAAGGCATGAGATTTTCTGACATTTCTGGAGCAAGATAGAGACATAGTATTGAAGGTCTACTCATAGAGCACTTGTCATACTATATTCATACGTATGAATGGGTGCACATAGGTCTTGTTAATTGACACGAAAAGTGTAAAGATGGTGCATGATCTGCCTGATGCCTCCTTATGCAATCATCGTTTCAGGGTTTTGTTGCACCCAATCAAGGTCTGGCACTAAGTCCCAATACTTCAGCTATAATGGGCTTTAAGTATCTCATAATAACAATGTCAGAACGTGTTTACTTTAAAGTTGGAAACACTGATGATGAGGAGATTAGTAGGCATGCTACCCACCAATAATCAATATGTGACCAATTCGGGCTAAATAACAGTTATGGATGTTCTTCACGTTAGTTTCTAAGGTGAACACAAGTTAATATTCATGTATTAGTTATTGTGTTTGGGTTTGATGGTTTTATGCATTCAAAACTATTAAATACCCTAATATACAAGTGGTCTTCTTTTATGAAGTTAACTGTGCAATATAAAGTATACAAGTGTTTTTTCTTTTTTTCTTGATAAAAAAAAGTTATAAAGAATAAAGTATTGCTGTGCAATATAAAATAACAACACCCTGGATTCACATTTCAGATTTGAAATGCATTTTTGGAAAGGGTATGAATTAGAAATGCTATTACGATTGGATCAGATTTTAACTACTTTTAATCTTTCATCTCTGAGTCTGTGCAGAAAGGCATGTCTTTAGATGAGCTGCTTCATTAATTTTACCAGTAGATTTCCTTTGCTCCTTGTGATAGACAAGAAGAATAAATTGGTCTACCAACAACAGTTCCTTGAAATATTTTACCACAACCTTAGCTACAACATGGAATTATTCATAAATAATACCAGAGGAGAACAAACATCTTGGAGTTTCGTCCCCCCATATAGAGAAGATAAGGCTCATGATTTTTTTTAGGCATGTATCTTCCACTTTTCGCCTACACAGGGCATTTTCTTTTTCCACTCCTTGCCCACACGTGGCTTTTGAGACACCAAAAAGCATACTTCCCATCTTCTAGTCTTTATCATTACAGTTAAGTCTATGACCTCCATAAACTATAACAATTTCTATGAATGAAAAGGCTGCAATCTTAACAATGAATCTGTAATAAAAATCTTGTCTTCATTGAGCAATGCTTTATTGCTATGTTACATAGAAATGGACATGTGTCTATTTTTGACACAAATAAGAGTGTCAAAAATGTGAATCCCAAAAAATTGACATTTAGACATAACACGTCCACACAATATAGGGTGTCTACGTGTGTGCTCATGCTTATATGTACATATATTGAATTATGTGTAGTTCACCCCTACATTTACATATTCAACAAATCATATTTCTTAACAATAGTTAGGCATCAGAGAAAAATTAAATTAAATTAAATCAATCTTCCAAAAAATTAAATTAAATTAAATCAATCTTCCAAAAAATTATACCTTGTGAATCAGAATTTTATTCATCAAAAATTTCTCATACTGCAATGTGCAAGGTTGTGACAAAACTATATGGGAATAAACTAAAAACTATTAGCTAGTTATTAATTCAAAATGTAGCACCATTATTGCATAGCTATTGAATAGGGTCCTAATGCATTTATCCAAAATCATATAATCACACCACTCGTAAGCACAATACAAATAAAGTTATTTTTATTTTTCATTCTAAACTACTTTATTGTTCTAAAATACTTTTTATTTTTAAAATAAAATATTATTCATTGAAAATTGACACTCTTGCGCATCGATCCAATAGGTCCCTAATATATTTATTCAAAATGATATAATCACCACTCATAACCTCAAATAGAAAATAAAGTTATTTTTAAAATAAAATATTATTTTTATTTTTAAAATATTTTTATTTTTAAAATAAAATAATATTTTATTCTAAAATATTTTTATTTTTAAAATAAAATATTATTTTATTCTAAAATATTTTTATTTTTAAAATAAAATATTATTCATTGAAAAATGACATTTTTAAACAAAGAAATGCCAAATTCCAAAACCACAACATGTCCAGAAAAGGGACACGCCATAGACAATCCATAAAAGTGTTGTATGCATTTATAGAACTATCCACATGCATGTCTATGTCTACCAAGTGTCCACACATGGTAAGACCCTCAGACATGCGTGTTCATCTTTCCTAGCTTCATTGTTAAAAGCTTTATAACCAATCATCAACAAGTAAAAGAACTCATATCTAACACCTTGCATATTGAGAAGTGTTAAAGGGTATTTCGGTCAATATAATTCCTACATTATAATTGCCCTTTATTACTTTGTAATTGTCCCTTGTTTTGGAAAGATTTATAATTGCGTCATTTCTTCTTAAAACAGTACCACATACTTGGGTTTTTACATTTTCTATCAATTGTTTTTGCAATGTCTTTTGCTCCAACCCCACAAATGAAGCATCTTCCACACATGGAATTAGAGAAAGAATGTAAGAAACAATCATCCACCTCATAGGTCTATCAAACAAAAAAACAAATTCAAGTTCTAAAACCCAAGATTACTATATTTTGTTAGCCCTTGATCTCATAAATTTTTGAGATCTCACTCTTCTAACGACATATCTGCCCACCTCTATATTCCTAAGTGTAGAAATTTAATTTTAGCCATCCATCTACGCAGGTTTTGAAGTCTCAATAGATAAACAAGCAAAAAGGTCGTCTAAGGATGGAATGAAATGATTCGACCGGCAAACAACCACAAAAGAATGAAAACTGAAATGTCGTGGAAGAATTTGGGCTGACAATGGAACAATGAAATAACCACCATTTAAACCCGTTATCTATCCTCAACTCAATAGCGACAGCATGTGTAAATATCATTAAACAAAAAAACAAGGTCATCAACATCATACAAGTCATATCCCAGCTATTTAGGGTCGGCTCCATGAATCCTATTCTATCATTCTACTCTATCAAGGGCCATACCCTTAGTCAGACCATATGTCACTATATCTTTTCTCACTATTTCCATCCATATCCTTTTGGGCCTTCCCTTCACCCTTTTAGAGCCTTCCATTTATACCAAATAGCCCCTCCTAATCAGTGTTGCTCTAGGTCAACAGTGCACAAACAGAAAAAAAAAAAATACATAGTAGAACCGTAAACTACTTCTCCAAATATTAAATAACCAAGGAAATAGTTGGAGATGCAATGACACCTGAGAAGCAGTCAAGCCCCAATTACCAATGATAGTATTCAAAATAGTCCAACGTAACCCCCTTGATGTGGGTATTAGACCAGCACAGATTTAAGAAAAATTCTAAACATAGAGAAAACCCAAGCTAAAGGTTTCTTCTCATAATTAAAAATAAAGGTTACAGAATTATTTAAAAAAGTGGATAGGGAATAACCTATTCTAAACTTATCCCAAGCTACCTAGAACTCCAAATTTATCAAAATTAGATTAATTACATCCAAATAATCAAACCTAGTCATAATTGTGTTCCTCATACAAATTAAACCTATCATATAAAAATAGCCAGATAAATGTCAAAATATCACTACTAAGCCAGGGTTTCTCTCAAAGGCACACATCTTGGATGACATGTTGAGATACATAACCTTGCCAAGGGTTTGAAGCTCGTGTTTTCCATAGTCTTTGTCATGTCACACAGATAAGCTTACTGTCTGACACACACTAGGTTCATAGCAATAGGCGAATATGTCAATGATGCAACACCTCAACTGAGCATATCTTATATCCTTAATCTGTCCCACTAGCCCTCTTATGAGGAGCTGCATACTTCAAACCATCAAAGATCTATTTCAAGCATGGGCCATATCGAACTTGTCTCCCATCTTGTCCAGCCGCTCAATCCAAATGGACTTCTTGGATGGTCTAGTAGCTCTCTTATGCATCCCCATACATGGGGACATCATCTCTTTGCATCCCAACAGCATCAGTATAAGAATTTTCTCCTCTCCTTTTATGATTAGAATATTTGTTACAAAAAATGGGAGGGATAAGCTTTTCAGGTGCCCAAATCTGAACATTCTCTTCTTGTATTTATAAAAGTATGCGAGAACTTTCTTACTGTAAAGTTTATCACAATCAAAACAAGCTCGACTTCCACTTCTTATCAATAAAGGCCCATGTAATGAACCTTTTCTTATTAATACGACCAAATGTTTTGGCAAGCCTCAATTTCTTCTCCATCAGCTAAATGTTATTTTGTTTACTTTTTTTTATGTTGTGAACATTGTATTGATGAAAGAAGAAGATTACAAATAGTTCCCATAGGGACTACAAGCCAACAGCCACCAAGAGAGGCGACAGCAGAAAGAAAAACAGTAAAAAAGAAGAAAAGAGAGTAACATAGTGCCCAAAGAAGGGAAAAAGAGAAAAACAGCAAAGAAAACACGACTCGGCCACCGTTATCTTGGTAGCAGAAGAGAAGTGGCTCCCTGTTTGAAGAGATCATCAGTGACCTGGTTAGCCTCCCTCCAGATATGCATCATCATAGCTTTTTTCCCAATTAATTGGAATCGGCTACATGAATCTTGGCCTGCCATTCTGCTCTATATTGAGGCCATAAGTCCCATATCATTTTGCACTACTTCCAATCACGTCCTTTTGGACCTACCCCTTGCCCTTTTCAATCCTTCCACTTGAACCAACTCACATCTCCTAATAGGTGTTGTACTAAGTTGACGCCACATATGGCCAGCCCACCTAAATCTACTTTCTCTCATCTTATCGTCTATTGATGCCACACCTAAATTTTCTCGGATGGATTCATTTCAGATTCCATCCCTTCTTGTCTTTCCACTCATCCATCTCAACATCATCATCTCCGCTAAACTCATGTTATGGGTATATTATTTTTTGTCCGCCCAAAAAATAACGGTGGCCGCCCAAAAAATAACAGCTGTCCTATAGAACTTACCCTTCAGCTTCATTGGTATAAGGTGATCACATAAAATTCCAGTTGCATATCTCTACTTCGCCCACTCAGCTTTAATTCTATGTGCGACATCTTCTTCAATCTCTATATTTTTCGGGATTATCGACCCAAGGTATCAAAAGTGCGATTTTTTTTGTACTTCCTGCCCGTCAATCTTAACTACTTCCACGTCTCTACTTTAGATATGAGTGCGTGAGACTGGAATATGCCTGCAAAGAGGACCGATCTCGTCTAAAAAATGTCGTAGTTTCCACAGAGGTAGAGAAGTGTTAGAGGCCCATGAGAGAGAGACCCCACGAGTTGTCATAGCATTTGAGTCCTTCGAGGAGGGATCGAGTTTTGGCCTCAGTAAAGTCGGCAATCCCTATGGGCATAAAGTAGGTGAGGAGTGCGATATTCTCAAAATTTCTGAAAATTCCCCCTATGACCGAGATTGCCTAAGGAAGAACCATCAAAGTTGAGCTTGATGGTGCCCCTCTCAAGGGGTTTCCAGAGTGTTGAACGCGGCACCTTCTTCAAGCGGTGATTGAGGATGTTGACCCAGTTGACGAGGAAATTGGCTTCTTAAGGGTCTAAAATGTTTATGATTTGTAGCCCAGAAGATAACTGAGCCTTTAATTGTTTCCTTGATCTTATGGTAGCCATGAAAGATTCTTTTGTTGCGTTCCTTTCCTTGCAAATGGTCTAAAGGATTTCCAGAGTAAGACCCCCAAGCGAGGCCAGAGGAAGAAAGGCAAGAGGTTGTAAAGATGAGTGACACTTTCTGGAGTAACCCATTCCCAGTTAAATTGGGATAGGGTATAGTCCCATATAGAAGCCGCGAACGGACAATGTATAAAAAGGTGACCTATCGTCTCCTCAGCCACAAAGCACATCGCACATCGGATATTTGAATGCCTCTCGCCTGAATTTGGTCAATGGTGAGAATTTTTCCCCACAAGGCGAGCCAGTTGAAATTCTAGATTCTAAGGAGGATAAAGGAATTTCAAGCTTTTCGAATGGAGGAGTGACAAGCAAGGCTCCTTGGGAGGAGCCTACTCAAAAAGCGAAAGGATGGGCTTTGGGGCCTAGTGGAGAACCTTAGTTATAGTAGTACTTAACGTGGCACTCTAGTTCAACCACTTTGGACCAAATCACAAAGAGACAAGATAACTATTGAAGTTATGGCCTTTCAAGATCTTGAACCCCAACATATATAGCTCTTGGGCACACTGGTAGTAATAAAAGTGATGTGACTCTAGGATCTTGGTGCACTGAAACCAAGAGTCACAAACCCCAAGTGTCATGAGGCCGATGTATGTGTAAGAGGCACTGAGAGGGTAAAGGATTACCTCCAGTCAGGGTTGGTTTTGATTTATGCCGCATGACTGTGTGATAGCCAGGGCATTGTATTGTGATTAAATAGTGTTGATATGAGCTCAAGTAATTTGTACGATTTTAGCCCTGTATGAGAAGGATAAGGCTTTGTGAGGACATAGCTAAATCCCTGATTTCGTAACCTTTTCATGGCATGTTCATGTACAGTAGTAAATGGGAAGCACTCTTCCATAGCTGATCTACTAGGAAGAGATATGCAGATGTGTCGAGAGAGGACCCTCGCATCTTTTAGAGTGCATGTCCTTAGGTGTGCACCGGTACTCCATTGCAAACCGAGAGTCCTAAGCCACATATTGGATTGACTTTGATAAGCCAAGCATGAGCCCTTGCCTAACATTGTGGGTCATGGATTTGTTGGGTTATTCGAATGTGACTTTGGATTCTAAGTCTAACCGGGCGGAGTGCTCTGATGCACATTTATCTCTATAGTATCTTAATTTCCCTCATTAATATTTTCATTGTTGGGGTTTGTGGCCTTTAAAGGCTGTTGAAGAATGTAAAAGACATTTATTGTGGATTATACACTTCCGTGGGAGTGTGTATTGTTTGACTGATCAAGGGTTTGGCGGTCTATGGCCCTAGTCATGTCCAAAACCCCTACCCCTGGCCATGTGGCACTACCAAAAAGGGTCTATAGTGGGTCATCGCATGTTGAGGTTAGAGAGATATCTAAGGATCGTTTGAAGGCTAGGAGAGTTGTGTGGTCACATGTGTGCGGATGTAAGTTTGTGAGAGTGAGACTATATCCTCAATAAACTTCCGCACGGCATTGTACATATCACAGTTGCATTTTCAAGAAGCAATATTATAGAGGTATATATGCACATGTGCATAGAGAGTCCCCCTTATGCTGTAGTGATATGTGCTTGACTTTCTTTGAGGGGGGAAATTGTAATCCACATTCTGGTTCCGTTGTTTATTGATTGGCTTTGACAAACCGATCATGAGCCCTTGCATGAAACTATGAGTCATGGGTGTTGTTGAATCAATTTGAGAAGGCAGCTATGGATCATTGGTACCAATCCACTTTTAAATATTTTATTTTTTTAGTGTTAAATATGTTGTTGTGAATTTTACAAAATTGTCAGATTTTTTAAAATTTATTTTATGGTATAAAATCCTTTAAAAAGGTACTTTCGTTGTATTGTTTATAAGGAAGGGCACATGTGGGGCCCTTAGATCCAGCCCCACCTGTGTGCCACCCTCACATGGGGGGGCTTGGGGCCCAAGGGGCAACATTTCACCCATAGGAGGTGGCACAAAATCCTTTAAAAAGGTACTTTCGTTGTATTTTTTATAAGGAAGGACACATGTGGGGCCCTTAAATCCAGCCCCACATGTGTGCCACCCTCACATAGGAGGGCGTAGGTCCCAAGGGGCCACATTTCACCCATAGGAGGTGGCACACCCCACTCCTTGTTTTTGGAAGTTCGTTTTAACTTAAAGATGCTTTTAAGTTGGAAAAGATAATCCCCAATTTTTTTTATAGGGCCATAGAGAAGTGACCTATTTTTTGAATGAGAGACCTGGCCTGTGGGTACTCTTGACCTGGCCTGTGGGTACTCTTGAGACACTCTCTTGTACTCTGATGCTTTTCTTGTTATTCAATTGCTAACCGCATTTAAAAAAAAAAAGTTGGAAAAGATAATCTTTTAAAAGGAAAGATTACGTTCCTATTTTTTTGTGGGAGTTAGTTTTGACCAAAATTATATTACCTTTCGACTTCCTACAATTTTGAAAGAGTTATAAGGAAGTTCTAGACGGTGCTTGTTTGGTTTAATCCTTCGTGGACTAGAAGTGGATATGGGTCAAATATTAAGGGGATAATGTTTTTAATATTTCGCCCTGAATCATGATGGGTAATTTAAGGGTTGGATGGTTCAAATTTGTCTCTCACCTGACTGATTTCCTAAATTCTATTGATTAAGTTGTGTCATTGGATAGGCATACCTAAGGGGTACTTGAAACCTATAAAAGATGTACCCCCTTCTAATTCTCTACACAACCGAGCCTCTCTCTCTCCTCCATGCCACAAATAAATAGCTTTCACCTCAAATTCATCTCTCTCTCTCTCTCTCTCTCTCTCTTCATCTTAGTGGCACACAACCCTAAAATAAAATAAGCAGGGGTGGCATGCCAAATCCTAATTTAGGGTGTTTATTATTTTGAGAGAGGTACACCCAGCCTATGAAGAGTTTCACTCTTCATGTTATACCCTAATTTAATCCTACAAGGTTCCTACAAACCCTAGTTGTGTTTGCATGCTCTCTAAAACCCTAATTTAAGAGGTATAGCCTATTGAAGCTTCTCATCTCTAAAATTCTAGTAAAGATCAATGGGATAAAAAGTGCGACATCATCAAGAAATTGGGTGTTAGGTGTACCAAGTCCTGTGGGGGTAACTTTGGGCACAATCAAGTAAGTCTATACGGCTGTTGTCTTTTATGTTTCAATCATATTTCCATATTTACTGTGATTTTCCAGGAAAATTATTTGTATTTAAACTGTTAGTGGAATATTGGTTTTTATTCCTGGATGTTTTGGCAATAAAGGGATAGGCCTTGAGTTGTACTTTAGGGTTTTAATTTACATTTACAATAGTGTATTGTGGCACTTGTAAGTAGAATTCTGATTCAATAATAAAGAGAAAGCAGAAAATTTGTGATTTTATAGCATTAAATTCCATATAGCCGCACCTTTCATTGGTATCAAAGCTTTCATATTTTACTGCCATAGTATAGTTGTTCCTTGTGTATTTTTAAGTCAAAAAATTATGGCAGCAAGAGTTTTACGGCTGAACTCATGAAATCTGAAAAAATTGATAGAAGAAAAGAAAGATTGGATATGTTTTCTTTGAAGAGGGACTTAGCCAAGATGCATACTGAGAACCGCATACCCGCGCTGAAAAGGAATGTTATTAAAAGCAGTCCATACGGGGTGCATATGCTCAGTGGAAATGTAAAAACACCCTAGCTAAGCATCTCCTTCTTTTGACCATATTTGACTCCCATGCCCCCGAGTACGAGCCCTTGACGACTGCAAAAGAAATACATGAGAAACTCGAGGCTGATTATGCCACTCCCTCCCTCATTAGAAGAACCATGGCTATGAAGTAATACTTCAGATGAAAGGAGGAGGAAATTAGCCGAACACATCTACTAGTTCAGAGCTCTAGTTCGTGAACTCGAGGCAGCACAAGTAAAGCCTGCTGAAAATATGCAAGTGCGTCACTTGCAGAATTCTATGGCAAGTTCATGGGAAGCCTTCATTTCAGCCCTTACTGCGAGAGAGAGCACGCTGAAGTTGGATGAGATCATCACTAAGCACAAAGCCGAAGAAGAAAGGAGGATGACTTGCAACACCTCAACCATGAATGAATCAGTAAACCTGGTAAATCTAAAACCCAACTCTGGTTCGTTCAAGAAACAAGAAGGGCAAGGGCAAGAATAAGAATAAGACCAATTAGCATCAAAAGGCAGATAATGGACCAAGAAAAAGAAGGATCTAAAGAATGCCCAATGTTATATTTGTGAGAAATTCGGACACATTGCTAAATACTGCAACGTGCACAAGAATGTGAATACCATAATGCATCATAAAATAAATACAGGAGAGATACAAATCAAAGCACATCTAAATATATTCTCGGTCCAATTTAAGAATGAACAGAAGAGAAACCAATAACCAAAAACTGTGCAGTTGTGTGTCCAAAATATAATGATAGGAAAAGTTGTAGCGTTACTCTATCCAAATAGGTAGAATAAATATCAGAAAACCCCTATTAGATCTAGAGTTTGTTTTCTATTTACTGTTTAGAGCATTTCATACTCATTCCAATGTGGTTCACAAATTTCAATTGTTATGAAATTATAATACAGTAGGTTTATGTTTTGTTCGCAATAAAAAACTGATAAAGCCACCCAAAAAGCAGAAGTGGTATGACTGCATCCACATAGTTCAAACCATTTACCAACTCATCCAAACTTAGTCATTTGTAGAGGTCCAAAGCAGCTGGAATAACTGTAGCAGTACCATGAATTGATGCAGTAAATAACAATGGATGCGATAGTAAGGATGCTTTCTAGAAAACATAAAGAAAACCCAAAGAAAGGAGAGTATAGACAAAAGCACATTGGTTCAGATGATTTCCATAAGCAAACATAAATATCACTTCAGACACTTGCATCTTCCTTTCTTCACATGGAAACACCACAAAGACTTGAGAAGCTAGAATATTCTATGCATCCTATACAAACAAACTACAAGCCAACACAGAACAAGCTTCATCACCATCATCATCATCATCATCAAAGCATTTTCTCAACTGTTTGGGATCGGCTACACAAATCCCGGTCTGCTATTCTGCTCTATCAAAGGCCATACCCTCAATGAGGCCCTTAAGTCGCCATATTTTTTCTCTCTACTTCTAACCATGTCCATGTGGGCCAACCCCTAACCCTTTATTATCCTTCCACTTGAACCAGCTTGCACATCCTAATAGGGGCCGTACTGGGTCTGCACTGCACATGGACAATCCACCACCATCTACTTTCTCTCATCTTGTTAGACCCACACTGGGTCTGCACTGCACATGCCTATTAGACCCACACCTAAATTAACCTGAATGTATTCATTTCGAATTCTATCCTTTCTTGTCTTGTTACTCATCGATTTCAGCATCCTCATCTTAGCTACACTCATTCTATGGGTAGATTATTTCTTGATTGTCAACAATCCACTCCGTAAAGCAAAGCTGGTCTCACAGTTGTCCTATAGAATTTCCCCTTCAACTTCATTGGTATACGACAATCACATAAAAATCTGGTTTACAACTCCATTTTGCTGACCCAACTCTAATTCTATGCATGACACCTTCCTCAATATCTCCATTTTCATAGATTATCGACCCAAGATATTGAAAATGTGCAAAATATTCCTCAATCTCTCCATTTTCTTGGATTATCGACCCAGCACAGAACAAGCTTCTTCCACTTAATTGGGTAGTCCAGCTTGCTTTGTATGAGTTACATACCAGTGATTGCCCTCGTACAAATCAAGCGTCTAACTCATAGTTGTTAGAAACAATTCTGAACCCGAATCGTTTTAGGAATTAGAATCGCAGAATGGTGGGCAGCTAGAAGATTTCCTGTTTTGGAATCGACGTTGTGGGAAACGAGATTCCTACTTTACAGGAATCGAGATTCGACCAACATGGAATCGAACACCTACATAGATGGAATTGATATTCCTAGCTCTATAGAATTGAGTTTCCAACTTATTTGGAATCGATCAATATGGAATCAAGATTCCTTCATTTATGGAATTGGGATTCCCACATCTTTGGAATCGAGACTCCTAGGCGTTTCCAATCAAGATTTGATCAGGATTGGAATCGAATTAATAGCAGTTTGGATTCAAGTTTCGACACCATCTGGCAATCGAGATTTCGAACTGCCTTAAAATTAGCATCAAGCTTGACACATGGATAATTGGTTTTGATTTTTTAATTTTGCACGATAATGAAGTATTACCAAACCATTTATAACTTATTACTAAAAGAGTAGTCCAATAATGGCATACAAAAATAAATTATGCAACAAATAGTTTCATGACCATTATTTGATCAAAATGGCACACATTGTTGGATTTTTTTGGCCATTTAAAGGCCTTACGAGAGCATGTAGTAAATTTCATGATAGTGGAATAATGAACTTCAGTCAGAGGGACCAAAGTTGGCAATATTGATGTCATGACTCAAACTACGATTGACGAGCTAGGCCAAGTTGAGTTCTAAAACCTTATGATACTTGGGCATGTAGCACAACCAAGAGATGCCCAGGGTAGTTGGCCAAAGGACTTTATGACCCTTGTATGTGATTAGTAGGCTCGAAGGAACAAGGGCCAAAATCTCATCATGACCATCACACGGCATGTACATATGAAAGTTGTATTGGGAAGTAGACACCATTGAGGGTGTTGCATGTCCATGTACAAGAGATAGCCCTCATGTATCAATTACGATGAGTGTGCACAAGTCTGTGTGACCTAGGCTTGTCCCTAAGGGGAACCTAAAGTTCATAATTGTGTTTTTATCACCTATTAGCTGGTTTTGGTAGTCCAATCATGAACCCCTATGACGGCCTGTGGGTCATGGGAACTAATGGGGCAGTTTGAGAAAATGAGTGTGGGACATAATCACCAGTAGAGATGGAGTGCCTCATTATTTTTGCATTTTCCTTAATGAAGTTGGATCTGATTCCCATCAAATTAATTTAGAAATAATTAATTTTATTTTAAATAATTTTTAGAATATTAAAATAATATTTTAGAATTACAGATATTTTATTTCATCAAAATTGATCTTTAAATAAGCTTCATCTGAATTTTCAAGTACTTAAAGATTCAGAGAGAATAAAAATATTAATGACTTTCTAAAAATCATTTTATGTCTTACAATTTCTTAATTGTTATAGGCGCCAATAACACATAAGGGCCCACCATTTTAGGCTCACCTTGATATGGGTGTGGGGTCCATTATGCAACAATAGGTGGGACACCCCACTTTTCTCACCTTCTAAATATAATGGCTTGCGTGATAACCCATGCAACATGATTTGTAAAATAAATAAGGAGGTCTTGTAAAAGGGGCTAATTGATTTAAAGAAGGGAATGAATAGAGATTGATTGAAATACAAGGAAAGTCATGACAAATTTTCTCTACACATTATATATGATATATTTAGGTCAAGAAAGCTGAGGGATAAGGTTTTAGCACTTTCCATTAGATCATGATGGCTGATCTATGGATTATATAACTAATATCTCTCATCCCCACGAGTCACTTTTGATCAATGGTCTAGATGGAATCTCATAAGGATAGCCAAACCTTAAGAAACCCTAACCTTATCCTAACTTATATATAACATCTCAATGGGGGGTCTCTAACCTAACCTAGACTTGAGCTCTCTTTGTCTCACCCTCAAGGTGGCATGCCACCCTCTACACTTCTCTCTCTCTCAAAGAGTCTCTAAGAAAGAAGGGCACACCCTAGGGCTTGTGAAACATAGAAGGGGCACGCCCCACAGTGTGAGAGGAAGAGAGGTCCCATCTTGTATGCGTGCTCTCTAAATCTCGTGTACCGTCGCTAGAAGAGACCCGGTGTGGGATGTACAAAGTCCATTAGAGGTAATCTTTTGACACATTGTCTTGTTTTCTATTTTTTATGTTTTCTTGGTCCCAATATCAATTGATGTAATTTTTTATTATGTAATGAAGAGTTTGAAAGTGGCAGCAAGTGAAAATCCATTTATTGTATTTCTTTTCATTTATTTGAGTTTTAATTGTAATACTTGGACATATGTAAGTGTTCTAGCTGGTATTGTAAAGGAAAAATTTTAAACTACATAGACCATGCTAGTTCACATCATCGACTTTCACCATGTGTACATTATTTTTAAATTTCTCCACTTACAATCTTTTTAATGGATCATTGCAATTCACGAGTAATGAAATCGGTCTGTAAAGGACCACTTGATTTTTATTGGTCATTTGCTGTAAAAAAGAAAAAAAGACAAAAATGAATGCATCTTGCAACTTGAGAATGGGCGTCAAGTAATTTGATGTTTCGATATCGTACGAATCGGTTGTCCAAAACAAAGAAGAGAAGTTTGACATAGAAAACATCACTTCTCCAAAAAAAAATTAAAAAATTAAAAAAAGAATTGAGTGCAAATCTCATACATATTGAGCGCTTTGTGCCTTAAGATAATGAGGGTGAAGTCGCAAATTATTTATATTTTAATGCTCAAAGGTTAATGCTCCAATGCCCTAGCTATACTCACCTTTGTTACCTGCAAAAGACATTTAGAATCATACATGTTGAGTATCTTTTAACTCTAAACATTTGCATTTGAAAGTTGATTCAAGTTACAAATATTTCGGAACTGTGATCATCAGATTATTATTTGGAGCACCTATAGACCACGGGAAACAATGTCTTCCAATTGGGTTTCTAAATAACTGAAATCAGAATCCAAAAAAATTTGAGGTGAGATTGCATGTACAATGAATCGCAGATTTGTGCACCTATGAACAATAGTACTTGATTTTTGTGGAATCAAGATTCCAAAATAGTTCGGATCGAGATTCTATGGAGGTTGAAGCAAGATTCCATTTTGATTGAATCGCAATTCCCTGCACCTATGAACCAAGGTACTCGATGTTGTAGATTGTGGATTCAAAACCAAAATGAATCAAGATTCATCACATTTAAAATTGGGAAGCAAGAGATGTGGAATCCAGGTTCAATAAATGTTGGAATCGAGATTCGAAAAAGTTGGGACCGAGATTCCATAAATAACGGGATCAAGATTCCGAATAGATTTGAAACGAGACTCCTTAATTAAGGAATTGAGATTCCAAAGTTCCAGGAAACGGGCTCCTTTGAAGATTCCTTCTCAGAATTGCCGAATCGGAGTTCGGAACCGTATTCACAACCTCGGTAGAGAGATTCCGGTAACTATGGTCAAACCATTAGACCAAATCGTGCTTGAGAGAGTTTCTTCCTAGAACAAAATGGTTTACAAATGAATGAACTATAGAAAACAATCAAGGTCATTAGCTCCTACAAACAAGCAAACTCACAAACAGAAACATGCTAAAGACCAAGCGAATTCAAATACTATCTAAAGCATTGAACTTAAGAAAAAAGACCAGAGTTATCAAAGCAGTATGAATCAATGGATTTATTAAACATTTATAAATTCCACACGGCAAGGAACAATTCAAAGACCCAAAACGTAAGGGAGCAGATTATACAAGTTACATAAAGAACCGCATTACATTGGACTAAACTTATAAAGTGCAAATGAGTTACTTTAGACAGACCATGAAGATAAACAAAGAGGAGTATTCACCACACCTGAGTTCCACTTCCATTATCGCTTCCATCCCTGTCATTGGGGCCAAAGCTTCCATTGTCATCCCCATCATTGCTACCAGCATTGTTATCAGAATCATCCGCATTCTTTGACTTTGGGGAGTTTTGATCTTGTATTCCACTTTCACTCCCACTGCCGCTAGACTATAAAAAAAGGATAAGAAATCAACATGAAAGTACAAAAATAACACCAAGTATGCGCATTTTACAAGTATGGACCAGAAACAATAAAATGTAATTATGATCCCAAATATCAACTAAAACAAAGAATATGCAATTGTGTACTCACAGGAGAGCTTGCAGGATACAAACATTTTGTCAAGGAGATGATTTCGAGGGTATTTTTGATAATGGGACAAGTTAGAAAGTGGTCACACATTTCATGAATATGAAGTAATGAAATGTAAATCATGGTCCATTCCCATAACTATTTTTATTTCAAAATTAGCTAAAGAGTACTTACACTATGGCATCGTCTCCAAACGTGCTGCCAAAGGTTTTTCAGCTCATTCTTCCGAATGGGCTTCACTAGGAAGTCAACCGCACCCTTTGACAAACACTTAAATACTACACCCATAGAATCATGAGACGACGTCACTGCACAAAAAACTCATCAGGGGTAGTAGTTAAAAGTACCAGAAATGAAAACAAATAAAACATACCTTTTGTACTATAATGAGTTAAAAAGAAAAATATAAAGAAACAATACTCACTAATCACAGGGATATTCTTGCAAGTTTTGTGATTCATAATCTTGCTAAGAAGACCAATGCCTGACAAATAAGGCATGACTACCTCAGTCAGGACAAGATCTATATGGTTACTTAAATCTTCAAGAACTTTCCATGCTTGTAGCCCATTTGCAGCAGAAGTCACTGCCAAGAAACAAGCAAACCATGTAAGAACAGAAGAACAATAACAAGAACTAAACTTCATTGTTATGGTTAATACTAGAGATGAAGACAAGCATATGATCCAAGAGAATAATTATTAAGGAAAAAAACGAAGAGTAATTCAGTCCACTGTGAAGGAAACCATTGAATGCGTACACACAAACATCCAGTACATCAATGCTTGCAACCAACAATCTCTGGAACCATGTAAACCATGAAGATGATCAAGTCATTGACTGAGGATCTTAGGTCCTTTGGTGATATATTGGCAAAGTACTAACAGCCAGTGAGCTAAACACTATCCCCGCTTTTCTTATGTATCTAATCAGATGAGCAAGTCCTTCCTCACATTTTTAAACATGCAGAAAATAATCAAATTAAATGAAACACATGAAAATTAAATGTGATAGATTGAGGGATATCATGTAATTTAATCTGTAATTTGCAAGCCCTTTTTTTAAAAAAAAAAAAAGGCTACAAGGTGAGATTGTTTAGATTTATTTCTACAAGTGTTGGCATCCCTCTTTTAGAAGGAACCTTCCTGAGGGGGAATCTCATCAATTCCTCTCTCTATCGTCTCTGCTCTACAACACTTTTATCCCGGTCCAGGGAAGGGACAAGTTGGTGTGGTCCCTTGCCCCTTCAGGGGATTTTACTGTGACTTCCTTCTACAAAAGGCTTATCCAACCCCCCACTTTGCCCCTCAACCCTACTTCGATCCTTGCACAAGTTTGGCTGACCATTGCACCTCCAAAGGTGCAAACTTTTAACTAGATCGCAGGTTCAAACAGGGCACTCACAGTGGATCACCTACTTTGTGCCAAAAGGAATCCAATGATCACCTGTTTCTGCACTGTAACGTGGCTCATGAGATTTGGAGTCTAGTTCTACAACTGATTGGGGTGCCTTGGGTTTTACCTCCAATGGTAAAAGACCTCTTCGCTTTGAATCTAGCTGCGCATTGGCCGAAGGCGGGTAGAATCCTTTGGAAAGCAACTTTGGCAGCAACAATTTGGACCATATGGAAAGAAAGAAATGGGCGTATTTTTTGAGGACAGGTCTTCCCTGGTCCTTCACTCTTCTTGAAGGTTACATCCTTAGTAACCTTCTGAGCGGCAAACCACCCCTGGTTCAAGGACATTTCTATGGACTCTTTCAGCCGGAATTGGAAGCATATATTATTCCACAACCCGAAGAAAAACAAAGTTAAATCAGCTTTGATTGCTCCTCCCCAAGGAGCAATCAAACTTAATTTTGACGGTTGCTCTTTAGGCAATCCTGGCCACGCAGGTGCAAGAGGGGTCTTTAGAGATCATCTTCAAAACGTCCTCTTCTCCAACTCCGAATACCTTGGCTCTCCTTAGAGGCATACAGAGCTTCGATCGGCCTTGAGGACAGACTCTCTTAGTGGAGGGTGACGCTAGGAACATTATCTCTTGGGATTCCAAGTCAATTTCTCCCCCTTGGTACCTCGTGCCCATTTATGATGAAATTGAACATCTTTGCAGGGATACGCCAATCTTATGGACGCCTATCTCAAGGACGTCGAACAGGTTCACCGATCTACTAGCTAAGGACTGGCCTGCGCTGAAGATTTGGCACTATAGCGGTTCGTTTTTGGAATGGGCACAAAGCTTGCACTCTACTTGAACCCCTTCTAGACTTACTTTTTCAATCCTGTTTGCATCGTTTTTTGTACATCTACAATTTAATTTGTAAGGAGGTAATCTTATAACCCCATTTTGTATACGGTCTGTCAACCTATTCTTTTTACCAGGAGTCCTAGGTGTTAAGTACTCTTGGATTATACTTCATCTCTTGTATCTATCTTTTTATATCAATACAATTGCTAATAGTTATCAAAAAAAAGTGCAGCAACTATATACGATTGGTATTGCATGCCAGGAAATGGGTAGTAAGTGTATATGTTGAACTTGGTATGCCAGTATGTTAGAATGCAATTTATTTACCATGTTCACATGCAAGATACTCTTTTTTGGGCCATGTTCAAGATGTAATAGTAGTAATGCACTACTCCATCTATGTTATGCCCTGCTATTCTATTCAAGATCTGAGATGCTTGGAACTAGAACAGTGTCAATTTACAATATTAAAGTGCCAATTTACAATATTTTGCATAGTGATTGACCAGTGCGTATTAGATTTAGAACCGAACCAAAGATGCTTATGACATAATAAGCTAGAGGGGCAAAGGAGAATACAAGACCATGAGTCTAAGTCCCAACACATGACTTGCACAAATTATATATGAGAAGATGTAACCATTAGCCTTCATATTCTAATATTGTACATAGGGATCTCAATTTTTTATTTATGCCAAATTACCACCATAATTGTGCATTCGCCCTAAGATTGGATTAGTGCAAGAGAGTCTGGGATAGGACATCATGGCAACAACTTCATGCCTCCCTATGAATGGGGAAGCAATGACTGCGCTGCGATTATCACCAAAAGATGAGAAAAAGGGCTTAGATTAAAATAAGCAATGAACACCATGGTTCTATCATACCATGGTTGCTTGGCCAGAATCGTTAATGGAAAAACTATGAACATTTTTTAGGGCATTCACAACAATTGTTTATTGTACTTCTATAGATATATATAAGGACCTTTAGGTATTATTTAGGGAGAATTATAGATACCCCTCGGACCCAACTTTCTAAGCAATGCCCACCCTCAATACATTTTAATCCACACACTAACCTCAATACTATTTACTGTGCACCCCCCCAAAAAAAAGAAAGAAAATAGTTATTTTAGAACAAAAAATACCCCGTATAAGCAAGTTTCTCTCAAAGAAAAAAAAAACAAGCCAGTCTGGCACAATGTGTGCCGAACTGGCTCCAATAGAGACTAGAAGCCGGTCCGGTGTGGGCCAGATAGCTTCATTTTTTAAAATAAAGCCAGTCTAGATTGGCTTCAATAGGTAATAGAAGCTGGTTTGGCACACTATGTGCCACATCGGCTTCATTGTGTGTGGGACCGACCACAGTAGAGTCCAGAAGCCAATTTGGTACATTGTGTTCCATACTGGATTCAATGGAGTCTAGAAGCCGATTGTCTGGCGCACTATGTGGGGGACTGGCTTCTTTTACAAAAATAACAAGGGGGGAAGAGAAAAATGTGGGTTGTATGGGATATTTCTGCTCTTTTTTACCTGGGCGTGGGTACAAAAATAAATGGTATTGGGGTTATTTGTGTCGTTTAAAATTATTAGGGGTGGGCATAGCTAAAAAGTTGGGTCTAGGGGATATCTATGATTTTCCCTATCATCTACTTTGAGAGGGTGAGGGACAATCAGCTTTCAAAAGCTCTCCATTGCCACATGATGCCAAAAAAAAGAGAGAATTAGAAAGAACTAGAATTAACCAAACAATGAACATGAGAACGATCTCCAGCGGAATCAACCCCAAAAGGTCAGAGATTTGGCCATCTCTTTAGGCCTACAAGGGAATCTACCTTAAAAATATATTTTTACAAGATTTAAAGAGATCAATTCGATTTCTTTCCCTTACAAAGTATAATCACATATTTATAAAACCTAACAATTAACTTGACTCTTAAAAAACCTAATGCTTAATTTTGTAACTTTCTATTTTAGACATAAACAAATGACAAAAACAACCCTCAAGGAAAAAAGAAAAACTAATTCCCTGAATACATCATTCTCCCAGAGACCTCGAGCTTGTTGAATTCATCACATCCTTCAGAGGTCTTCTTAATAATTGCTTCTTATGGAGATATGTGAAATCTACAATGATGTTGAAACCTATCTCTCCCTCAATGGATCGTATTTCACATCGTACGATTGGTTTCAAATTATAAGACATGTAAAGGTTCTACCAAAGGCCACTTCATAATAGTGTCAGATACTTCTAGACATGTAAGCTGGGTGGAATGGAACAAGTAATCCTAGACAATTTTGCTTTGAATCCAAAGCAGGCAACAAACTCTAGGAGGTCAATTAAAAGATTAAGAAATAGAACACATAAGCCTTTTGGTGATCTCACAAGAAAAGGCAAGAATACTAGAAGAGATTGCACATCTTGAAAGTTTGGATGAGATACACACATTTATGAACCTATTAGATGTAGGAAATCAGAACCTAGAGTGGACCCTTAGGCAGAAATCAAAATGGGAGAGACCACTCACAGAAAAACCTAGAATTATATGACTCATGCGTGACAATCGAAGCGGGAAGGCAAGGGAACATAATAAGTTCAATCATGGAAAACGGAGGAGAACTGAGTTAAAGAGGATTGATTCCAAGGAATTATTAGATTTTTCAATACAATAAGGGATAGAAGGTGAGGATGGATAGGATAGCCTTCAGCACTTCTCCCATGGAAATGATTCAACCTTGAATTTTCTTTTTGTAGAAGAGGAAATTCAGGGGATGATATTGGCTTTCAACAAAGCCCATAAGCTAGAATGTTTTTGCATAGCCTTCTTCTAAGACTTTTATGAGTTGGTGAACAAAAACATTTTGGAATTCTTTCAAGATGATGCACTCTCATCATCAGGGTGTAATACAGGGCCATTTCACTCACAAGCATATGTGACGTCCTGTTGTTTTCTATTTGAAGTTTAAGTGTGTATCGATATTCAAAAAGTAGAAAAGAACAAACCAATTCTACCCATAAGACTTTTTTATTTAAATAAGCATAACAATCGTTCACTAGATTCCAATTCTAAAGAATAGCATAAAGGTGGATGTGACAGAGCGATCAAGAAGGTAAACATAATTGTGGTCTTATGCACATAATCATCACTACACCATCACAAAACATAGATAAAAACTTAAATTTTCAATTTCAAAAGATGAAACAACAGAGCTCTGACCTTCATAGCTGCAGTTCTGAAGCAGAGCACTCACAACTTGGCGAGTCGAGTCATCATTTTCTACCAACAAAACCTTCAATGATCTGAGAGGAAGAAACCTCTCCCATTGAACCACCGGTCCTTGGGCATGTTGTTGTGGTGGTCTTGCTTGTTCAGCTTGGACCACAGCATCTATTGCTTCCCTTAAAGGTGGGGAACCATTAATGTTATTATCAGCCGCTTCATTAATCCTAGATTCATCCTCCTCTGAGAGCCCTTGCCCCTCTCCCATGATTCCATCTCTAACTGGCCCATGTTCATCTCTCTTGTGATTGTTAAATTCAGCTAATCCTTCTGGTCCCCAACCCTTAGGGTATACCGGAATAATTCTCATTCTCTATGATCTTGGTCTTGAGTTTATCAGTGAACTTTTTACCCCACAAAGAAGAGATAAAAGCCCTAAGTTCGGCTGGCAAGAGATCACGCACATCCTGACACCCCAACTAAGCCTAGATGCTCCAATGAAAATGGAATATGATACACAAACGAAGCCTCAAGTTTGTGGTTACCCCTAGTCATCAAAGCAAAACCCGACCTTTCTTGGTTTAATTTTTTGCCACTGAACGCCAAATCAAGGCACCCTCAAAGATTAAAGAGTCTTGCCATTATTCATAGTAATTGGGAACCATGACTTCGAGAGGATTCTACAAATCTCATCCCATATTTTGTTTCAAACCCAACGAACCATTCATCAGGTATAAATCATGAAGAATGTTCCCAGCCTTCTCTCAACTGTTAAAATTCAAAATATAAACATTAAAAGCCAAAATACCCCTCAAATTCAACAGAACACAATTCCTTCCACTAAAACCTCTTTTTCATTCAAATATTCCACAGAAGCAGGACTAGCAAAAACCCTACTGTTTCCACATCCTTATAATTCAGAAAACCAAAAACTCTAGCAAACAGAGAGCCAAAACATCCAAATTTCTACTAAACAAAAGCAAATGACACTACTCCGGCATGAAATGGAGAACCATATGACGCCAGATTTATAAAAATTAACATTGAAAAACACATACCAGAGCCCAAAGCTCGCCGGGAAAAGCCAATCCTTCCCCGTAAAACCACAAACCAGACGCCGGAAAACAACTTCCAGATCCAAGAGGAAAGAGCGTTGGATTCTCTCCGTTATTTTTGGGTCGGAAAAAAAAATGTAGCGAAAAATGGGGGCGTCAGATAAAAAGAATGTGTATATAGCGCGATGGTTAAGGGGAGAAGATATTAGATTTTTGAGGTGGTGACATGGCACAAGTGGAGGTCTGGAACGTTCGATGGGCGCCACGTAGGTGAGGGGCGTGGTGTCCGACGTGGACAAAATCAAAAGCTGGGCACTGGAGAAACAAGGGGATCGGCCCGATCTCCGATGGAACACGTGGCGTTATCTTGGAAGGTATGGGAAGTGGGGGCGTCGCTTCTGACCAACGAGGACTTCGCGACGGAACCCTAACTGTAAGCCGATTAGGCAAACGGCTGGAGGAAAGTTCGAGAATAGCCCTGATTATTACTGATAATTACGAAAGTGGCCGCAAAGAATTTGCTTTGCATGTTCTCAATAGTGAACATGACATTTTCTATCGCTGGTTTTGACCACTGACGGTGGAGATGAATTGACTTGTTTTTTGGCACGTGTAGTATGCTTCCGTGGGAGCATACTATGCATCTATTCCCTCGTGCAATACACCTATTCAGAAAGTGCTTTTGTAGCACGTGAAGTATGTTTCCGAGGGAGCATACTATGCGTCTATTCCCTTGCGCAAAACAAAAGACTGTTTTTTAGCATGTGTAGTATGTTTCCGTGCGAGCATACTATGTGTTTATTCCCTCGTACAAAACATCTATTTAAAAAGACTGTTTTAGTCGAATATGCCACAAAAGAACCAGTTGATGATTATTTCCAAAAGAAAAGAAAAAGTTTTGAATTTTGAATTTTGAATTTTGTCACAATGAGATTTAGCTCTTCAAAAAATAGACCATCTCGATTCAATCTTAAGGCATTGTTTATTTATAGTACATGGAGAGCTTATTTTGAAAATTAATTTTATTGTGATTAATTATAGAGTGTGGTTTGTATAAGGTTGCAATCTTAAACAATCAACTTAAGGAGCACCTCCAAATTTTATAATAAATATAATTATTGTATCAAAAATTATTAGGATGTCTTGAAAATCTAATTATATCTCTAAATATAAAATTTTAAACTCCAAAAACAGTTCAAATCAAGTAGATCTATAAACACTTGAAAATTTTGAAAATAGATGGTTTAGGTAGTTTGTTGCACGATACACTATTTTTAGGATTCAGAATCTTTTTTTCTTTTCATATTCATACCTCTCGATATTGAGATGATCTATTAGTGGGTTTTTCAACCCCAAAACAACCTTCTATGATGGATTTTTGAGGTGTAACTTAAGTCTACATTTTAATGTTGCAACTTTATATAAACTTTTGCTAAGGGAAAGTATATAATGAGACTATTTACATTTGATACAAGGTGATCACAATCAATCTTGATCATTGGATATGAAATTGAGTGGCTATATTTATTGAATTGACCAAGCTCAAGGTTCAAAACAAATTTTTTTGAACTTTGTGACACACCCAAGCTATCACATCAGATGGTTATGAACAATTGTATCCTGCTCGGACTAAAGGTAAATGGTCTCATTATATATAATCCCTCTCCTTAATTATATCTCTAAAATTTGAGATATAAAAGGTATTCCTAGCATGTGTTTTACGTGAAGGAGTAAATGGATAGTACACTCCTATAGGAGTAGGAAATTTTTTTGGCTTAATTTTATGGCCAAGAAAAGTGGACGGTTTAGAGAGTAGATTGGCGAAAATGGAGGAGTTCATGTATAATGTGGTACACACTCCTATGCTCCACCTTGTGTACAAACCCAATGGTGTGGATGACCAAATCGGATGGGCAGGGTTATCTATTGTATTTTGGCCGTTAGTTTTTTGTTCTTTTTTTTTTTTAACAATCTTTGTTTGGAATTTTGGGGATACACTCTTCGGTGCACTTAAAAGAAATCAAGAAATAAATTGATCAAAATATTTTTAAAATATTTAGGGGTGTTTTTGTTATTTTTAATTATTTTGTAAATTACTTTTTTCAGGTGCACCTAATTAAAAAGGGACAAGCTTTTTATGCTTTCCCTACAGCATAGAAGTTCTATCCTCCCCTTTATCCAACCGTCCATCCTGATTGGAGGGCTAAGATTGCCCCAATCACAATGTCACATCTCTACACTATTTTTTTTTTCATTTTTTTCTATAAACTATTTTGACACCAAATTTTGGACGTCCATTCCTCTATTAAACTCACACCAGGGAAAAATATAAAAAAAATATTTTCAATACAATAAAATGACCAAAATACCCCTAAAAGATTCAAGGGTATTTTGGTCATTATATTTTATCGAAAAAATAATTTTTATAGGTGCACCCCAATGAGAAGATGGCACCTACCAAAGTTCATATTCATACAATTCGTATAAGAAAAACTAAAAATAAAATTTTTGAGATGTCGGATCTAACATCACATGGTGAGTGGCTCTCTTGATCAAAATTGGACGGCTGGATGGCAGGGGGCATAGAACTTCTATTCTGTAAGGGAAGCATAGAAACCTTTCCCATTAAAAAGAGTGTAGTGCCAAGTTTTCAAGTCAACCAGATTTGTCAAGCAAAAAATAAAATTTAAACATTAAGAGTCATACAATCCTAGCCATCTAATCTACCCATATTCAATCACTTTTAAGTATTTTTAGTCACATGAAAAACAACAATTTTTTGGCTTTTTTAAGACCAATAATTCACCTTGCCCTACATTCCACAAGTAATTAATAGATGCAAAAAATAATTTGAGATTGATTATAATGAAACTTCTGTTTTTTTTTTTTTTGGGTGAATCAATGGGGGTAATGAAACTTAGGCACTCAATTTTGTTATTTTTTTATCCTTTTTTATATAAAATTGTTGCTTATGAACCCTTAAATACCCATCTATCAATTTCTCCCTCAAATCTAAACCGAAGAATTTTAAATTTGTTTTAAATTATTTGTGGCTAAGCTCTCTATCAAAACTCTAGGGAAATTTAGTGTGGGAACTCAAAAATTTGAAGAGCTCTAAAGTTTAGGTTTTTCATCACCCATGCTTACTCCAATCAATACAAGTTTTCAGTTTCAATCAACAATGTTGGAATTTTAATCTAGAAGGTGTTAGGGCCGATCCAAATCAGTATATTTATATTTTTGAATAATAAATATTTTTATTTTTTTTATTTTCTTGTCTTGTCAAAAATAAATATATTTATTTTATTGTTTTTCTTGGTTTAGGATATTATTAGAAATTTATAAGAAAATCCAAGAATTTTTCAATTATTATGCTTTTTTTTCCTCCTTGGTTGTCTCAGGTAGGGTTTAGATATTATCTTTATAATATCCATGTATATATTTTTTTTTTGTCTCGATTTAGGGTCTTTCTGAAAAAATTTTGACTAACTCAAAAAGTTTAAGAAATATTATGTTAATTTTTCTCTACATAGGGTTTAGATAATTTTTTAATAATTTTTACTTTTTGTAGCAAACTTTGAATAAATATTATGTTAGATCTTATTATTTCTTTTGCTCCATGTGGTGCTAAGTAAAGCTTTGTATAGTATTTGAATGGTATTTATAGTTAAATTTTTTCTCTAAAATTTTGAGAAAATTAAAAAAAATTATAAATATAATCTTCGTGTTTTTTATTTTTTATTTTGTTTAGGGCTCACTTAGGTATGGTTCAGATTAAGAGTTCTCTTAAATAATTTTTCTAAAACTGAAAAATTTTCATAAGTATTAGTATTATTGTTGTCGTTGTTGTTCTTGTAATTTTATTAAGTAGGTTAGAGTTTTTTGTTTATCTTTTTCTTTAATTTCTAATGCAGCATATTTCTTTGTTGCTCTTTTTTTTGTTGGTTTTCTTTTCCCTAAAAATGAATATGAAATTTAAAATTTTGTAACTTTTAAAGAGCTCATCAAAATAAATGAGGAGTTGGAGGATACATGAAGGGTGGACCAATCTTTGGGACTTTGGGCTACAAGTGGATACACCTTCCAATTGGGATGGATACAATCAGTTTGGGTTCCAAAATCCTTACTCATTTCTTGACAATTCACCTAATCGTGTCATAATGGTCGGGATGAAAGTGGTAGAGATGACTATGAGCAATCACATTGTTCATTTTAGTATATATGTGATTTATTTAAACATAATATTGGTACTTAATCCTCTATTGTTAAATTCGGCTCGCTTCAGAAAAGCTGAAGCCTTCGGTTTTACCCACTCAACCGAAGAGAAGCAAAGAATTAAATGCATTGATTCCAAAAGTTAGTATTTTACCTTGAAATCTAGTGTATTGCGGCAAAAGAGATTTATAATGTCGACGGGTGTCAACTGAAAAGGTCAAGCTTTGGTTATATCGACTTTGTATATATATCGACAATTTCAATGATGCTCGGATTAGTCTTTGACTTTTTGTACGAATATAATGAAGTTACTCTTTGTACAAACATAATGAAGTTTAGGGGGGTATCAGTTGGGACTCAAACGATATATTGAATGACAGTTTTAATATTTCGATGAGGTTTTCTTGAAAGGCCAACCGACATTAAGTCATCGGATGTTGTCTGTCATTTCAATGTCAGTCTATATTTATATTTTTATATTTTTCATTTATAATAAATTTATTTATTATTAAGAAATTTTATTTTAATTTTTTTTTATAAAATTATAAAAATATATATTTTAAAATTATAAAAAAAACAAGTATCCTGCCGAATTAGCTCAAGCACTGAATTGCTTCATTTTTTAAACCAAACCGAAACAGACTCTAAAGTGAACCTGACAACATGGACTTAATCAGTATTATGGATATCACTATTGAGATTTACTGCATTTTATATCTTGAAATGACTATGGCACTCATACATGAACTACACTATGGGTATTCACACTTTCTAATAATTAAAATAAGTAATGTATTCATTGATTGTTATTTAGAATTTTCAAAAGATCTCTGGCCCTGTAAAGCCAAACCTGGCAAACCATTTCTAGTTGCTTGTGTCACCAAGTCGACTCGGACCCGAGATGGGTTTCTAAACATTGATTGTTTTAATTATCTATCTAATATATATTAAGCAAAAAGGTAACCCGCATTATTTGTATGGCATATGTCCCTCTCTATTATTTGTTTTTGAAACAATAGTTTGAATTCAACTGCTATCCCTTTTTTTCAAAAAGTATCAAACCATAATATCTCTCTTATCTCTCATGTAGTCTCTCTCATTTATTTCTCCCCTTTCACTCGTCCCTTTCTCCTTAAATCTTTCTTATCTCTCCCTCTCCTTTAATTCTCTCTCCCTTTCCATTATTTCTCCCTTTCTCCCTTTTCTCTTTTTTTTGTTGAAATAATAACAACTTTATTCCAATCTTAACAGTCACTTATCATAATCACAATTGTCACAATGGCTCAATTGCACCAAATAAAAAATACAAACTGTGTACAAATACTAATAACAGCTTTACATCACAACTAATTCCTCATAAGCATCCCAGCTTTTGCTAACCATTTGCTTCAATATTACACTCCCTAAACATATGAACAAACACACATTCCATCTCATTACAATAATTCAGTTGTTCTCGAACAAAATTGTGGTATTCCCATGGATATTCAACTTCACTTTTTACCCATTTTACAATGTTCATGGAGTCTCCCTTCAACTATAACATGTCTATTAAATATCCTAATTAGCTTCACTCCTTCCAGTGCCACTTTTAATTAGCCTCATTTGCAATGGCATTACTTATGGGACCATAGTATTTTAACGGAACATTTCCTTCACAATTCCTGATTATACCTCGTTGCCCCACTGAAACAGGATTCCCCATTGAAGTCCCATCAAATTTCAGTTTAAGCCAGCCTTCAGAAGGATGTGACCACATACCCAATCTAATCTACTTTACCGCAGTTTCTCTAAGTATAATGTGCAAATTATACATCAAATCTATTCTTGATACACCCCACCATTCTTTCCTAATTGACAACCATTTAGCAACTATAGTTTTGATTTTTTCAATCAATTTAGGACGTATTTTCATTTCATTCTCAAAATACCACCTGTTTCGCTCCTTCCACAACGACCATAGTACATCTGCTTTTATGTTTTTCCATATTATCCTACCATTTTTACTTAAACCTACTATCAACCATTCCCCTAACATGCCTTCAACCTGCAAAAAACTAACCCTAGAAAGCCCAAGCCCAGCAAGAACCCATCCTTATACATAGTTTTGGCATACCCACAGCTAAGAAGCAAATGATCAACAAAGTCTTCATCCCTTTTGCATATAATACAATAATTGTCTAAAATTTTACCCTTTTTCCTCAGCATATCAACAGTTAACCGCCTCCATCATTTTAATTGCCACAAGAATACTCTAACTTTTAAGGGAACTCGCCCTTTCCAAATCTTTCATGCTTGTACATTAGTCCATCTACTTATATCCTCAACTAATTTTTTATAGGCCAAGCTAACAAAATACTTACCAGTTCTATTTGATTCCTATACAACTCTATCATTCACTTTAGGGCAGCAGTAAAACTGTTGTAACAAGCTTAGACATTGAATAAATTCCTCAGATACCTCATTAATCACTCTTCTATAGGAACATCTAATATCTCATTCAGCGTTAAATCATTTTCTTACAACCATTTCCCCAACTATCTTATTCTTTGAATTTAATTTAGCAAATAAATGAAGAAAAACTTCTATCAAAGAACACTCCCCAATCTATTTCCCTTGCCAAAATCTCATTGTATCTCCTTTACCCACCATTGTACTCATATTTTTAATGAAGAACTCTCTATGTGAAGCAATCTCCTTCTATATAAGTGAGATACCTTTTTTATTAGTACTTTTAGCCACAATTCCATGTTCCAAGTCTTCCCCAAATATATGCCTAATTGTTGTTTTTCAGTGGCGCTTCTCCACCACTATTTTGTTAATAAAACAATATTCGTAGATTTTAGTTTTTTAACACCCATGCCTCCAGCACATACCGGGGTGCATACTTTTTCCCATTTGACTAGATTGAACTTCTTCTTATTCTCAAAAGCACCCCATAAAAACTTTATCATAGTGCCTTCAAACTTCTTTATTACCATTGTAGGCATCTTAAACAGTGACATAAAATATGTGGACAGATTTGATAATGCTGCTTTGAGCAGAGTCACTCTAACCCCCAAAAGAAAGTAACATGCATTAAGAATCTAATTTATATTCCATTCTTTGAATCAAAGGATCCCATAGAACCGAAATTATGTTACTTCCTTACAGAGGTAGGCCAAGATATTTGATTAGAAAACCATCAACCCCACATTTGATCATATCAACGCATTGTTTTACTTATCATCATCACAAGCCACCCCAATGATACTTGTTTTCTTCATATTAACCTTTTGATCAGTCATCACTTCAAAAACTCTAAGAAAAATTTTTAGATTTTGTATTTCCATATTATTAACTCCACAACAAATCAAGATATCAACTGCATCGTGCAAATGAGAAATCACTGAGCCATTATTCTTAACTTGAAAGTTATTTAGAAGGACCCTTTTCCACTGTTTACGTAAGCATGACACGAAAAATTTTCACCATTATCATGGAAAGAAAAGGGGATAATGGGTCCCCATGTTCGATGCTTTGAAGAAACCTTTCAGCTTCCCATTAATAAGGATAAAAAAATGCATCGATTCTAAACAACATTTTATCCATCCAAACTATTTGTCACCAAAACCCATAGCCATCAAGTTTTGAAATAAAATCCTCCACTCTACCTTATTATATGCCTTCTCAAGATCTATTTTATAAATAATACCTTCTTTGTTATTAGAAAACTTAGAGCTAATAACTTCATGCGTACATAGTATACTATTTGTAATCTGTCTATTTTGAATAAAGGCAGATTGAGGGTCTTTTATGACCATAAGTAAGATGTCAAATTCTTTACAAGGATTTTATAAAGACCAGTGAGAAGACTAATGGGGCTAATGTCATTTAGGCATTCAATCATTCCCTTCTTAGGAATAAGGCCAATGAACGTGGAATTGAGATTGGTATTCACAACTCCCTTATCACATAATTTGAAAATCATTTTAAAAACTTCTGCCATAACCAAATCCCAATACTGCTAAAAAAACCCAAGGGAAATCCATCTAGTCTTGGAGCACGATCCCCGGCCAAACTAAGCACTGCTTCTTTAATTTCTTCCTCAGAGAAAGTCATCTCAAGCCAATTACTCCAATCTGAAGTTAGTTTAGTAAAGGGGACTAAACTGAAATCAGTATATAAAATAGCTATAAAGCGTCCTGAAAATGTTTCATAATTGCATTTTCCAATCCTAACATATCTCCATCCTCTACCCCTTTATCTTAAGAGCTTGAATGCTATTAATTTGTTTTCTAGCATTTGCAGTTGCATGAAAAAATCTGGTATATAAGTCACCCTCTTTAAGCCATCTGATACGATATTTTTGTTTCCAATAGATTTCATCAGCCCTAAGCCACTCATGTAACTCCCTGTTTAAGGTATTCCGTATGACAATGTCTTTTGATTTGATAACACCATAATCCCACTCTTTCAAATCAAATTCTCTAATCTTAGTTATTGTCTCGTCCACTTTCTTCTTGTAATTCATACTATTCTCCTGCCGCCATTTAATGAGCTCTGTTTTTACCCCTTAAAGCTTTTTGGACACTACAAAACCATATCATCCGTGCCAAGAGATATTGTTCCAAACATTCATAACCAGATCACTCATGGCTTTCTCTTTTGTCCATGCCAATTCAAGTTTAAAATACCCACGACCTCCAACCACAACTTCTCTTTCCTATATCAAGGGGATATGGCTAGAGAAAATTTTTGGAAGGGCACGACTAAATCCAAAGGAAACAGCTCAGCCCAAGCTAGATGGATTAGAATACGGTCCAAACGAGTCACAATAGGATTCACATGGCAATTATTTGACCAAGTGAATTTAGCCCTTGTTGCTGGAATATCCAGAAACTCTAAGCTAGAAATAAAGTCTGAAAATAACCTCATACAATAATCAATTCTATGTTCTACATTATATTCATTCTTCTTCTTCTTTCTTCTTTTTTCGTTCTTCTTTTTTTTGACAATGTTAAATAGGAATGGAACTTGAAATGTTGGGCTACGAAAACCTAGCTTCTATCGTCTTAACTCCATGCATCTTATCTCTCTCCTTAGACTTTTCTAGTCATATCCTTTTTATCTCACTCTATAAATCACTTTTTTTTTATTTCTCTCCCTCTCCCTCCTCTTTCTCTCTTTTGCTTTCCACGAGATAACATCTGCTCTCTTCCTCTCTCAGTATCTCATCTCTTTCTCATTTTAGAAGGGAAGTTGCACCTCTTTCCCTTTTAAAATATCTATGTTTCACTCTCTCTCTATTTTTTATATGTTTTTACTATACTCTAATTTAGCCGTTTTTTTTGTCAAGATTTGTGATTTTCAGCCAAAACACTAATTATTCATAGAGATCTTGACATTGTACATTTTGAATAGCCTTAAAAGCTTAGGTAATAAATGAGTTTAATTTTTTTGTGGTGGTTTTGTACTATATTTTTTATTGTGTCATTTTTCGTTTAACTTTTATATATTAAATTCATAAATTTATTATATTATATGATTTTTTTAAAAAATATATACCATTTTCCTTGAGTAATTATGGTTGAATTATTTGAATAATTATAGTAATAGTATTTTATAATTATATTATATTTCATAACTATAGTTCTATATACTATTACGATAATTACATACTATTATTAATCAATTATTAAAATACTAATATATTTAGATATTCAAAATAACGGTAGTGATTAAGAATCGTCTTATTCGGCCATGAAGGCTTTAGTATTCTAAATAAATACAAAATTACTATGCCATTTATTCTCCATTCCAAACAGTATGACAATGAAGTGGAAAATGGATAATCAGTACAATGTTCCAATTTTCCTAAAAAAACCCACGTAAAGGTAATTCTAGTGTGGATCCCCCATTCGGGCATTCTGTGGAAAAAACAAAATAAAATTTAAAAGTAAAAATCTAAAAAGCACAAAGATTGGGGATGGGTTTGTTCATGCTTGATTTTTTTAATGGAAAAATCATTTTAAAAATTCCAAACTAGTCATCATCCCAAAACCTTTTTTCTATAAGAAAACTCTAAATCTATGATTTGTTTATGTCCAGTTTTCATAAAACATTGTTTCAAAAAATTGCTTTAAACAAACTCTAAAGCAATCACTTTTATTCAAATTTGTTGATATTGAAAAGGAAAATTTAGAATTTGTTTCATATTTTATTTCAATATATTTTGAAACAACCTATAAATCAATGGTTTATTTCAAAACTTTTGAAATTGAAAAAATCATATTCAAATTTTGGTTTATGTCGCACTATATCAAATTTGAACATTAAACCAACTAATGGATTTAAATCAAACTAAATTATCTATTTCGATATTATGAAACTAGAGATTACAAATTAGCAACTTTTCTAAAATAAGATATAAGATAATCATTTAAAGGTATATAGAAATTTAATCAAATTCAATTTTTGATTTAAATTGGATTAAATCACTCATTTTCAAGAAATCACTTTAATTCAAAAAACACAGAAATCAAAATAATCTTTTAAAGAAAATAAAACTCTCAATGCTAACTTTGATAAGGAAGAAGTCTTGAACAACATGCCCAATTATGCTATAGTAATGCAGTAGTTAGTAGTAGGCTAGTCATGACATCCACTTATTCGGGTGTTTTGGGGTAGGAAGTTCCACCATCCCCTCATCGAGGAACATTTGAAGGATTCCAAGGACTAGCTCCTTGTTAAAAGAATATTCAATGTCAATCCTTTTTTTCTAGAGAGGGCCTATTATAAGGTTGGGAAAGGGGCGATCTGTTAGGGGTGGCAATAGACCCGACCAAACCCGGGACTCGATAGCTAGACATGAACCTGAGTCTAAGTATGGGTCCATATTTTGGACCTAAAAGGTTAGGTCTGGGTCCAAAATTTGGACCCAAATAATATAATATTTAATTAATATATAATATTATTATTTAAATCTTTCAAAGCAAAAATTATTCATTTCATTCTGTACTACTTCATCTTTACTCTCTAAAAATATTTAGTTAATAGTTTAAACCAACACCTAATGAAACCCAAGCATGAAATCATTTCCCCTAGCCAAGAGCCATGTGCCTAACATGCAGTTGTAACATGCGTGCTCTCTCTCTCTCTTTCTCTCTCTTCACCCAATAAAAAATTCATTTATTTAGCGTACAATCATTTCTCCTTTTTTTTGTGACAGTATCAGGAGTTTTTATTGAGTATTTTCTTAGAAAGCATCGGTTACATAGCTGGAATCAAAGCATAAAAAATAGACAAAGAAGGAAACGAAACTTCAAATTTTGCAAAGTGATATGCTGACTCATTGGCCTCTAGGAAGATATGAGAGAAGGAGACTTGTAGTCTAGGTGAGGAGCAAATATCCATAATCTTTAGCTAAGAAACATGAAGAGTACGAGGGATTCTTTGCTCCATCAAGCACCATTTGATTACATTAAGGGAATCTCCTTCAATCAAAATAGAACCCGAAATACTTTTGTTGCTAATAGTTTTCAATATCTGAAGGAGCGAGATTATTTCAATTTGGTTAAATGTAGTGGAACCACAAGACCCTACGTAAGAAAAGATAATGGATCCTTCATGGTCCCTAAGAATGCCACCAACTCCTGCTGGCCCCAGGTTGCCTGGAAAACTACCATCAAAATTCAATTGAAAAGTGACAGAATCTCAAAATATTGCAGAGAACTCTATGTATTGATTATTATTAAAGAATAAACATAACTTAAGACTCCTGTAAATATAAGGCCACTAACAGGTATGGATATATACCACATAATTTTATCATAATCAAGAGATACCTAGAGACCTATATATATAAAGACACATAATCTTATCAAAAGATATATATCTATATAGATACATATCCATACTGATATGTATCCATGCTTATACATATATATACTAACACCCCCCTCAAACTCAAGATACTTTGAGAAAGTAGCTGAAGTTTGAATACTGAGTTGCAAAAAGAACAGTTGGATCTTCAGGTGCATAGCTTGACCAATAGAAGCAGTGGTTGTCATGCTCAGATTGATTGATCAACAAACACATAAAGCAACAGTGGAGCAACAGTTGATTAATTGGTTCGAGCAATGATAAATCTGCAGGCTTCAAGAAAATATGGACATACCAAAGTAGGCTCGAGCAAGCCGACAAAAATTTCAGATCTTCACCAGAGACAAACAAGCAGTCAAGACAATTGAAAAAACATAATGGTACCTTGAAGAGCCAACATAATTCGATGTAGATCCGAGACATATTCAACAGCTCGCATGATAGATTAGAGACAAGGGTTATATTACAGAGAGTCAAAACACGATTTGGCAAAGAATCAAAATACGACTCGATAGTTCTTTTGCGACGGAGAATTTAAACATGACTCAATGGTTGTTTTGTGGCAGAGAGTCAAAACACGACTCGAAGGCTATTTTACGATAAAGGATTGAAACATGACTCAATGGTTGTTTTGCGGCAGAGAATCAAAACACGCCTCGATGGCTATTCTGTGGAGACCATTTTCAGAGGTGGATTTAGAGACAGGTTTCGTATCCTGCTAAACAAAGGTCTGGCATCAAAGGAGAGCCCGGCAGCAAAGGGTTACCTAAAGCAATGTGCAATGGTAGATGTCTTATAGATCATATAGATCTCTCTCTCTCTC
>NW_006494943.1:4540569-4604320 GCF_000471905.2 Amborella trichopoda
CTCAACGATTATCACAAATTAGTAACAAAATCTTTTGATTCACAGCTGTAAGATCAATATGCCTACAAATTTTGAAAGATTCATGCCCTATTTGGCATGAAATTTCAGAAATGGCGGAAACCCTAAACCCCGAATTTTTCTTGATCCTAAAACAACCAATTTTTCCACCATTTAATCCTTGAAAAATCTGAATAAAGCTGTTTACAGCCTGAAAAACAGATCACATGCCAAAAAAAACAAAAAAAATGATCAAAAAATGACAAATTTGAAAAAATCCGTGAAGAACACTGTGCAACCCGTGTTCTTCACGGACTCGCCGATTCCGCACAGTGAATCGGCGAGTCACTTTGCGGAATCGTCCGGTTCTCTCTAGAACCGGACGATTCCCGGTTTTTGAACCGATCCGGTACCTTTTTCGTGAATTCCGAGTCGGTTCGACTCGGCGATTTTTTAAACGCTGGTTTTTTCTACTAGTGAAAAAGTATACTGCCTCTAGGGTTTAATCAATTGTTGAACATCATAAAATTGTGTATTTTTGCTATTTTAGAATTTTACATATTTTTCTTTGCACCCAACTTTTACCCAAACCTTGATTTTATCCCCTAGACCATTCGACCCTTGGCACCTAAGATTTTGTGCAGTTATATGATAAACAAGAATTGATTTATGAAAAAGAAATTGAGAGCTCTTTCTTATGGAACTTTCAAGATAAGACTTGAAAGTTACCCAACTTCTGAGACAATTTCTAAGTGAAAATAATTGGAAGGTAGATTTGTGGTGGTCTGAATTGCATGCGAGAGTGCAAATTAGTTGAAAGTTATTTAGGTTGGTTATCTAAAGCTTAATTGCTAGAAACTCAAGGCTAGTTAGGCTCTTTGCCGCTTAGAGGTCCATCATGGGATAGTGTTGGATATGCCTCTTTTCCATGAAAGAATATCTTGGGAATTAATTTTCAAGGACCCAAGCAGAATGTGAATGACATTGCATGATTTAAATACGTGTTGTATACTATGACATTTTGCCTACGTGACAAGAAGTTCACAATCACCTAATCACCTGTTAGGTGTGAAATCTGACAATTTAGATTGTTACAGAGCTCAAGAAAATTTTCCTGTATTATATTTCAAGCATGGTAAATGACATACCACTGGCTGCCAAAAAGATGAATGTGACCATGTTGTACTAAAAGAAAATAATATCCCAAAAATTGTTTAACATTTAAATTTATGCGTGGATTACTAACAATGAATAGCCTTACAAGGTTTTTATGAGTCAGTTGCTTCACGTATTTAAATGAGTCCTCTCCGAAATCTATTTTAGAGATGGATTTAGATTCGAAAATTTAGGTAATGAAATCTTAAAGTAAGAACTTGAAAAGAAAAAATAAATTTTAAAAAAAAAATGGAAATGATTTTAACACCATTGATTTTAATCTTTTATGGGATAACCATTTCTTAGCATCCATGTTACATACGTCAAGGGACGCAATTGTAGAAGCGCGTTCCCTGACGCACTTACTTTTCTTAGCCAAAAGGGTGCGGTTTGTATAGAGCCTAGGTTCTTAACAATCAAATTAGAGCCCACCTTCAAATAGTGCAAAGAAATGTGGTTTCAATACTGAAAATCTTTGTGATAGCTTAAAAATATATTTTCATCTTTATTTATAAACTTTAAAGCTTCAAAAATAGTGTAGATCGACAGATCTATGAAAGCTGGAAAATCTTGAAAATTGACGGTCCAAAACTACATTACAAAATACACTATCTCCAAAAACTTGAAATCCATTTTTTTCTCATGTCCATGCATCTTGATGTCAAGTTGATCAATTTGAGGATATTTGAGCATCAAAACAACATCTTCTAGTGAAATTTTTGAGGTAGGCTCTAATTTTATTGTTTAGAGCCTCGGCTCTATATAAACTTTTCCTTAGATGCAAAGGAGAGGTATCCTTGTGATTTTTCTATGTTATTTGGCTTTCTTCTCAATCCATGGACGCGAACCTTGTTTGTTTCCTATCCACTTATTTTATATCCCTGTTTGATATTTATTATACTATCCGGGAACATGATGTGGCTTCAGCTTCTTTTCATGGGTCGTGATCATCTCTACTCCAAAGTCATATTATTCTCTCTTTTTGGGGGTTAAAAACGGTTTCAAATATTTCATGTTACTCTTAAGTCCTAATTTTTTTAGAACATAAAGTTTATTATAATTTTGTAACTTTTATTTATATATTGGATGCAATGTATGCCCATACTTCTCACTATCACACCTATCAAAAGTATTTAAAAGGAATTAAAAATAATAAAGAACCAAAATAAATGTACATTTATTTATGGGCATTTGGTAATTTTATTTATTTAAATTATTTTATAAAATTTTATAGGTATTTAATAGTGAGAAATATAGACATACCAGCTTTTAACACAATTGCTATATATTAAAAAAAATGAAATTAAAACACCCTATATACTATCAAAAAAATGAAACTTAATTATAAAATATGAAATATATGGGACAATTTTGAGAAGAAAAAAAAAAGAGAAACAAACTGAATCTTTCTATAAATCTCCCCCAAAAACATTATGCGTTCTAAGATATTAGAATTCAAGAGAACTCATGGTATTATTTATTTCTACACAAGTACCACTTGGCCTATGTTGACAAAACATTATGTGGTCCTTAGACACCAAGTGTCTAGATATTATTCAAGCCAACACCTCTTGGAAAGGATGTATGGGCCACCTAAAATGAGGAATGGTCTCCAAAGACATGAAAGGTCCCTCTCCAATTTGAAGAGTGGCTTAGTGCGCCATATAAAAGATTGAATAAACTTCAGGTTAGTTGAAGTAGTTCTCTTTATTTACTTTACCAAAATTCAACTTTTGGCTATGGATAAAAACCAAAGGAAGGCTACTTTGCTTGCTTGGATCTCCACTTTGCAAGTGTCCCTACCCAACAAAATTTGTCACCTAAATAAATAAGCGCATGCAGCAATGGTCAAATGAAGATGGGGCATGATCACTATGGACAATTCAGGTAGTCCTTGTCTGGAATTCTATAAAACGTGGATAGGCATGTCTGAGGTTCTAATCACATGTCGACACTTGGTGACAGACTAGAAATGGATATGATACCTCTATTGAGTATCCCTCTTTCAGACGCATCTCATTTTTAGAATGTGGAATTTCCTTTGTTTTAGGGACGTCAATCTTCAATTAGACACATCTCGTCAAAATAATAAATTATTAAGAATAAAATAATTAAAATTATCCATGTTTTGCACATATCAATTTTGAAATCCCCATTCTTCATAACTTTTTTATTTTTCGTTTTCAAAATATAAAAAATTAAAGCCCATTTTCAATTTTTAAACAAAACAAGGACAATTGTCCATGTTTTCACAAGTCAATTTGAAATGTTCAATTTACATAAGTCAATTTTTAAAGTCGTCCGTATTTGAATATGAAAATTGTACGTGCTACATAAGTCAATTTTGAAAATCTCATTTTTTTTTTAAATAAACAATAGTTTAGAATATGAGACAAAAATGTATTTTTATTTTGAATTAATGATCAGACTAATAGATTTTAGCTTTTTTCTATATTGTTATGATGCAACCTTGGATTGGACTATAAGAAATTTGTGATGAATAAAATTCAAATTCACAAACTAACGAGTTTTGGTTTTTTTGTTAATGCGTTTGAATTATAGCTTCGTCAAAGCTAGTGGGTTCTTTATTTAAAGAAATTTTGATTAAAAAAAACACAATAATTAGGAGATAATTTCATAAAATCCATTTGTTTTTCAATTGGGTAATGTATTAGGTGATTGCTTTCCTTGATATGATACATATAGTAATCTTTTAAACCAGAAAGGGGTTACTGCTACGACCATATCATCTTGGCTAGAAATCTTGAGGGATTATTTTCATTTGCACATGCATTTGATTGTTCCTCCACATTGGACTCTTATGGAGTTTCAATAATGGATTCTTGAGGTATTTCCTAATTAGACGTAGTGTTCTTAATGATTTTGACTCTAGAATTATGATCATCCATTTCTTAGAGATCTTGGGTAGAGGTTGTTTTGCTAATCTCCCCATGAGGCTTATTAGTTTGAAAATATGGAGTTTGTTCATTGAATTCAATATTTCGTGAACCATACATTCGCGTAATTTTTGGGTAATGGTATTTGTAACCCTTTTTGGTAGGTGAATATCCCATGAATATAAATTTAACGGATCGTTTAGCAAGTGTCTCTATGATTTTCTGATAAATGCACAAAGCATTCACAATCAAATATCTTTAAATGATGAGCAGTAAGAGGGCAATCATGCATGGTTTAATAGCGGCTTCTATTATCCAAGATTTTCGGCAATCTATTTATAAATGACAAGCAGTAAGAATACCCTCACGCTAGTATGATTTAGGAACATTCATTTTAAAAGGCAAGATACGAGTTACTTTAAGAAGATGCATGTTTTTCCTCTTAGCAATTCCATTTTGTGGAGGAGTTTCTACACATGGCATCTAATGAAGGATCTCATGATCAATCAAATATGAAAAAAATAATCTATTTGTATATTTTGTGTCATTATCAGTTCTAAAAAGTTTCATCTTAGCATCAAATTGATTTTTTATCATGGCATGAAATTCTTTAAAGGCAATAAAGACATCACTCTTGAACTTCAATAGAAAAATCAAAACATAATGAATTCTATCATTGACACAAATCTAAAACCAACCAAAGAATCAACTGGAGCAAGTCCCCATAAGTCCAACTAAATGATCAAAGTTATTTTTGTTGATTCTATTGGAGTTTTGAAATGGAAATCTGATATGCTTAGTATACCAACAAACCCACAAGATGCAAAGGATGCATCAATACTAGAGACCACTTGCTTCAGAATTCTATCAGATGGATGTCCCAATTTACAATGCTATGTATTGTCCTCAAATTGCACTCTTCTTACAAAAAACGTTTTTAAAGGTTTGATCCAATAGGTACAACCCATATAATTGGTTACCCTCACTAATCTTCTTCCCATAGACCCGATCCTAAAAAACACCATTGTCAGCAAAAAAATAGCCAAGCAATTATAGGCTTTTGTGATTTGACTAACTGACAATAGTTTTGAAAGGAAAGAAGGGATATATAAAACTTCATATGGCTTATCCGTAGAAAATGTTGATATTTCATACTCCACAAACTGGTATCATGGTCCTATTGGCCAATGACACAAGACTCCTTAAAGACGTGGGCTCAAAACCTTCTAGTCCTTCACAATGGCCAGTCATATGATCTGTAGCACCAGTATCAACAATTAGTAGAGAATAGGTGAGCAGAAAAATTACCTTATGTAGTAGGCAGTATCTCAAAAGAAGAAGCTATGTACGCCTTCCCAATTTGTAGAAGGAACTCTTTTAGCTTGTCAACAGAGATGAGAATCTCAGTTTGAGCAACTTGAGCAACATGTTTCCCTTTACCAGATAGTTTTTCATGAAGATCCCAACACCTTTCTTTGGTGTGTCCCAACTTTTTGCAATGCTTACACTTAGGTCGATCGCGACCGCAACTGCGACCACAACCAATATTCTTGAATTTGTCATCGGCAGTGGTAATTTTTCAGTTAATTGATACTCAATAAGAAAGGTTGACTTCTCAATGCTGTCATTGAGATCCTCTTTTTTGATGGCATGGTTCATAACCTTTTGCCCTAGTTTCTTCTTTCTGAATAGTGGTGCATGTTGAAGTGTAGGAAGGAAATTCAAAAGCCATTAAAATTTGACTTCTAATGGCCTCATACTCAGGTGCAAAGCCTGCCAACGTAGCAAAGGTTTTTTCTTGTTCGATTTTATCTTATTTTGCTATTTATATCATCAGTTATTGGAGTGTATTGGGACAACTCATCCCACATGCCTCCGCGCATTCCAATGTACTCACTAAATGACTTTCCTTGTTTAAATTTGGCATATAACTTTCTTAACTTCAATCCTGGCTACATCATTTTTTTTTCATAAATCTATTTAAGAGACTTCGATAAATCTTCAGTGGTAGGTTGGAAATTCATCCCTTCACTAAGTCGTAGTTCCATTGAGATTATAAGCCACAACCTGATAAGGTTGTCCCCAGACTCCCACTTTTCATAAATAGAATCATCAAGTTTTGGGGCTGTTTTTTTTCCATTCACTAAACCCAACTTACATTTGCTGCTGCGATACATAATAGCAGCTCTATACGAAGTTTCATAATTGGTTCTATTAAGAAGCATGGGAGTAATTTTCAAATTTTGGTTGTTGCCCTCAGGTACTAAAATGTTTGAATTGGAATTTAATTCTCCATTTAGACAAAAAGGCTTAAAGCTTACCTAATTTGAGACAAAGAAAATTGACTACAACAGTGGACAACAAGATCTGAGAATAAAAATCTCTTTGATGCACCTAGTTGCAAGAAAGAAATGACAATAGCAGTGCATGAAGACTGTGGACAGCAAATACCAACGCCTCTGCAGCCACCTTTTGTTGTTTCTTATAGTTATCATAAAAAACAATTGATTGCAGCAACGTCTCTCCAGCCAACTTTTGTTATTTGCAATAATTACCATCTCTTGACTACAACAACGCCTCTGCAACCAACTTTTGTTATTTGCAGTAGTTATTGTTCAAAAACTCACGTTGCTGATCTGTTCAAATAACTCACGTTGCTGATCTGTTGCCTTGTGCTTTATGGGCAACAAGATAGTTTGAATGCAATGAACTTACTTCGTAGAAGAAAAGGTCTGAAAACGAATCAGTGCTCTGATGCCATGTTAAAAAATTGAGAAGAAGAGTTAAGGAGTGAAGAAGAGAAAGAAGAAGAAAATACAGTTTTACGTAGTTCAGTCTCTAGAACCTACATCTACGGTTGAAGGCTATTCAGTTGTGCCCATTATTTCATTCACCAAGTATTAAGTAGATGATACAAGATCTCAATAAATTAGAAACCGATTCCCCATATATCTCATTAATATATCACAAAGATCTTCTACACAATTAGTTATCCAAAATAAAGGATTTGCATAGGTTGTCCACCGTGTAAGATATTTTATTAATTGTACACAGTTTCAACAACTGCTCATCTTGAAGTTATCAATTTGATTTGAAGGTATCTTAAGTCATCACATGGAAAAGGAATTTTAATGAACAAGAATAGTCATACCGATAGTATTGCCTGGTCTCATGCTGCTTGGGCAAGTAGACCTACAGATAGAAGATCTACCACATGGTATTGTACATTTGTAAAGGGTAACCTTGTAACTTGAAAAAGTAAGAAACAGTCAGTGGTTGCTCGATCTAGTGCAGAGGCCGAATGCAAAGCCATGACAATGACAACGTGCGAATTAATTTGGCTAAAATTTCTTTTTAGATATATGGGTTTCAATATTTTGCGTCCAATAGTTATGAACAGCGACAACCTAGCTGCTATACATATCGCATCAAATTTGGTATTTCATAAATGGACCCCATTTATCATAAGCAAAAAACAACTTGTTGATATCTTTACAAAGGCTACAAGCAAAGTATAGTTTCAAGAAACATTACGCAAGTTGGGCTGGATAGATATCAAAGCACCAACTTGAGAGGGAGTATTGAAAACGTATACGGCTACCGAAATATCTTACACGGTAGACAGCCTATGCAAATCCCTTATTTTGGATAACTAATTGTATATAATATCTTTGTGATATATTTAGGAAATATTTGGAGAATCAGTTTCTAATTTGTTGAGATCTTGTATCATCTATTTAATATTTGGTGAATGAAATAATGGGCACAACTGAATATTCCTTCAACTGTGGATATAGGTCTGAGAGACCAAACCACGTAAAGCTGTATTTTTCTTCTTTCTCTTTTTCTCTTCTTGACTCTTCTTATTAATTTCTTCAACATGATATCAAAGCAATGATCAGTCTTCAGACTTTTTCTTCTATGACATAAGTATGATGCATTCAAACTATTTTATTGGTCATAAAATAGAAGGCAACAAAGTAGCATCGTGAATTTTTTGTAGTAAGCAGTAGTGTCAGTTTTAATGGTAAGTATTGCAAATAACAAAAGTTGGTTGTAGAGGTGTTGCTACAATCAAGAGACGACAACTATTGCAAATAAGCCACTAGTCAAAAAGAAGAAACTAGGCGCACGGTTATGAACCCCACCTTTAAAAAAGAGGATCTCAATGACAACATTAGAAAATTAGCATTTTTATTGAGTCTCAAAAAACTGAAAAAGTTACCACTGCCAACGACAAATTCAAGAATATTGATCGTGGTCATGATCGCGGTTGACCTAAGTGCACTCGTTGGAAAAAGTTGGGACACATTTAAGAAAAGTGTTGGGATCTGCATGGAAAACCCCATGGTAAGCAGAAACATGTTCCTCAAGTTGCTCAAAGCGAGATGCTCATCTCTGTTGACAAGCTAAAAGAGTTACTTCAATAAATTGAAAAGGCAAACATAGCTTCCTTTTCTAATATACCACCTACTACACAGTAATTTTTTTACTCACATATCCTCTACTAATTGTCATACCTGGATTGTTGATATTGGAGCTACAGATCATATGACTGGCCATTGTGAAGGACTAGAAAGTTTTTTATACACGTCTTTAAGGAGTCTTGTGTCATTGGTCAATGGGACTATGATACCAATTTGTAGAGTAGGAAATATTAACATTTTTTGTAAGGATAAGCCATATGAAGTTTTATATATCACTTCTTTCCCTTTGAAACTATTGTCAGTTAGTCAAATCACAAAAACCTATAATTGCTTGGCTATTTTTTCTGCCGATGTTGTTTTCAAGATCGGGTCTTTGGAAAGAAGATTAGTGAGGGCAACCAATCACATGGGTTGTACCTATTGGATTAAACCTCTAAAAATGTTTTTGTAGGAAAAGTGCAATCAGAGGACAGTATATGGTATTGCAAATTGAGAAATCCATCTGATATAATTCTAAAACAAAAGGTCTCAAGTATTAATGCATCATTTGCATCTTGTGAGGTCTATCGATACCTTTGATATCATTCATTCGAACTTATGGGAACCTGCTTCAGTTGATTCTCTTTTTGGTTTTCAATTTGTGATTTCCTTTATCGAAGATAGAACTCATTAAGTTAGGATTTATTTATTGAAATTCAAGAGTGATGTCTTCATTGCCTTTAAGAAATTTCATGCCATGATAACAAATCAATTTAACGCTAAGGTGAAAATTTTCAAAACTGATAATGGCACAAAATATACAAATAGATTATTTTCTTCATATTTGATTGACCATGGGATCCTTCATTAGATGTCATGTATAGAAACTCCTCAACAAAATGGAATTGCTGAGAGGAAAATGCATCTTCTTGAAATAACATGTGCCTTACTTTTTTAAATGAATGTTCTTAAATCATACTGGTCTGGGGCAATTCTTACTGCTTGTCATCTTATAAATCGATTATTGACTAGAATCTTAGATAATATAAGCCCCTATGAAATGTTGCATAGTTGTTCTTCTACTGTTCATCATTTAAAGATATTTGGTTGTGCATGCTTTGTGCGTTTATCAGAAAATCATAGAAACAAATTTGTTAAACGAACCATTAAATGTTTATTCGTAAGATATTCACCTACCAAAAAAGGTAACAAATGTTATGACAAAAAACCAGGCGAATGGGTGTTTCACAAAATGTTAAATCCAATGAACAAACTCTTTATTTTCAAACTGATAAGCCTCGGGGGGAGATTAGCACGACAACCTTTACCGAAGATCTCTCAAAAACAGATGATCTTAATTCCATAGTCAAAATCCTTAAGAGCACCACGCCTAATCAGGAAATACCTCAAGAATCCATTTTTGAAACTCCACAAAACTCCAATAAGGAGGAACAATCAAATGAATATCAAAAGGAAATAATTCTTTAAGACTTGCAGCCAAGACAATCTAGTCGTATTAGTCAACTCCCTATTGATTTATTCTTTTTTTTTGTGGTATTTTATTAGCAGTATAAAACATGGATTATAGGATATTAAAACTGCACATAATTTTCAATATATGTATGTACGTACCACCTATGCACTTGAATATCGTACAGAGGAATTGTATCTAGATGACACTTTTTGTGGTTTACGTTTCTGACACTTGCTTTGGTGTCACAAATTCACATGTGTCCTTTTCTAAAGGACATGGATAAAAGCTCTGTTTTTGTCTTATCATTTCAAGAAGTACGTAACTTTAATTGGAAAAGAGAGCCAATGTACTTGTGGGCAAGCACTTTGGATTTTATGTTTTCGTAGAGGCGGCCATGCACGGGACGGGTTCACAACTCACATAATTTATATTGTGGCCAACAAGGCCTACTAAAGAACCGGCCCCAAAGAATGAGCATAGAGCCCTCTTCAATATCTTAATGAAATCTTCGTTAAAAAAAAAAAAGAAAAGAAAAAAAGAATGAGCATAGACCCAATCTTAACCCTCCCGTCCATCATGGATGTGGGACGGTTCGTTTGCGACTCGCTTCACCAAAGTAAGTCCTACTACAGTTGAATGGCGCTGTTTGGATGCGTAGATGCACACAATATTGTTAATTCTGCTATTAGACTGCAGAAGGGTAATTGCACGATAGAAGAATTTCACGTGCAGCGATTTGTTTTTTTGACCCAAAAGTTAAAAAATATATCGAATGTATATCCATTTACGTAGACAAAGATTAGTTAAAGCATCGAGAAGCATGATTGAGATTAGTCAGAACTGCACTGCCTGTAATGAACAACAGTGTTCCAAAATGAAAAGGCACTTTCTTTCTTTTCATGTATAGGACTTGGAATCTCTCAGATTATTTTGATATCTAACTTTTCTATTACTCTCTCTTCCATTTGTTTTGCACAAGTAGCATATGTTCTCCATTTGGAGTCCCCCCTCCCCTCTTTGCAGTCTTTATCATTTCCGACCAAAATAGTTTTTGCTCTGCCAACCAAAGTGAACAAAAGGCCCGATTGTCAATCACGCCTGTTCATATTCCTTTCAGGACAATCATTATTGCTCTCATGTTCTCTAGTCGCCTCATGGACACTTTTTGAGGGATAAGAGAAGAAGAAAACTTTGGTAATCTGAGATATTGTTTTTCCTGTGCATTTGAACGGCCATTTTTATCTCTCTTTTCAGGAACCAAATGTATAAATTTGCCTTGTGAACCCCTGTGCACGTTGATTATTATCATTAGGGAACAAACATTAGATAGTGTATTTGAGGAAAATAGGAAAATCTCTTGATCTTTAGATCTGCTCACCACTTGCTAATTTGACTAGTCAATGCCCCAATTTGCTTACCATTTCTCGACACCATCTCTCTCATAAACTATATTGATCATCACCATCCATCTTTTGAAATCTGATAGTTATAAGGGCATACTATAGGGTAGTATTGACTCTACCATTAGGTTTAATCAGTGGTTTAAAAAAAAGGATCGGTACCCCGGATTGGGCACCCCAAAAACCCATCTGGTGGTGAATCGGCGATTCGGATCAAGAATCAATTGGATTAAACCTTTAAAAAAATCCAAAAAAGTTATTAAAATTCATTATAAATATTGTTTTTTAGGAATCCAATAAAAAATAGATGTACTACATTATTAACTTTAATTTTTTTCATCAATATGCGAATATTGAGATGTTCTTTCCCTGTATGAACTTATGTTGACCATTAAATTTACATCACACAAAACAAAAATCACATAATTATCATGGATAAAGTATATAATCATACATGGACTACTATAAAGAATGGATTAAATCGATTAAAAAATGACTACCAAAATCTCGAAATGGCGGAAAACCCTAATCGACCAAAAAAAAACTTGAATTATTACAATCTAACTAACATTAATCCAAAATTATTACAACGTAATTAACATTAATCCAAAATTATTACAAGCTAACTAACTATAATCTTATATACTGAAATTGAAATTGTTGGTTTACATTTTATAATTATTTTACTATACAAATAATAACAAATCCAAAATATCTTATAATATCATCTAATTTAAAATATATTATTCACAACTGTAAAAAAAAATAGTAAATTACATAATTTATAATGCAAATAAAATATAATATTTGGTCATCAACGTAAAAAATATTAAAATGCATACCAATTTTCAAAAATTAAATTTTTTTACTTGCAAACATCACAATTTTTAAAGTTTTTAGAATAAACACAGCTCAAATGCGTGCTTGAAAAGCATGATACTTGTTGTATTACTTTTTATTTATTTATTGACAATAAATACTTGTTGTATTATTTTTTATTTATTTATTGACAATAAATACTTGTTGTATTACTTTTTATTTATTTATTGACAATAAATACTTGTTATATTACTTTTTATTTATTTATTTTACAATAAAAATAAGAAGACAGTGTTGCCCAGGTAACTTTTATTTTTTTGTTTTTGTCAAGGTAAATTTTGTCATAACTTTTATTTTTTTGCCAATTTAGTTTTTATTTTTATTTATTGACAAAATTTTATTTTTTTGTCAAGGTAATTTTTATTTTTTTATTATAACTTTTTATTTTTTTGTCAAGATAACTTTTATTTTTTTGTCATAACTTATATTTTTTTGTCAATATATCTTCTTTTTTTGACTTTTTTTATTTTTTTGGACATAAAATTAAATAAGATGGTGGGCTGCTGCCCGGGAGTTCAACTCGAAACCCCTTAAGCGAGAAAGGACAGCGACAACCAACTACACCACGCGACCAGAGTTGTATTATCTGGTATAATAAATACATATATTATACAACATTGTCAAGCCCATGAACATTAAAATCCTACATCGAAAATTCTGAAGAAGATCGACTTCCATAACTAACACATTGGTACCATGAGTTGTTGCGCGCTTGAAAAGGCTGCCGCTCCGCCTCACGTGGCGTGCTTGTGCACGTCCATCACACATGTACGAAACTTGTACACGCTCATCACACGTGGTGAAATTTGTACACTCTTGACTCGCTCGTGTTGTGACGTCATAAACCGATTCATGATGTCAGAATCGCACGACTCATCCAATTTGTTTCTAGACACAGACGGTTTTCCGTTTTTAACTAGAATCGATACTGGATGACCGATTCCCGTGTCAAATCTCCCGAGTCCTTTGTGACTCGGCTATTTGGTTTAATAATAGCAAACATCTTCAGGCTACAGGAAACCCACATTTGATAAAATATGGGTGACTAATAGCGATCCCTAGGTCTAAAACAACTATGAAACATTAATACAGTGATGCACGGTTTGGGGGGGGCACGGTTTGGGTTGGGGGGGCGGGGAGAGAGAGAGAGAGATTTTTCCATTGTCATAGAAACAAACCATTAGAGAAAGTAGTACTATTACAATGGATAACCATTAGCCCCAAGGAAAGGATAGAAAATGCTAGGGGAAAGGATCATCAATAAGATAGCTAGAGGTTGCAAATAGGAGAAATGAGAAGGCAGTCATATCAAACATGGAGAATAGAGAAAATGGAAAACTTCTCAACAATGACTTATGATTGAGTGACAAAAGAGATAAGTTGAACCTTAATCATGGTTAGAGAATAGACCCATCAAGCAAGAACTATGAGATTTGCAATAATAGGCTCATTTTGCCTACCAGCAGAAGATCTAAAGGGCTTACATGCTTGGGCAAGAAGGTATAGAGACTCAGCAACACCTACATTCAAATGGTTCCAACAGAACTATCCATTGTTTCTGTTGAACTCTGAACAAGAGAGTTTTTATTCTCAAGCAAAAACATTTGTGGGTATGGGGAAACTATTGACTTTTCAACCATGGAGTTCTTCTCCAAGTCCAGCAGTTAAGGCCCTCGAAACATCTTGGGTCCGAGCTGCTGGAGTACCTCGTTATGCATGGAACCTAGAAATTTCAAGGATTTAACATATTAGATGAGAGGTATGTGATCTAGACCGGAAGGCAGAGACCTTAGGAGAAAAGAATTTTGGGGCGGGGGAGGGTGCATAGTTCAACAAGGAGGGTACCATCTACCTACGGTAGGAATGGAATTCAAGACATCATGTTTTGGCTCCTGCTACACTGACTGTGTAGCCTTAAGTGCATTCCAGTTAAGATGATTTAAAATAGAGAAGATTGAAGGTAAGATGATCCCCAACAAGGTATTGTTATTAGAGGAGAACAATGACTATTTTCTTGGTGTTTATGAAGAGCATAGAGACACTCACACAACTTCAAAAACTGTAGATGGCATCCATAGCAAAGAGTATCAGAAAGGTTGGGAGATGAAGTAAACAAATAAACTCCAGAAAGCATAAAAGGCCACCAATGCTAAAAGAATAAGAGGAGATCACAAAACATAGAAAAGGGTAGGAAGGCAGGGGTAAGCAAAGGTCAGGTTTTCTCAAGCAAGAGGAAGAAGAGAATAACAATCAAGACTAAATTGGCCATGTCAGCCAATGGAGGACTAATCATAGAGAAAAGCGATGTCACGTCAAACATATTCAGCCAACAAGTGGCCCACCCATGGACTCCAAATAGGAAAAAAAAAACAAGGCCTTAAGAAGGCCATTTGAACTTAAAATGCCAAATTCAAATTGATGAATTTACCATCATCATCGTCAAAGCCTTTTCTCAACTAATTGGGGTCAAGTACACGAATCATGATCCACCATTCCTAACCCTTGCTCAGTTCTCACTATACCCGGGTGCCGGTACAGCGCGTTGCTTCTGGGGGACGCCTTAGCACACACAAGTACTGTAGGTTCAAGATTCATGATAAGTTTTGATAAAGTCTTATGTTGGCTGCGTACCTAACACAAACCAGCTTTTTTACCTAGGCATGCGACGGGGAGAGGGAAAGTTTAAGGTCCTCACCCTTCTTAGACCAAAATTCATGTATTTACCCAAAAAAGAAAAATTCAAATTCATAAAGAAAGAGTAAGGGAAAAAGGTAAGGGATGAACACCATACGGCATCCTTGACCAAGATAATATGAAGTTAAATGGATGGGGACTACAAAATCATTTAACGGTGGCAGCAAACAACAAATCACAAGAGGATCCCATTACTAAAAATAATTTGGTAAGCACAGATCGAGAAGATCCTATGCCCCACAACAAAGTAGTATCCTATGCCCCACAACCTCATTTCTCTCAAGGCGAAATGAACCTTTTCCTTACATGCTATACAAAAACTTGATGAGGCGACTAGGATAATTTTTATCATATAGAAAGGCAGCAAGGAGGAAAGAATGACCCTCAGCTGACACAGACCTGCAAGCTAATCCCGAACTTATTCATCTAGAGCCTTAACAATGGCCCAGATCCCTATAGGACTTGTATGGACTAATGCTGACGGGCCCATACTCATGGGAAAAGTTCCAGAGCACTCTTAGTGGTGGAGTCAACAGAAAATGAGATGAGGCCGATGTATTCTGCACAGCCTTCGTGTATGATTATGAATGAGGAAAAGGCAGCATTAGAGTACATACAAGTACAAGAGCAGGGTAGATTTCATTCAAGTGCACAATCGAAAGTGGGAAGTGGTGGAAATCTCAAGTGATAATGAAGCAATGCTAGCAGCAAAGGGTGTAAAAGAAGAGGAGCCCATCAGAAACTTCATGGATGCAATAGAGAGGAATGCCGAAAAGCAAGCTGTGGATGACGGTAAATCAGAGGGCAGGTCAGGCAAAAGAAAGTTAAAAAAATGGCAAAGCTATGCGAGAAATGAGTGATCTAACCAGTGTCATTTTGATACTTTATGAAACCAAGCTCCCTATGTTGAATGTCCAAAGTGTGAGAGGTATATGAGGAAGACAGAAGGTACAGTTTTTTGGTAAGCATTAGAAGACCTAACCGAGGGATTGTGAAAAATATGGGATTGGACTGAGGTCTGGGGTTCGTGTCAAGTTTGATGATGATGATGCTAGTGATTAGGAGAGGTGTCAAGAGGTGGAACACCTTGATGTATCCCAGACATGAGGGAAGGAAAGGGAGTTGTACTTGATCAGGGAGTGGGGGGCCTAAGAGGCCTCAGGCTAGAGGGCCTATGGATTGTTTTTTGCCCCAGCCTAACCCTAAGGTTACAGGAGAGCAAACAAGAAGAAAACAACCATTGAGAATCGAATCAAGAAGGAAGAGAGAAATAGAGCTGCACAGTACATTGCTAGATGGTTTTATGAGGCGAGCATACCTTTCAATGCCGCTCGCCTAAGCAGCTCGCCTAAGCAGCTTCTATACCTTGGTAGAGGCACCTGCCCAATTTGGGCCTAGAATGAAGCCCCCAACCTTTGAGAGCCTCTTTTGAAAAAAGAGGTGATTGCCATGAAGGAGATGGTTGAGGTTCAAAAGGATGCATAGGGGGGATTTCTGTTATGACTGATACTTAGAATGATAAGAGAAGAAGCCAGATAAATTTGCTGGTGAATTGTCCTTTAAAGATTGTTTTTTTTAGGTCTATTGATGCCTCTGATTATAGCCATGATGCCCATTACATATTTCAAGTGATGGAGAAGGGCATCAAGGAGGTTGGAGAGCAGCATGTTATACAGGTCGTCACGGATAATGCTCTTCCTAATGTTGTTGCTACTATTTTGTTGCACATAGCTTACCCTAGTATCTTTTTGATACTATGTGCAGCATACTGTATAGAGTTCATGCTTGAGGCTCTTGGCGGTTTGAGCGATATTTCAAATGCAGTAAAGAAGGCAAAGTTAGTTACAATTTTCATTTATAGCCACCCCCTCACCCTCAGCATGATGCATAGATTTACAAAGAAGAAAGAGATTGTGAAGCTCGAGGTCACGAGATTTGCTATCTAGTACCTATGCATGGATAGCATACATCCGAAGAGAGTCCAATTGAGGCAGATGTTTACCTTGGATGAGTGGAGAGCATGCAAGTGGTCTAAGAATCATAAAGGGAAGAGGGTGAGAGATATTATCCTTTCTAAGGCTTTTTGGCGAGGGGTGAAGGGCACTCTTAAGGTCGTTTTTCCTCTTGTCAAAGTCCTTCACATGTTTGATAGTGACAAGCCATCCATGAGCTACATTTATGAGGCAATGGAGATTTGCAAGAGAGAAAGCCCATAATTTAGATGATGATGCGAGCTGCTGTTATGAGCACATTTGGAAGAATTCTGATAAAAAGTGGGATAGCAAGCTACATTGCCCATTGCATGCAACTGGTTATTTTTTGAATCCAGCTTTTTTTTAATGCCGATAAAGATATATACAAATGACACAATTATGACTAGACTTAATAAGTGTGCAGATGTGCTAGTCCTTAATCCGGATATCCAAGACATTATATGAGTTGATAAGCTAATAAATTACAAGTGCAGATTAAAGTCTTTTGGGAATCCAATGGTGGTGAGGCAAATGACTAAAATTGATCCAGGTAATAATATTCTTAAGTTCCTCAAGTTCAAGTTTCATTTCAGGATTGTTGTTTGTTTTTTATCAAGATAATAATATTCTTAAGTTCCTCAAGTTCAAATTACAATTCATAATCAATTTGCAGCCAATTAGTGGAGGCAACATGGGTGTAGTGCTCCAAATTTACAAAAGTCGGCTATTTGGATCTTGAGCCTAACCACTACCTTGTCTGGCTGTGAGGGAAATTAGCGTAATGGTAATTTAGTTTACTTTATTAGTTTACAAATTACAATTAACTAATTTGTATTAGTACTTTAGTAGTTACTAGTTACTAGTTACTAGTTACTTGGTAATTACTTATTACTACGTTAATTGTAAATTTGTAGCTTTATAGTTTTATATATTTAATTATTTATATTAATTAGTTTTATTTGATTTTAAAGGAAAACACGCTTGAATCAAAGAGGTTCAATAATCTAGTTTATATCAAGTATAATCGATACTTGAAGGAGAGGTTTGCTAAGAGAGATAAGAGAGACCCCCTCAGATAAAAAATATGTAAAACACTATGAGTGGTTGGTTAATGATGATGAGATCAAGGGGTATGAAGGATTGACATGGGATACAGTCATGGAGGCCTCATGGACATCAGTCGACCCTCCTAGGGCCACTAGATCTTCTTCGAAGAGGACAAGGGTGGAGGAGGAAGTAGAGGTAGATTCAAAAGAGACAGAGGGGGTGACCATTATGTCGAGGAGGGAGATGATTCCCATAATGATGGCCTCGACTCTGATACATATGATGCAGATGCAGCCAACCCTGCTTTTCTAATGATGAGTGATGATTGAAGACTCTTCAAGTCTATCGTTATTTCATTTTTGTTTTCCTCCTCTTGGTTGTGTATTGTGGCTTGTAAACTTTTAAGTTTTAACTATGTGTGGACTATGGATAATTGGATATGGACTTATGGAGTATGGAGGAGTGTAAGTGGATATGGACCATAGACATTTGATGTGCCCCCTAACTCTTATGCGTTATTTCTTATTTTCTTTAATTTACTTGATGATGAATTGATGTCTTGCTAAGTTGCTATCTTGGATTATGGACTAAAATATGTACTTTTTAATATGTCTCAATTTAAAATGCATGGAATTATGGACTAAAATATATCTCAATATGCATTTTTTAATGTTTTACACAAAATTTGATCTTAAAACAACTTCTTATTCTATTGGGACGCCTAGGTTCTGAGTGCCCGTCAAGGCGTGCTGCCTAGGAGCCGCTTGGCTTTTTTTGGAACATTGATGGGATCCAATGGGTCAAAGGTTCCACCACAAGTTTGACTTATGGAAAGAAAAGTATCTATCTCTGGGAGGTAGAACACCCTTAAGTCAACCGTGCTCAATATTCCTGTGAACTAGATGACACTTTTCAGGATGCCTAATGAATAATGATATTGTTAAAAGACTTACTAACAGGGAGATACTTATGGCGGCAAATCTGAATAAAATCAGAACTACCATTTGGTCGCACGAGATGAGGTACATACTCTAAAGATGGATGAAGGCGTGGAACTAAGAAACATTGGATTATGAATTGTTCCTTGAAGAATATGAGGTTATGGAAAGGCACGCAGTGAGACAACCACCTGTGGAACAAAGTTCTGAAGACTAGGTATGGTCTAGACAGAAACAATAATTTGATTGGGAGAGGAATTGCCACAGATGACACTCTACAATATGGAGGGTATAGGATCATATCTTAACAAGTTCTTAAGGAACACCAGAAATCTATGGTTCGCTATTCAAGCTGGTGGTTCAGGGGACGAAGGCCAATTAAGTCCCAGCTCTGACTCCAATGAGACGATTCTCATGAGGTTGGTCCCCACATATCAAAAAATTTCCAGGTGCAAGAAATGGATCGATTTTCAGAGGGCAAAGTGTTGGGGCTTGTGGTCTTTAAAGGCCATAAGATCATGTAATTGACATTTATAATGGGTTATATACTTCAAAGGGAGTGTGTGATACTTGACTGACCAAGAGTTAGACAGTCTATGGCTCTGATCATTGTCCAAAACCCTTACCTCTGGGCACTAATCCTTTGTTGAGGTTAGACAGATGCCTATGGATGGATTGTAGGACAAAAGAGTTGTGTGGTCTCCTGTGTGCAGATGTGGGCCTATGAGCGCAAGGGCTAATCCCTAACAAACTTCTTCAAGACATGTACCTATAAAAGCCGCAATACAGGGAAGCAACCCTGAAAAACAGACATATGTACATGTCCATAAAGAGTCTCCCCCTTTGCTATGTGCTTAGCTTGCTCTTAAAAGGGGGGAACTGCAATCCACATTCCGAGACCGTAGTTCCACTGTTTATTGGCCAGATTTGACGAGCCAATCATGAACCCTGGCATGATACTATGGGCCATGGATCTCGTTAAGTCCGTTGAGAAGATTGTCATAGATCACGGCTATTGGGTCAGGTGGAGTGCCCTTACAATAACTTATTTTGGCACCGGTTCACTTCTAGATATTTTATTTTTCAGCGTTAGAAATGTTTTTTGTGAAGTTTAGAAAAAAATTTAGAATTTTTAAAATTAATTTCAGCAGTAAAATATTGAAAAATGTTGTTTCTTCTTTTTTGTTTAGTAAAGTTAACTTGAAAAAGGTTGTTTCTATAATTCCAATAGTGTGGAGAGGCACATGTGGGGCCCTTGGATTCAGCCCCATATGTTTGCCAAACCACATGGTGGGCCCAGACCTCCCACATGGGATACCACACCACCCTTCCCTCTTATTTTTAATTTATATTTTAATTAAAGGAGTTTTTTTAGTTGGTTAAGGTAATCCCTTAAAATAAAAGATTATGTCCTTATTCGTGGGAGTCAATTTATGAAAAGATCTAAACCAAAATATTTTATATTGACTTCCCACAAATTTAAAGAGATAAAAAAAATGAAATTCTAGAAGGTTTTTAGATGGGTCTTATCCTATGTAGACTAGAAGTGGATATGGATCAAAGAATAAGGGGAGAAGTTTCTAATATTCCTCCTTAAATCATGATAGCTAATTTATGGGATGGATGACTCGAATTAATCCTTTCTCACCCCACAGATTTCCTAAATTCCTAGTGGTTAAGGTGAGTGATAATTGTATAGACAGACCAAGAAGGGTTGAGGTCTATATAAAGAGGGGACCCCCTTCCATTCTTGCTCGACACAATTCCAAGACCCTCTCTCTCTCTCTTGATCGCTCTCTCCTCTACCCCACTCTCTTTCTCATCTCTCTAGCTCTCTCTCCTCTCTCTCTCTCTAGGTGGCACACCACCCATAAGAAAAAAGCAAGGTGGCACGCCTAACCCTAGTTAGGGTTTGAAGAGAAAGGGGCACGCCCAGCCCTAGAAAAGGCAGGAGCCTTTGTGGCAATCCCCTAATTGTTCTAAAAGGGTATCAATAGACTCTGATTGTTTCTCATGCTCTCTAAAACCCTAGTTTAAGAGGTATCACCAAAGGAAGCTTCCCGACTCCAAAAACTTAGCCAGACCAAAGGATCAAAGCCAGTCATCGGTCAAGAAATTGGGTGTGGAGTGTAACAAGTCCTATAGGGGTGACCCTAGGCATAATCCAATAAATCTTGCCGGCTATTAGCTTTATTTTTTAGTCACATTTGCATGTTTAACTTTATTCTATACTTCCAGGAACATTATTTTTGCTTAAGTTGTTAGTGCAAGCTTGGTTTTTATTCCTAGATTATGTTTATTGACTTTGGCGGTAAAAAGAAATATCCTAGGTTGTATTTAGGGTTTTAATTTTCATTTACAACTGTTCATTGTGGCACTTGTAAGTGGAATTCATATTCAATACTAAAGAAAAGAAGAAAATTTTTTATTTTATGAATTCCGCATAGCCACATCTTTCACAAAGAATGAGAAGCTTCGTGCGGAGGAAGAACTGCTTGACGCTTCCGACAGACCACTTTGCATCAACTCAAACAGGGGCTCAAAGAGGTGCTTTGGATCAGCCATCATAAAAAAGCACGGGATTTTGGGCAGTTTCGACCAAGATGGATTTAAAGAAAGGTGTCTTCGAAAAGGCCCAAAGAAAAGTTTCTCCAGAGGCAACGACGAATCTGAGGACCAAAGCTCCGTAGAGAACTAGAGCAACAATAAAATTAAGTTTAAAAAGCACTTACAAGACAGAACCAGAGCAATGATACCAAGGAGGATAAAACTTGCTTCTAGCATCAAAAAGGCACAAGTATGGTGCTGGAGTTGCAATTTCCATAACTCTTTGAAAAAGTGGCCTCCCGAATGCTACGATAATGAATTGGTTTCCAGATCAGGACATAATACCAAACCTACATATCCTGTTCAAACAAAATAGACTATGTAATGTGGTGTTTCTCAGTTTACGCATTTGTTGGAGATGTTGCAGCAGCACAGGAGTCATGAAGTCATCTGGGAACCCATGCCAGAAGGGGAGTTCTCCATGTGACCCTTATACATGCTTCTACTTAATGGCAGTTTAGGGTGGTTGATTCAAATGTAGCTAAAGTATGGAAATAGCCCATCCCCCATAAATTCAAGCTTTTATTTGGATTTTGTGTCTTTATATGGTGTGGAACACTGATTTGCTTGAGAAAAAGGTAAGATCGTCACCAATGTGTGTATATTGTGCAAAGAGGATGAGGAAACAAAAAATCATAAATTTCTAGATTGCCAATACACTATAAAAGTGAGGGATTGCTCTATGCAAGAGATTGATTTACAAATGCTAATACTGAGACAGGCTACACAAATTTTTACCCAAATGGATCTCTTCAGTTGATGCCAAAATCTGGCAAAGTCCTAAGTTGTCACTGCTCTGGGACATTTGGAAGGAAATGAATCGAGGAGTCTTTGGAGTTGTGGTTTTAGATTGGGATAGAAGTGAGGAAGGATAAGCAAACAGTGGCTCCAACTAAAAGAAGATAAATGAACAGTAGTTAACGGGGCCTCGAGACAACCCAATTTACAAACTGAATTGAAGTGGCTAAAATTGAGTATTAGAAGAGCCAAAGCGGAGGAAATTGAAACCCCCCACCTGAAGGTATAACCAAATTTAATTTTTGATGGAAGCTCATTTGGTAACCATAGACAAGCTGTTATTGGGGGTTTCATATGTGATGATCAAGGCTTAATACTGCCCTCCTATTCAGGTCCTACGGATAATATCATGTCAAATGAAGCAAAAGTTAGGACCCTAGGAGGGCCCATGGGTGATATCACAGCAAATTAAGCAGAAGTTCGGCCGCTAGTTCAAGGACTGAGCAGTGTTTTAAAATGCGAGATGTGGTCCTGATGTGGGTGCACACCCCTATGAGATCAATAAATATAAAAAATTCTAAAAAATCTCAAAAAATAGGTTAATGCATAGAAAAAAAATAGGTTAATACCCCCCGTAGAAGTATTTCCACAAAGAGTATAAACAACACAATTTTGGTCTTTCGGATTTTTGAGTTTTGCATATTTCCTAGCTGGATCTGTGTTACTAGAAGATTGTGAAGAAGACATTGCCCCGAAAACAATTATTATTGTATTAGGAAATAAAAACTTATTGATTAATTGAAGAAAATATCGATATCTTCTCGGCCCTTGAAACACTCTTCAGGAAAATCTAGATCTCAGTGTAGATGTTGGCAGTGTAGATGTTGGCTTTGTGATGAACTAGGACATATACCCACAGACTGTCCAAAGAACGATAATAGAAAGGAAAAACCAAAAGTCATTAAGCTGAAGAAGAAAATCTAGAACCAGTTTTTGAGAAAGAAATATCAGATGATGAGAGTATATATTCTGAAATCTCAGAAGGAGAAGAATCTGAAGAAGAAGAAACGATGATGATGCTAGATGGGAAGACAAAGAAGAAACCTCAAATCAACACCGAAACTAATCCCTATCAACAAGCAAAAATCCACCAAGACCAAATCGAAATATTTTCTCAAAAAAAAAATTTCCACTACTTTTTTTCGTGATTGAATGGATGCAAAAAAGCCACTTTCGTGGCTGTTATTGATGTTTTCAGGGGGTTTAATACCCCTCCCCCCCTTTCCCCCCCCAAAAAAAAACAACACTTCCCGCTCTTTTTGGGTGAAAAATGACTTAAATACCCCTTTTCATGTGGTTTATTTTTCACCATCACCATACGCCGCATATGCGCTATGCGGCCGCATATGTGGTGGGATGCGCCGCATCCCACCAAAGCGCATATGCACTGTTTTGCGATGCGCCTCCTGGTGCATACCGCATGATACAACAGCATATGCGGCAATGAGGGCCACATTTTAAAACAATGGGACTGAGACTCATAGAACAAGGGCAGACGGACATCACTAGATGGGGATTCTATGAATGCCATAAAATGGGGTTGAGGTGAGCAAAATATTTTTCGGGTATCAACCCCATTGTGGAAATGAAATTCAAGAGCTAAACAAGGGAAAAGAATACTACCTCCATTCCTACCTATTAAAAGAAGAAAACAAGATGCATCTCGTCATGTTTTGAGTGTAGTAAATAGATTTTGAAGTTCAGTTCTGTTCTTGCTACTTTTGTTTAGTAGCCAAAGATAGTTGTAAGATAAAGATACTTGTAAAAATGATCACATAGTAATGAAATCATAACGCTTTAACATTCAATGTGTATCATACCGCATCGACATTCAATGTGTGTGTGTGTGTATTAATTATCCCTGATGAGGTAGAAGCATTTCTTTTATCCCCTGTCCAGCTTTTGCGTGATAGGGGATAAAATCATTGAGACTCCTAAATGATTTCTCAAGAAATTCCAAGAAAAATCTTTAGTGAAATATTTGTCAAATAAAATTCAGGAAATCCAGATGTCAAACACCTTTAACAAAGTTAAGTATGTGCAGTCTATATGAATGCTACATTAGTAGTGGCATTTCTTTATTTAAATTTCAAACTGGAGGCAGCATTATGGTTCCGCTTGAGTAATTATTACTCTAGGGACATAGTGAAAGTAGTTTCCTTCACTTATTGAGATGATCGAATTCCAATGGGAAACAAATTCAATTTAATATCATCAGCAAACTGTAAACAAAAAAAAGGGGAAAGAATCCGATATACAAGACAATACGCAAATTACTTCAGAAAGATAAATCTCATTTACTTCAGAATGATGGCACAAAAAGTTTTAAATACCATATGTAAAGACAACAAGATCCTCGTAGGCAATACCTAGTACATCACAACTAAAACATAACACAGCACAAGAAAGCAAAATTTAAAAGAAAAGTTGAGAAAAACCTGATAAAGAAGTTACACATACATGCAAGTTAGCAATCCCTATAAATGGTCTCGCTCCAACGAACCATCCTCTTCTGCAGCCCCATCCCCAGCATGCCTGAAGTAGATATGACCTCAAATGTGAGTTATAGAATCGACCAGATATTTCCCTTCATGTGTTAATTAATTCATGAAAATAAAGGAAACCAAAGAGGCTAGTTTATTTATTGGCCATACCTCCAAGATGTCGTCAGATTGCGTGCTTTCCTATCGAGCTGGATGTTCTCAAGCGCATTGGAAGCTCTAATCACATCCTCCGAGAGCTCATCACTGTCATATCTCCAGTTGTATTCATCCTTCCTAAAGCCCGACATGGATGATCCTGTCCTTCGATCTGAAAATGTTGAATTTATTCAATCAATAAAAGAAAACTATGCCAATTTCTGTTTAAGAAGTCTAACTCACAAGAACTGTAAACTTCATTTTAATGTACATGCAATCTTGCACGCACAAGCTTAGCAAAACAATTTGCAACAATGTATAACTCAGACAATGATTTCAAGAAATACAGTAGGGTACGATTTATTTCCCAATTTTGAAAGACTTTTTGTCACCATAGATAGCACAATTTTGTTTTCCCTATAATAAAATGTCCAATACGTATAAAAATATTCCTCATCTTTTTGTGTGGATATTTCAAGGAAACAAAAATAAACAAATAAAATGGTTAACAAAAATTTTATAATCTGCTTGTTTCGTTTGCAGAAAGAAATAGTATTCATATATCCAAGAATAGCGTAAGTGCGTAATTGATAGCACCATCACTTACCAGATGATTGTGAGACAGGATGATGCCTACAATAACCATAAGTAATTTCATGTTAAAATTTAAAAATTGGGAAACAAATCAACCAAAAGCGAGGAAAGACCATGAAATTGGTGATTGACAATTAACAATTCGCTGAGTGTTTCTCATTTACCTTCCTAGTGGAGGAAAACCACCAGCAATAGATGCTGATGAAGGCCTCCGCACATTCCTGTCAATATTTGGTAAAGACTCATTTTCGGCACCTGGTGTTCTCCTAGCATTTCCCCTTGTTTGAGATGCACTCTGCTACATGTTCAAAGATTAAGTTCCAACAACATGGATAGAGCCCAAAACAAACAAGAAACGTAATACCAAATACAGTAGTGTGGTTCAACTAAATCAAATTTGCCCTTCATATCTCTTGGATCAGGTCGATACCAAGGAAACCAGAAAACCAACACATTCTAGAAGGAAAGATTCACCATTGAGTCCATAGCAATTCAAATATTGATAAATGGAGAACAAAAAACCAAGGAGTGGAAGAGAGGAAAATCAGAAGAATTTATAATCAAGTCTTCATACCGATACTAAACAGTTAGGCAATCTTATCTCAAAAAACACCAAATTGATGTGCATAATTGAATTGTAAGCACCCACAGATTATAAAATGCCCTTCATCTGACCAAGATTCATGACCAAATCACCAATCCTCAAAAGTTCCTATGTAGTTAGCCAAAGCTCTCAGAGAAGTTCAGAACATAAAAATTCAAATATCAAGATCCCAGCGAAAGATAACGTAGGTGTCCTAGTTGTTTCCAAACCTCGATATTTGTTTATTTCATCAAACCTTAGCCAAGTCAGCCTCAGCCAATATCATTTTTGCTCTCTGAATAAGCTCTAGTCACCCTCTGAGCACCAGCTAGGATTTAAATCTTGGAAGCCGCCCAAGCATTTAGCATTGTCCGATGTTTGAATACACGGCTCAGGAGCAGAACTCGGACCCTGGTCAGTCCAAACTGCCTGGGCGAGCCCAAGTCAACTCACCTGAGTCGTCCTATGAGCCCAAAAAACCTAGGAAACTCGGGAAAAACCAGACAAATCATAAAGAAAAAATAAGAAGTATATCCAATATGGATTATATCAATCCATATTAACAAAAACATGAAATTTACCCAAAAATAAATAAATGAATTTAAATTGAAAAAATGAAATTTCCCCAAAATTTTGAGGCCGATCTCCCAATGTTCGCACTTGGTGCAAATCAATGCCTGGACAATCCTGGTCAAAGCCTCGTCAGACAACTCAAATCAAACTCCCCAAACTAGATTTGAATTTAAAGGCCAGATCTAGCCAGTCCAAGTTCTTAAAACTTTTGAATGAATAGTAAATCCGAAACTAAGTCTCACAAATCCGATTTTTTTTTTTTTTAAACTACCCTATGATCGGATGAATAACCCAAAACTTAGGGAACAAATTTCCTAGAAAATTGACCATTATCAGGTAAGATTTTTAGATATCTCAAATCTGTCAAATTTGATGATTTTTGCTCAAGTCCAATTCATCTAGTGGATCGATCATTCAAAAATAAGTATGTGGGAAAGATTTGGCATCATATGGGAGTTCTGTTAGTAGAAAAATGATGAAAAAAAGGAGACCATATTTCCACCTCCCTTTACATTTCAATACAGTGTCGAACTCAGGCAAGATTTGATGACTGGCAGAAATCAACTAAAACCCACTTGAGTTTTAGTTGCATTGTATTGAAATGAAATGAACATCTTGTACCTTCTTCTCCAACTAATATGGGATTTCCACTTACATGCCCCTAAAAAGGAGAAATGGATAAGGAAGAGGGATACATTCTCTATAGCATTCCAACACAAAAAACACTGCCGCCCGCGTAGTGGGTCTTATGCACACCAATCATGGAACCAAAACCACCTCCCCTATCCTACATAGCTACATCTAACTCCGCATATGTAAGAAGACACCATTGAGTAAATACCCCTGCAAATCATTGAGCCTAGATGGATTCCTAAATCCCCAACTCCACCCCTTCCCACCCCCATCTCATATTAGCCCTCCTCACATATCCTGCCCTCCTCTGCTGAAAAGTGATGGAGCCACTAACCAAGCCATGCCTGGTAACCATAAAAAGTCTCTGTATACCAAATCTATTGTGTTCCCCAAGCATAGTGAACCTACCTAATCTTACCACAGAAACTACTCTCTAGGCCACCCCAATAGGGTTTGAAACTGGGAAATGAAATAAACAAGAATGCCAATGAGAGGTCGCCTTTATAAGAGTAAAGTTGTGAGCAAATGAGAGGAGCCGACATTTCCATGATGCAACCCTCCTTTGAGACTTTTCAATGAAATCGAAGAGACACTAGGGTTGCAAATGCATAAAGTGGGACAAGATAAGTACAAGGAAGCAGCTCGACCTTACATCACAGCCAAGACTGGTAGTGCCAACATTTGAGCTGATACTCCCACTGTCATTACCAGGGCTCTTCCCCTGTTGACCTGTCCCAAAATAAACTCAAACCATATGATGACCATTCTGAAACACTTTGCTTGAATCAAGGCAGCCACAAAAGTGGATTGTGAGATTCACAAACTAAAGTGGGACACCATTATGTTAACAGAGAAGTTATGGAACCTTCAAAAAGGTGGGAAAAGAAAAAAGATTAAAAATTTATCCATGATCAAATTGATTCCCTTGGAAATGATAGCACAAGGACAGGGAAAACTGGGTGTCCTTGTCACAGGCCTTTGGGGATATGATGTAGGGAAATTTGAAAAACCGCAAAATTTTCCACCCAAACCCATGCAAAATTTGGAGCAATCCCAATGTTTCCTCCGCACCCAAGCTAGGGCCCAAACCATAATTTTTTCCTGCTCTTAATAGATTTCTAAACAAAAGAATCACCTGATGCCTCTAGCCTACTCATGCCCCCCTCTTATATTAAATGTCTAATGTTCTTCAAGGCAATATTTGTCCATCCAAATAAGTATTTGACCAAAGGTCTAACTTAAGCATAAAGTCTAAAATACCCTCGACCTAACAAGAAATGACTAAAATACTCCTAATTTAAACGTAGCTTTAAAAATAAACACCCTATCTTTAAATAGAATTCCTAGAAAGCCAATAACTAGTCCAGCAAATAAAATAATAAAAACAATCTAAAAACTCTAAAATGGCTAGAAAATTATTCCAGACAGTGCTTGCTCTTCTTATTCTTCTTGGTAGCCCTCCTAGTTACATCCTCCAAGTATGTGCGAGAATTAGAAGGAACCTGTTGTTCCCCAAGAAGATACTCGTCACTTTGTCCACTTGATGCACTATGCGCATCATCAGGATACTAGAAATTAAGGAAAAAGGTAAACCATTGAGGAGTAACACCTTCAATCCAACAATTTCATAGAATACCAATCTCCATGTAACACATGAAGTAATCAACGAAACCCTAGTTGGTATAATCATTGGCCCTCTTCAAATCTATCTCCACCAGAATGCCCAAGTACCCTTCCACATCTCTAGATTCTATGAAACTATGGCCAATCAAAGAATCTGTATTTATTGCATCAAGATGAAGAGTTAATGAAACAAAGAACCAATCACAAGCACGTCACTATTGCTTTTGCCAAGACTTAGGGATCATGTACCAGAAATTTGGGAAGTCATAGAGAAACCATCTATACCAGGGGACCCTCACTCCACAAGGCAAAGACTGCTCTTCTGTCTTCTTCGTCTGATAGGTTTGACGAGTTCAGTTGATGGGTATTCACTAATTAGAATGCATTAAAATCAAAATGAAACAGGAATATGAACATGAAATGTTATTGTCTGATAGGTTTGACGAGTTCAGTTAATGGGTATTCACTAATTAGAATGCATTAAAATCAAAATGAAACAGGAATATGAACATGAAATGTTATTATCATACGGTAGCAAACTGGGTGGTCTAGGAACCAACCTCTTCCAAACTGGGTGGTATTCACTAATTAGAATACATTAAAATCAAAATGAAACAGGAATATGAACGTGAAATGTTATTATCATACGGTAGCAAACTGGGTTGTCTAGGAACCAACCTCTTTTGAACCATATAGCATGACGACCCATAACAATTTATAAAGATGTTTTAGTAACTATAGTTGATGACCCAACCAGTTCACAAAGAGGAATTCGCTTGGGGATGGACATCAAACTTTGAGGCAACAATATCGCTATATATTTTTCAAATTTTTTTTTTTTTTGGGTTACCTGCATTGCTTCATGGCTACATAATGGGACATAGGCATCAGGAAGGGAGGAGAGAACCCATTATTTTCCATTTTACACTGTCTAAATGCACTTGCTTACATTAAAAATTATCATTTACAAGCACCAAAAAAAAAGGAGGCTTTTAGTGTTGAAAATTAAGATTGCTTCGCATCATTCATTTCTCAAAAATTGTAACGCTGCTCAGATTCAAACTATCAAATTTTCAAATTCAAAATAAAGAATCTAGTATGTAACTCCCAAAAATGAAACTAGGAGGAACAACGAATGAAAGAGCAATATACACATTACAAACTCATCCAAGCAAGTCCACCTTAGAATCACAAGAGAAATGAATATCTAACCTCACAAACAATAGGTCCCACTGCAAAATCTCACACAACTGCCAAAGTTACACCATGACTCCAACTGACATCTCAAATCTACGAGCATCCTACCTTGAACCCATGGCGATCTAACCATGAACCATCTTAATATTAGGAAAGGAGAAAAAAAAAATATAGTATTGGGAATTTAAATAACTGATAAACTATATGGTCACTAGGAGCCTAACACAAATGAACAACCATAAGAAATGTATTCATCACTTGGGAATTTAAATTTCAGATAGAACAACCATAAGAAATGTCCACACTTCACTAGAATTTCATGTTTGCAGGTTGCATGGAATTCATTGCATATCCCATGCTCATTCTGAAATAGTACGCCGTTGGGTAACTTGCAGTACGATGAAGTACAATCAGAAACTATGACTCCAAATTGTTATGCACCAATTTGAAAGGAATCCACTGACAGTAGAAAAACCACATATAATTGTATACAATTTGACAATAAAAATAAATGGGTTAACAATTTTACAAGAAATATGCTTATACATGACTAAAGAAGAACTCAGCAAAAATATTGGGCTCACCAATGGCTCTATATGCAAGATCCGAACCAAACCAACCATGCAAACGTAGATGAAAATGTGCATGCCTCAGCAAATACTATGTCATGCACATAACTACTTGCCCCAACAGCAGATCTAATACATACCAGCTACCAAACTTGGAAGCCTTCATATTACGAACTATCCCTACAGCCACAAGCAAGAGATATGAACCTAAACCCCTCAACTGGGCACCATATGTAAGTCGGAAAATTACTAAAATCATGCAAAAGGCGTAGAATCAAACCCAATGCAACATTGTATTCCGATGTCAAAGTCACACATGACGAGATACTTCAGATGTATTAAACCGACAACTTCAATATTAACAAAGAACACAATTACAACTATTTGTTTATGTAAGACTCTCATAGTTACAAACTATAAGGCCAGCAAACATGTCACTCAAATAGACAACCCAAAGCATAACTTGCTGGACTCCTATGGAAACAAAGGACATATAAAGCAAGGAAAGGGTGTCCAAAACTAAATAACCATAAACCTTAGCGCATGGTCATACAAAATGGAAGTTTGTTAGATCTAATAATGATCATGCAGGCAGAGTAGATGTAGCACCAGCTGATTGATTCATTATAAAAGAACAAGTCAGCTTTTTCCTTTAGCTCTAAGGGAAAGGCTCTAAAGGTAATCCATTGATTGAATGAGAAAATTTACAGTGTAAATTGGTTTCACTCAGTAGCAAAATGAGTCTACAAAAACCATATGAGGGACAATAGCTATATGGATGGGCACATAAAGGCATATCAATACAAGAATCCAGCTTGATAGTTCAAAATCAGGGTTGGCAAAGTTATGTGACATGGATGAAGTGCCCTTTGCCTAATGGTAATGGAGTTGGAAACCAGGTAAATTAGATATTAGTTTTGAAAGCAGCACTAGGCATTGAGCATCTAGCCAAATTGTCGTCCTCAAATAAAGTTATATATCATCAAAGAAAGTTGTGCCATAAACTCTTGTCTAACTGATCAATGCATCACTAATAATTATGGCAAATTTATGTATTATAAGAGGCTTGTAAAATAAATTGTACAACTAACCCAATTCCAACTATAACAAGCATCTAGCAGATTCTTGCTTAAATAGGTATTTTCCAACCCTTTCTTTATTTTATTGATGATGACAAATTTTGGAGCTAGGAGCATTCTCTAAGAAACATAAGTCATCCAGGCACGTCAAGGAAAAAGATATTTTATAAGTTCCCTCTATGGCTGCTTAGGCCATCCAAGTATCCAGGTTTGGGATAGGGTCACAGGATAAACAACCTGATGACATCAGTGTGGAGGTGTAGAATTGGATTTTGCATGAATCATGAGTGTATAACATTTTCAAACAATAACAATGCCGTTTTCATCAACCCCAAAGAAAATGACTAATATGTTTCTCAAACTGTTTCCTGGTTCTAAAATAAGTATCCCTGACAGATATTCTGCAATACAAGATTAGGAAAATAAAACAAAATCAATAATGTGAGAGGGATCAAATACAAATACACTCAAATTTAACCCAGGGGTTAATCCATGATAGTTTGTATACTTATTTGCTTGACCAGGAAAACCAAATTCCAAAACTAAAGATTGTATTCTTGTCTAGGAGAGGAAGTGAAAGAAAACCTCAAACTTCAGAAAGCCCTCAAGAACTTCCAGCAACAAAGGAGCACTTTCACCATTTCGGTTTGCATCGTGATCGATCCTACTGCCAAACTTCTCCCTCAATTCCACCTTCCAAAAGTCTTTTGGCTGCAAAGTCAAAAGTAGAAATAAAAATGATTTCCATTGGAAAAGATCTGTCATAAGTTAAACGAATCCAGATGATATACAAAGTCTTAGATTATGGAAATACCAAATTACATTCTGGCAAATAAACTTTCAGCGTGTGGCCCAACTGGGCCCAGTCCAAGTATTCACATATCAATGCTGTTAATAGCCCCCCTGAGCATAGTAAAAGAAATGGAAACAAATTATAATCCATAAAATAAAATTACTTTCAAATTGTTTGGAATAATGACTTGGTACAACCTGAAGGAGATGCATGAAGTTGCCTAGCCCTTTCATTACAACTACCAAGCAATGCAGAAGGTGCACCATCTTCATTTTCAATAGCATGATCCTCTTCTTCAATTGCCTCAAAAACACTAGCTCTAAGCTCAGCCTGACAACAAAATTTGGGACAATTAAGATTAAAAATATCAGGCCGTCTGGGTTATGAAACAAACAGCCTAATTCTACTGGTGGCAATGGAGGTGAAGAATAATCTTTTGAACAAAATGGAAAAACAATCTAGAAAGGATAATCGATGTCATAGAATACTCAAGGAAGAAAAAGACAATGCGAGGATATGAAGATAAGGGGAAAGAACCTCCTCTTCCAAAGCATTCCCATCACATTCAATAACTCTTTGAATACACTTACAAACCAATGCAATTACCCATAAAGAAGAAATAGTGCCTCCTCAGAGGAAGATGGGGAGCAAACAATCACCAAAATAACAAGCTCAAATAACACCACGAAACTAAGAATAGAATATATCAATAAATTATCCCACGCCCAAGAAGGAACATTTCCATTGAATTTCTGGTTTTCTCAAACAATTTGGACCGGCATTGCTACTAAATTAGAATTTAAAAAGAAAAAACAACTGAGTAAGAGAAGTGTCATTCCCCATAAAGAAAGACGAAGAAACCAAAGCCTCGGATGGGAAATTCTCTGTCAAACATAAACCCAAAAATTCCAAGGGCCTCATTACAAAGAATATATATATATATATATATCCATGACAGCTTAACCTAAATTTTTATTTTTTTTCTGAAAGTGTAAATGAGAATGGAGGGCTCAGGTGGTATTCCCACCACAATCCAATCCTCATTCTCAAATAAACAAAAGCGTAAAGAATAATTTACCCTTATAAATTGAACGAACAATAATTAAAGAAAAACACTTCCAAGAAGAATTCAGAGTAATCTGCCAGATTTAAAATGTTAAGCAAATTAAAAAACATCACATATTCATAAACCCCAAATCCCAATTTCCCACATTTGAAAACCCTCAACTTCCTAAATTTCTTAAGCAAAACGAAGTGTGCCGCTTCCGTCTGAGGACACCAAACCTGGAATAAAAATCACCATAAAAAAATGGAAAAAAAAAAAAAAAAATCAACCAAAAAAGGAAGACAAACAAACATTCAAATCACACAAAAAAATTAAATTTAACACAAAATTTTCATAAAATGGAAGAGGGGGGTAAATGAGTTAACCCTGATCTTGGCTAGCACGCCTTTCTTCTCGAGAGTGCGAGTGATTAAAGTCTTTAGATCCATCATCTCTCTTGCGTAGTCGTCCATTATCTTAACTTTCTCTCTCTAAAAACAACCCTCCTTTCTCTTTCTCTCTCTAACTTAGTAGGGAGAGGGCTTCTGCGATCGAACTGCCAGTCGCAACTAGGACTGCTTTCTTTCCGTTCGCCTCTTTCGTTCGCCATGTAACTCAGAAATGCGAAGAATTCCGAGAACATTTTTTAGCCAGAAGTTTTTATGCTCCCGCACGAGTAAAATGTATATCCACTCCCTCACATAAAAAACTGGAAGTACTTTTAGGAATCCAAATGTAGTAAAAGTTTATATAACCTCGTAACCTTACACTATAGAAGCAAGTTCCACCTAAAACTTAAAGTATAAAAGAATGCTCGGAAGTTGGAAAATTTTAAACTGATCATCTGAACATCGAGATGTTTTGATATAAGGAAAGAAAGAAACTCGAGTCCTAAAAATGACATATATTGTGATAAGTTATCTAGACGGTCTATTTTCAAAGTATTTCAAGTATTTGAAGTTCGGCTCGATTTACATAGTTTTTAAAATTTTAAATTTGATATTTAGAATTAAACGTGGATTTTCAAGCCATCATAAGGTTTCTAATACCGAAACTACATCTAAATTTATAAGGCGAGTGTTGTATATGATAAAAAGAACATCCAACTAGCACTCCGCATAGGGATGAAGAGATAATCTCCTGAATAAGAGTAAGATTTTAATTGTTGGAAAACTAAAATTTTAAATTTTTCTTTTAAAAATAATTTCCTGAGGCACCATTTGATTTCCTAACTAGATTGCAGTTTGGACCTATTTGATAATTTTTCATCAGCAATTTGTCCTCAATAGATATTGACTTGCAAATTGGAATTGATTCCCAACTGCAGTTGACCTCAGATTGAATGTTTTTCTCTCTCCAATACTACTTTTTTTTTTTTAATAATGAATCTCTCACCACTATTATTACTATTGCCACTGCCACTACTCCACCAACTCCACCAATATTCCACCGCCGCCTAGCCACCGGTAATGCACCACCCACTCCATCAACACCACTTTCGTTGCCTAGCTGCCATTGCCATCCTTGCACTCTCATGATGTTGCTACCATGGCCACCACTGCACTGCCACTACAACCACTACCGCCACCATCACCACTGCGATTACAATACCAACACCACCACCACTACCATCATTATTAGGAACCACTACCACGCCTTAGAGCCACCGCCGCCACCACTACTCTACCACTACCACCCCACCACCGCTTACCGGCCACCACCACTACACCTACTCCAAGACCACTATTATACCATTTCTACCTCCACCATCACACCATATAATAACAATTTATTGATCAAATTGTAACATTCAAACACCATGAGAGAGTACTACGCAGGTGTGAAGAAGCCCTGGAGATGGCTGCAATGAGCAAAAATGCCATTCACCTAAATGATAAGCAAATACTCGACATGAGAGCAAGGGATCACCCAACAAATAAACGAGCTCCAAGGATGGTGACAAGAACCATGCTTTGTAACACCACGCTTTACAGCAACTGCCTAAGGCAGATCAAACGTAAGAAAAAGAGAGGCCCTACTTCAATTTCCCCCTTCCCCCATTCAATAATCAAACGTAAGAAAAAGCGAGGCCCTACTTCAATTTCCCACTTCCCCCAATTCAATATAGACTTTGTTAGTGTACTTTCTTATTTCAATTGAAAAATTATGCAATGAAATTTTTTATATTTGGTACAAGGTGGTCACGATTAACTTTGACCATTGGATGTGAAATTAGATGGATGCATTCGTTCCATTGATCAAGCTCAAACTTCAAAATAAATTTTTTTGAACTTTTTGACACACCCAAGCTATTAGATTTTACACCATGCTTATAAATAATTACAATCTCCTTGTATCAAAACTTAATGGTATCGTAATATGCGATCCCTTTCCAATTTTCACGACAAGCTTAAGAGTAAACAATTAAACAAAATACACTCACCCTATTTCTTTAGTCCTAAAGAAAATACGAGGAAGACTTTTCCTTGTTTGGGCTGTGATTGGATTAACCTTCCTTCGAAATCTAAAAATTTGGAAGAAGATAATGAGAAAATGGAGGCAAGGGTGATAATTACTACTTAATGCCTTTATGGAACGATTTCCAGCAAGTTCGCACTATTTTTTATCCTTTTTAAACTCAAGGGAAAAGAACCCGAGCTTAATAGGTTAGGGCTTGACAATTTGTAACACCACATCCATAGCTCAATTCCTACCATGGGTAGGAGCCTCTCCCAACTGACTCACCCCTAAAAAGAAAAAAAGTTTTAAGTAAGGCCATGCCTAAAAGTGATAGCCTTCTTAAAATCCCTCATAGACAAAAGTGATAGCCTTCTTAAAATCCCTCATAGGCATGGATCTAAAATGGGAACTATGTTAAGTCACTCTACTTGTATATCTGCTTTAGATTTATGATTTTTAAGTCACTCTACTTGTATATCTGCTTTAGATTTATGATTTTGAAGATTAAAAAATGATGAAGATTTGATAACATATAAAGAAGTCAAATAAACAGGCTAAGAACAAAATTTGTAGGTTCTTTGTAGGGTTTAAAATTTATTTTTCCATATTCATATCGTGGTGATTAAAATTACGGCCCTATGAAATTTTCATTTCATCCCCCCCCCCCCCCCCCCCCCTCCCCCGCCCTCAAACAAGAAAAAAACCCAAACCCCAAAAAAAACGAAAAGGAAAAAAATTAAAGATAGATTTTGGATCCATAATAAATTTTAAAATTTTATGAATAGACATAAATAAAAAGATTATCTACGCCCATGGGCATACTGTAACAGTAAACGCCCACGGTTCAGATTGAATCTAGGCCGATCTGACGTTCACAGATGTCTGATAATATTTGAATTTTAATTTTTTTTACAAATCCAAATCACTCAAAATTTTAACGTATGTTCTTAAAAAATAGATGAACCTACGAAAAATATCAAAAAAATATTTTACATGAAATAAATTGACCAAAATACCCCCGAAAGATTTTAGGGGTATTTTGGTCAAATTTGTTTTCGTAAATTATTTTTTTATATTTTTATTAGGTGCACCTTGACGAGAAAAACATACACCTAAAATTTCAAGTGATTTGAATTTGTAAAAAAAAATTAAAATTCAAACACTACTAAACATCTGTGATCGTCAGATCGGCCCATATTCAATCTGAACTATTGATATTTACTGTAGCAGTAAGTGAGTGAACGTACAAATCCACTCCCATAAAAATAAATTATAAAATTAAAAATAATATTTTTTATCATCCTGCACTATGTTTTGAGCCACACAAAGATAGATCCATGACAAAACTGTAATAGTAATAAATAGTTTTCATTCTAAATCTATACAAAAGCTGAGTGCACTCCTGAGTCCGGATGCTAACTTGAGCCACCCCTATCCAAATTAGTTGCTGTTGTCTTTCAATCATCACTGAGTTGAACGGTGTGGACGGTGGGTAGCTAAAGTTTATAGGGTGCAGTTTGCACATAGCCGAGGTTCTAAACAAACAAAGTATAACGCCCCTTCAAATAGTATCGAGAAATGTAGCTTTAATGATGGAAATCTTTGTTATAGCCTTAAAATATTTTAATTATAAAATTTGAAGCTTTAAAAATAGTGGAGATCGAGCAAGCTATGAAAACTTGAAAATTTTGAAAATTGACAGTAAAAAAATACGTTACACGATACATTGTTTTCAAAACTTGAAATCCATTTATTTCTCATGTCCATGCATGTTAATGTCGAGATGATCAATTTTAGGATATTTGGGCATCAAAACAACCTCTTTTAGTAAAATTTTTGAGGTGGGCTCTAATTTGATTATTTAAAGCCTTGGATCTATGCAAACTTTTTCCAAGTTTATATATGGTTTTACTTAAATTAAAATAGCGGACCATTTCAAATTTTGATAGTAAAACCCACTAGTATAAAACTCGCCGAGTCGAGCTGGACTCACCCGGTTCAACTTGGGAATCGTTTGCTACCGAGCCGGTTCCACGAAAAAACCGAGAATCGCCTGTGTCCAGAGAGAAGCTCGTGTCTAGAGAGAAGCCCGTGTTCAGAGAGAACCGGATGATTCCGAATAGTGAATCGCGAGTCTCAACGAAAAAACCCGTATTTTTTGGATTTACATGTGGCAACCTCATGTGTTGTGACACGTGGCCACCTCACGAGAGTGAGGTGTGGCCACACATGGTAACTCACCTCACGCTTGCCTCCCTCGCGTTGCCACACACGCAAGTGAATGTTAATGACACGTGACTTTATAGAGAACCAAGCAACACTCATCCTTCGACGTGAGATAATTCCCACAAAAAATCATTAAAGCAAGATTATAGAATATATATTATTATAGACGCTATTAGAATCACATGTGGTGACGTGGCCGTGTTAGTTGATAACACGGATTTTGCGGTGTATATCTCGAGTTCGAACCCCATAGTGAACACCAAAAAATATTTTGAGTTTGAACCCCTTAGCGCACAACAATTTTTTTTTTTTTTTTGAGTTCGAACCTCTTAGAGCACAACAAAAAAATACAAAAAAAAATTTGTTGTAAAAAAAAATAAACAAAGGCAGAAAATACCGTTGTAAAAAAATAGAAAAAATATAAAATAAAAGTCTTTTCAAGATAAAGATAAAAAAAAAATACAATATTTTTTTTATTTTTCTTGTAAAAAAAATACAATTTGTTGTCAAAAAATAAACAAAGGCAAAAAATACTGTTGTAAAAAAATAGAAAAAATATAAAATAAAAGGCTTTTCAAGATAAAGATAAAAAAAGATAATACAACATTTTTTTATTTTTCTTGTAAAAAAAATACAAGGTAATATAACAAATATTTCTTGCAAAAAAAATAAAACAAAAGGCACAAAAAAGTAAAATGTACTTTGGCAGCATCATTTTCTTATTTTTCTTGTAAAAAAAATAAAAAGTAATAGAACAAGCATAAAAAAATGTAGTACAACATCTTTTTCTTTTGTAAAAAACAAAAACAAAGATAAGCAACAAGCATCATATTTTTCTTGTAAAAAAAAATATAAGATAACACAATAAGTATTTATTGTCAAAAAAATAAAAGGTATTTCTTCATACAACCTAGGAATAAATAGTCTAATTATATTTTTTATTTTTATAACATGATGGTCTTTAACATAAATTTAGTAATATTAATTTAAAGATAGGATTCATTCAATGAAGTCATTTGAAATCTCTCTCTTTCTACTAACAATCTCTTCCACTAATTTATTCTAGAAACCTAAAAAGTTAAAAAAAATTGGTACGTATTCTAATAATTTCTACATTGATAACCAAATCTTTTATTTTATTTATTAATTTTTGTATTATAAATAATGTAGTGTACTATTTTTCTTACAGTTGTCAATAATACATTTTAAATTAGATGATATTATAAAATATTTTGGATTTGTTATTATTTATATAATAAAATAATTATAAAATATTGTTGGTATATTATATTATAGTTAGTTAGGTTGTAATAATTTGGGTTTTTTTAGCGGATTAGGGTTTTCCGCCAATTCGAGATTTTAATAGCCAATTTTTCATCGATTTAGTCAACTCTTTATTGTAGTCCATATGTGATTATATACTTAATTTTGTGTGATGTAAATTTAATGGTCAACATAAGTTCATACAGAAAAAGAACATCTCAATATTTATAAATTGATGAAAACAATGAAAGTTAATAATGTAGTACTCTCATTTTTTATTGGATTCATAAAAAACAACATTTATAATGAATTTTAATAAATTTTTTGAATTTTTTTAAGGCTTAATCAGAACGATTCGGCCCGATTCCCGATCCGAATCGCCAATTCACCGATCTTGATCGGTTTTTGGGATGCTCTATCCGGATCACCGATCCGGTTTTTAAACCACCGGTAAAAACAAATGTGTGTAGTTTGCATAAAGTTGCAACATTAAATAATCAAAATAAGGGGCACTTCCAAACTCCATCATAAGATTCAATTTTGATGTTACTTGTTTTAAGATGACACGATGATCTATTTTCATCTCTAATTATAAAATTTAAACTAAATAAATGATTTAAATTATGCACATCTACAAACACATGGACACTTTTCTATGCAACCAACCCGCATATTGTAGAAATGTGGGCTTGACAATAAATATATTTTTTAAATATAATTTGATTCATATTTTTAAATAATGCATGATCTTTAACATGGAGATCATGAATATGAAAATAATAATAATTAAAAATTAAAAATTAAAAATAATAATTATATTAAAAAAACATTTAGACAGTAAGTTAGACTTGTTTTAGATGGACCGCCTATTTGCATCCATAGATGCTTTACACCTTTGAACCGCATGTGTAGAAATGTAGTCCACCCCACATGAAACAATTTTCCATTAAAAATAGACTGTCCAAATAATATACTACAACGTGTATTATTTTTGGGACTTCGAAATCTTTTGTTTCTCCCGCGAGATGATTAATTAGACATTTTTCTAACGACAAAACAACATTTTTCAAGAGATTTTTTAGAGGAACCTTGATTCTATTTCTAGTAACCTTTTATAAACAATTTCCAAACTGAATTTATTTCAAAAATTTCCGCAAAAAGGTTTACTTCGCGGTCCATTTAATAACAGTGTAGGAGATACAGGCGTGAATTACTACCTGCACTACACACAGGGAAGGAAAAGGAGGTAGGAGAAGGTCTGCATCTCTATCTCTTTCCATTTTTTTTGTTTTTTTGCCTAAGTAAAACTTGAAGATGCAATTTCTGATTGCCCTTTTGTGCCTTGTTTTGTTATAATTTGGGATGTCTTTCCATTTTCTTCGAAGACTGCAAAAGGGAAACGATGCCACTTCAGAGAGAGAGAATGTATGTGTTATTGAATATGCATCTGCTGTTGAATATGTATCTGCTGGTTAGGGTCAAAAGATTATGCATCTTTTGATCTCTTACCCACCCTAAAGAAACACATTTTAAAGGATCCTTTCTTGAAATTGCTGATCTGACATAAATTGGTGGCTAGAAGCATGTGGCTTTTGCGATAATAATGTGACTGTTACGCCGAGAATGCGGTAGATAAAAGTAGGGAAATTCACAATATTGAAGCATCATCAATTCACATTTGCATTGTTTAAAAACCATTCCATATGAGAATCCATGAGTGCTCTGTCTGTATTTGTGTTATGTTCGTATCATTCATCCGATCCCAGCTAACATATCTGAGGTTCTTCGATGATTTGTGTCTCTCTGTGTAGTATAATACTTATTTATTTATTTATTGTGAGTCTGGTTTTGAGAATTTGACACTGATTATTGTATGGCGAACAAGCAAACTACCTGCATAGAAAGATAACATCCATAGAGCTTATGCCTCTGCCTCGTACAGTTTTTTGGGTCAGATTAGACAGTGTTTGCTGTTTTTAACATGCAAACTCTCCTTGTGGTAATTCCCAAAATGTTTATTTGCTTTTAGATACATATGGTGCAGAGCTAATGCATGCGAGGAATAGGTGGCTTGCCATTTTGGATTATAGGGCCGAAATTTTGACTAGAGACTTTACCCTGTAAAGCCAATGAGAAATTGTGGCACATGACTGAGTGTGTAGAGCATCGATATGATTTAATTGTGTAGAGCATCTATAGGGTCAGGAGCCATTTTGGATTATAGGGCCGAAATTTTGACTAGAGACTTTACCCTGTAAAGCCAATGAGAAATTGTGGCACATGACTGAGTGTGTGGCGCATCAATATGATTTAATTGTGGCTCATGACTGGATTGTGTTATTTATATTTCATGCGACTCCCTTGATTTATCCAAACATAAGGTAGTAAGTATTTCTGACCAGTAACTGAACACAACTTTGCCTTTTATTTATATTATATTTTATTTTTATTGGGTGGTTGGCAACTCTAGACAAAGTGTTAACCATTGATCATCTTAGAAGTAAGGTCGTTCCTTGTACTGAGAGATGTGCTAGGTGCAAATATGAAGCTGAATCAGTGGATCATCATCTCTACACTGCAACACAGAGGTCAAGATATGGTCCGTTGTCTTGAATCTATGACTTTCCATGGCTTATGAATGGAACCACTGATGACTTACACTGCACCTTCCTACTGAGAAAACTGGTTATAGAAATATCTGATGTGAATGGTGGCATTGTTTTCAGAGACAATCTCATCCCGATAGACTTAGGTTGAGTTCGAAGTTAACTCTGTTTGGCAATTGTAAAAGTTGAATTATTTTCCCCTATCCTGTTTGTCCAGTCAAGGGAATGCACATCTAATCTTTAATATGTATTCACTTTGATGTGTTAGTGCTAGCTTCTATTTTGTCAAAAAATGGTCACTAAATTATCGAAGTATCTTTTGTACATATGGTTTTACTTTATTCAAATATGACATTCAAAATGTGTTTAATGCGATTTATTACCATGATTGGTACTTAGTTGTTAAATAACATTAGAATTTTTGTTCTGATTAAGGGAGATATATCTTTTGGCAATCCAAGGATTTATGGGCCAAAGAACTTGCACATGCAGGGTACAACTGAAACTTTAGCCTCCAACCCATTGATTTTATATTCCTTATGTGAAGCTATCCTGACTTCGATTACCTCTTCACTAGATTATACAGTAATAATCTATTAATCCTTGTCTTGTTTATGCGTTATGTTCTTGTGACCCATCCTGACCATTCTCATTTTGAACATTCTGCTCGGACAATGCCATACGACTTATTCCTGTCGCCCACCATGAACCCAATCTAGTTCTTTTGCCATACCAGGTGCAATCTGGAAAGAGACTGTGGTAATTCATGAGGCCACCAAATTCTAGAGGCAACACGCATTTGCACTTGTTTTTTAAAATTATTAGATTCTCAAGGGGTCACTTTGACTTGCCTATGCATAGAGGAAGTGCAATGCAATGTATTTATTTGGTGACTTAAACCTTATCCCATTCGTTGACTGGAGTAGTGGGCCCTCCACACTAGCTACCTTGCAGCCAATGGTATAAGACCGGACTCGACTCGCTGGTTTGAACCTGAAACCAGCTGTAAATAGGTCTTTTTAATTGGTTTTTTGTCTTTTTTTAATTAACTATGGGTATGTTTTGGTAATTTTCATTATAAGAGAAGGTTTTGAGGTTTTAAAACGGTGATTTTTAGAGAGAGAGAGAAAGAGAGAGCTCATTTGGTGATTTTTGCTCTATCTTTCTCAACCTGAAAACCACCATCTTTTGGGCAAAATTCTGGCGTTCTTTTAAGGGGTATCTATCCATCACTCTGCTTTTTTCTGAAGTCCGAAATAAGTATATTCAATTGTTTTTATGATTGTTTGGTTCATTGTTGAAAAAACAGAAATGAAAATTGAAATTTTTTAGGGTTTTATTAAGAAATGATATTTTTTACTTTTTGCCTTTTCTGGAGACAATGAATACATTGATCCTTTTATTCATTAATGGTTGTTTTTTAGTTAATAAGTTTAACACAATGTTTTTTGTTTAGATGGTATCTTATATGCCATTCATTTGTGTATAAAATTTTGTTTTTTTGTTTTCATTTGCCTTTTTATTTTATTTTTGATTATTTAAGACATCATTGGAGCTAAATTCAATTTGTTCAAAACATGAATAAGATATTTTATTTTTTTTATTTTTGTGAAAATACCCATATCATGTATTTGTTGTATTTTCATGTTAATGGTTTTCTTTTGCGGATGTTGCATATTTTCATTTGTTAGTGGTTTTTCTAGCAAAACCTCGCTTATACCCGAAAGTACCCACAGTATGTATGTTGGGTATTTTCTTTATTTTTTTTATGTGAAAATTTGACTTTTATAAACATTTTTTCTGACTTTTTGTTTTGTGCCTTCAATAGTTATTTGACTCAATTCCATTGTTTACAAGTATTGAATTATTACTTGATGGGTTATTTTTATTTTAATATTTTTTTGAATATTCTATGTTAATATTTTCTGATTTTCCATAATTTTCTTTATTTTTCATGCTTTTCTTTGTTTCCTTTTTGTTTTTGCAATTTTTAGATCAATTCGACTGGTCAACCAGTGACCTGTTAACCTAAAACTCTCATAGTTTGATCACTGGTCTGGTCTAAACAACATTGCTTGCAGCCTTGTTGCCTGAACCAAAACTCTTAAGTTAAGTTTTAGACTTGATAGGTGGACACTGATTTATACTGGGCGATGATCCTCCGTAGCTTGTTCCTAATTATGTACAACATCAGAGAAAACCATTGCCTCATTTTGCAAACTGATGTGACGCGACCTCATATTGCAAACCTTGAATGATGCCAAGCTTAGGTCTACCATTTATCAATAATTGTCAGACATAAAACAATTGTATTACATGAAGGGAGATTGGGGTACTCTGCCTTAAGAACATGAAATCTCTAGATAGAGGAATTCGTTATCATAATTAGTAATGAAAACAATATGTTTACACCATCAACCACTGGAACTCATTTTGTCGAACATGTACTCCAAGATTGATAGCATATGGGCTACCAAAGCCATTTCTATGGTCTGCTTGCTGCTTGGTTTTCCTCCTCGAATCTTTGTTCCAGCGATTCTGCCAACTCGTTGCGAATGCTGTAAAAGATGACCCAATCTAACTTTGACCTTTGCCTTATGGTCTACTGAATAGAGTTCAGAATAGTAGCCTGAAATGACAAGTGAAGCCTCTAATGCTTCTTTTGGTATGTTGCCTTCCCTTGGTGGGTTTACTTCCCCCCAACTGGCATTATTGTGAGAAGAAGTTGGTGTTTCAAACCCCTCCTGATTCCATTTTACTTCTGATTTCTAGCTCCAATTCATTTCTTTTTGGCTCACTCTGTGGTCCATCACTTTTCTAGACTTATGCTTTTAGTCCTTTCTTCTGATGCCAAGATCTTCCTTGGAATTTTATCCCTATTCCCATCTAGGTTTTTGAAAATGGACTGGTTTAGCTCCATGATACTTTGTCTGAATCAATGTGGTATCTTCACCTTTTAGATTATTGCCACCCATTGTTCCCTTACTCATCCCACCATTCTGAATATTATTTAGGTTGTCTTGGTGCTCCAAAATGTTCTCAGATGGGGAAGGGTCCCTTCTTCCTGGCTAAGTGTTGAGAAGAATTGTGACATGGTGTGAGTCTGGCCTAGTTAAAATCCATTGGTTCCCGTTCTGAGTAATCGACTTCCCAGTCATTGGATACTGGATAAAAATCAATCTTTTTCATCGTGAGCTCCTCCTGCTTGTTGACCAATGGCCAATGTAAACTTTGTCTGTGATACCCAATAAAGTAAGATGCTTGTTCCACACTCTTTTTTTTTCCCTTTTCCCTTAAGCTAGCGGGAGTTTGTTGGGGCTTCACCCATTGTATCTTCCTAAGTGTTTATATTAGGCTCAATGTTTATATTAGGCTCAAGACTATAAAATCTAATTTATCGTCCGACTGTGGCTATGAGTGCCAGAGTACCTATCATAAGGCCTGACTCTCTACTCTAAATTAAGAGATTTTATAATATAATTTATTTCATCACTTCCAATTCTGTCTTCAGTTCTTCCATTGATGTTTCCCAGCCATTTCATCCATCCAATCCTTTCCAAGCATTTCTTCATTGGTGATAAATTCCCTTTTCTCTTTGCTTGGCTTCTTCTTTCATTATGGTGCTTGTTGAACCACATGGTTCATTTTAATTTCTCTGTGGTGGCACAGGTATCATTTTCATTGACTGCTGTAGTATGCTGCTCTTATACTCCACTTGTGTAGCACACTGTTCATCTGCTGCCTCCTGGACTTTTGTGGAATTGTTATCTTGGGTTGGATGTGGTTGGGACATCTAAGGCATTATTTCTTGAGTTTCATTGGCCGGACCATCATCCTTTTAAAAAGGGAGAAGGATGACATCCAATTCACCCCCTAAGCAGCAGGCTCCAACCTAGCATATATTAACATCGGAAAACTTCCCATGAGTTTCATTTTTCTCATTTCAATAGAGGACACCAGGTTTGTTAGATGGTTTTCCCCTTCCCTTTTCTTATTTGCTATCCTCCTTTAGCACCTTCTTTGATATCTCTTCTCTTCAATATCCTAAATGGGCCAAAGAAACCCTCAAACCTACGATTGTAGGACAAGCCTAGGATCTTCTCTGATTCGACGAGTTTTTATTCCACCCATTTTTGGTGTGCTTGACCAGCATCCCCATGATAATTCGCTAACAAGTACCTATGGCAGCCTATTGTTCTCTACTTAAAATCAGTACTGCTAACTACCCTTGCAGCAAGTGATAGAAATCTCTCCCTTTCCCTCAGTGTATTAAGGCACTGTTTAACCAGAAGTTCCTCTTTGCTTTCCCAAAAGCATCCAAGGGGATCAAACAAAAGGGCCTCCTAATGTGTTATCTGCATTTCTTCCAATCTTGGATTCATGACAGTGGAAAGCATATGAAGTATGTCTTTCATTTCATTTAAGGGATGTAATAATTGTCAGCATATATGATATCACAACTTTGAGGATGTTACTTGATCTGCTTAAATGAGTCTCTGAACAGAGATGGGCACTAACTTACAAAGTAAACTCCGATTGTCTCTATTGATGCTTCATGTCGAATGTGTTTGGACTTACATATTTCTACGTATGTGAGTGGTCAAGCTCTACTATTAGCACTTGTGTCCTCCCTTCAAGGGTGACTGTGATCATTTGTTCATGAACTTGCATTAAAATGGTTTAATCCCTCATTCTGAATAAATGGAATCTGTTTTACTCAAGGGTGACTGGGATTCCTGGACTGATTGCTTATGCCTTCCCATGAATGTAGATCCAAAATGCAGTTTGATTTGTCTTTGCAACTTTGGTTTCTCAGATATTGTTTCTAGCTGAAATTTGGTAGACATACAACTTCAATGTGTGTCTACAACTTTGGTTTCTCAGTTATTTTTTATACATGTATGCAGTGAGTTCACTATCTTGTGAAACTAGAATGGTTTTGGCCTAGGTACATATACTTTTGGGGAATGAATGTGATCTCCTCAATTCAATTTTTTATTGTTGCTGCTTTGGCATCTGTTGTTCAATTGGTTGTGCTTTACTACTTCCAGTCACTGTCTAAAACCCTCATTTGAAGACATCCTTGCTATGCTCCAGGATATGGCAACCGTTAGGAGCTTGAAAATCAAGACAGGTACTTGCAAAAGGATTCTCAAAGAACTTCACTCTTATGAGAAAGAGGTGGAGAAAGAAGCTGCTAAAACTTCAGACATGAAGGAGAGAGGGGCTGACCCTTATGATCTTAAACAACAGGTATGTCACTGTGAGCATGGGCAGTGAGTATATCTAAACTGGAGCAGTGAGCATATCTAAACTGGAAGAGGGCTGTGTAAGATGTAGTAACTAAGTATTGTTTTATATTCGACAGTTTTACTGGTAGTGGTACTTAGCAAAGTAAGAGATCTCATGATGCACTAGTTTTATCGCATTATATGAGGATTTAGCCTTAAAAAGGGGCCAAAATAATCCATATTCTCCTTTATCTTGATAATGATATTGAACAATTTAAAGAGTTGACCCAGAATTTTGGGGCAGCAAAATTTTAATGTCACAGGTTCATAGTGGTCCAAAGTGCATAAGAGTCATGAGCATCTATCAAAATTAAAATGGATGCCCCCAGGCAAGGCACATTCAGCAGAAAAGTTTTGGACCTGAAATTGCTGAGGTGCCTTAGGCAGATTGCTTACACGGGCACTTCCAGGCATGATGGCTCAAGAACACCTGGGATCTATCTTCTATTTTTAATTACCATGCTAGGATCCCTGATGTTTCGTCATGATGCCACTGTAGAGAAGTGAGCCATGTCTCTTTGCTCTTGTTTTTTTCGACATTGCTAAGGTTTGTAGTCACACTATTTGGTGTTAACATTGATTTTTTTTTACTGGGTAATCACGGATTTGAAATTTAGACGATGGTGCTGTGGCCCTTAAACTTACTATTCATTTGGTTCTTTATGAGTCAAGGTTTCAAAAAATGCTAGGCGGCCCCCAGGTGGTCGGCCTGGCACCCAGAACCTCGGGCGCCCTGTAGTAGAAATTTTGCCCAATCTATGGTCTTTGATGTTGGTTACCTCAATTAAGCTACTAATCAATTAAAAAGTCTTATAATACCTCCAATAGCATCCTAAAAATAATTTTAATGAGAAAAGAAAACTTTTTTAATCCACAAAAAATACTTTCAATTATCAGAAATTACTTTAGATTCTCAGAAATACGTTTAGCATAGAGATTGATGTATTTTTAACTTTGGAGGGTTAAAAATAACCCCCATAATATATTTATACTATCTTGGGGGTCAAAATGACCCTTTTTGCCCTTTTGGGTGACTTAAAAAAATGAAAAAGGGCTCGTGGCCCTGGGTGCCTGCCCGGAACTGGGTGCTTGGCGCAATCCTAGCTCTCCCGGGCACCCGCCCAGGTACATCCGCCTGTGTTGGGCCACTTGGGTCCGGGCATGTGGTGGTCATTGTCTAGGGCACTTAGGCAGGCGCCTAAGTTCCGGGCGGACTGTTTTTTGAAACATTGTTATAAGTATATGAATATAATGTGCTTTTTTAGGCATCAATATCTTGTAGACATTCACATTGAAATTATGTGTCTATTATTTGCATGGTTTTTGAAATTGCATCTTGATAATCTTCCATAGATAACTTTGTGGGAGTCTAGAAAATTTTGAATCTTGATCTGGGTCTTGGATAAAGTTATCAGATTGTATTTAATGCATTTAATTTAATGTAGGACAGTCGGAACACTTCTATATGCACATCTAAATATTTATGGATGAGGTAACCCCTTTACATGCGTAACTGAAGCTGACCTTCACAAAGCCTCCCCAGATATGGGCGGTTGGAGGTGGAGGTATTGGTGCTGTTATTTTGGCTGATAGGGTGTACCTAAAGCGAAAGTTTTGCATATACTTTGAACTTTGAACATGTTTCAATTGGTACTCTTGAAAAATATGCTTTTGGTTGTGCAGGTGGGTGATTAAATATTATATTGTAAAAATGGCTACGCAGAATTCAAGGGAATAAAACAAAAAAAAAATTCTTTCTTTTCATTAGTGTATCTGAATTCCACTTACAAGTGCGTGACCAAGCATTATTGTAAATGAGAAATAAAATGCCAAATATAGCTTAAGATATTTCCTTTTACTTCAAAAAAGAATAGACAATCCAGGAGCTAAATACAAGCTTAAACTAAGAATTCTAATGCAAATAATGGTCTTAGAATTTGAATAATAATGGCTGAAAATAAACTTAGAGAGCCGGGAAGACTTACTTGATTTTGCCTTGGGTCACCCTTTTAGGACTTCGTACACCTCACACTTGATTTCCTAACCTATGGCACACTCTGATCCTATTGGCCATGCTGAATTTTCTGAAACGTGAAGCTTCCTTAGGCAATATCTCACAGATATAGGATTTTGAGAGTATAAACATGATCGGGATTTCTAGACCCCTATCGGACCTCCCTAGGGCATGCCTCGTAAGGCACCTTCGTCGGTCTTACTTTGGGCGTGGCCTTTCTTACTAGTCTATGAGTGGCGTGCCACCATTAGTACTTTTGGTGGTGTGTGCCACCCTCTATGGTCAAGAGAGAGAGAGAGAGAGAAAAAGAGGAAGAGGTTGGGTGGCATGGAGAAGAGACAAGAAGAGAGACTAGGGAAATTGTGATGAAGAGAATGAAGGGGTAGCCTCTCTTTATATGGGCCACATGCTTATCCAATTTGTGACTCATCATGACCAATGGGATTTTAGGGAATTTGTGAGGGTAGAGAGGAAAAATCTAAGCCATCTATCCTATGAATCAACCATCATCATTTTGAGAGAAATCTAGGAACCTTATCCCTTGAATCATTGACCCATATCCACTTTTAGTCAACCTAGGATAATATTAATAAAAAACAATTTTCTAGAACTTCCCTTGTCTCTCACAAAATTGTAGGAAGCTATAATGATAAAAGATTTGGTCAAATATGTGAAGGATATTTTAAAAAACTAACTTCCACAAAGTAAGGCCATATATCTTCTCCAAAGATTTCCTTACTAAACAAGACACATTTTATTTTAAAAATAAAAATAAAAGAAGAGAAGGAGGGGCGTCCCACCTCCATTTGTGAGGTGTCGACCCCATGGGCTCCACGACCCACCCATGTGGGTGTGGTGCACATGTGGGGTTGGATCCATGGAACCCACACATGTACGTATTAGCCCATCCATTAAACAAAAATGTCTAAAATGCCCTTTTAAGAGATTTAAAAAAAAATTGCTTAAAATAATTTTAAAAATGCTAAAATAAATGTCTAAAATCCATAAAAACTTATCTTACACTAAAAACAAAATATCTCGAAGTGGACTGGTTCCAATGAGTCAAGAAAAAGTGATTGTCAGGGCACTCTAGCTATCCCAATAACCGCCATGTACGACTTCTCAAACCAATCGAACGAGACCCATGACCAATAGTCTCATGCAGGGCCTCATGGTTCTTTCGTCAAAGCTGACCAATAAATAGTAGAACCACAACCCCAGAATGTGGATTGTAAGTTCCCCTTTAAGAGCATGTGACACACACATATCACTATAGTGTAAGGGGAAGTCTCTCTATGCACATATGAACGTATCCCTTTTCAGGGTTGCTTTTGGGCAATGCAGCTGTCATATGTACAGGTGATGCTGAAGTTTTTGAGGATTTTGCCCTTACCCTCACAGGCCTATATCCACACATAGGAGACCATGAAGCTCTCATGACCTATAAATCATCATTGGGCTCCGATCACAAACCCCAACATATATTGTATAAATTTTGTTGCCTGATATTATGTGGCGTGATTGTTGAGACATAATACATTTTTCTAGTATATGTCAAGAAGCTAGAGATGTTCTTTCTTATTCTTTTTTTTTAAAGAAAAAAGATAAAGAAAATAATGTTGTTTATCACATGATTGTATCTTATTTTATTTTATTATTATTATGTTAACTATATCACATGATTGTATCTTTGTTGCATGAGCTTTACAAATAGGGCATATATGTTGGATTTATGTGGCCTTTCATGATCTTGACAACATGTCTCTTTATGAGATTTTAACTCCATTGGGAGTATGGACTTGAAAGGGATCCATGTGACTCGTTGGGTTTTTGTAGTGTTGGACCTAAATGGTGTCTATAGAGTCACAAAACCCAAGACAATGGGGAAAGGGGCTAAAACCCTGATTTTGCCGTGATGGTTGAGGGTAATCCCTCAGTCGAGGTCGGCTTGTCCGTCGTCATTACCTAGCCAGGGCATTAGCGGATTGCTGTGTATACCATAGATATATATGGATCACTATAGACTACTGTACAAAGTACTATGGATTATTGTGTGGGGAGGCTCGGCTTGATTATACAAGGGCCAAATCCTCGACATTAGCCAACCTACAACATGTGCATAGGACTGCCACATAGGGGAAGCCGCCCTTTTCAGATGATCTACCATAAAGACGTTATGAACATGTGCTTGATAGAGGACCCCCGCATCTATGATGCTTGAGTATTGTCCTTGAAGGCGCACCTGCAATTCACGTCCCTGAATCCAACCATCTATTAGTTGACTTTCTTAGCCCAATCATACTTAAGACCTGTGGGTCAGGGGTTCTGTCGGGCCAATTTAAATGATTGGTTTAGTGTTCCGGGATAAGCTTGATGGAATGCCTGACATATTCAAGTTTGAATTCCTGAAGGTACCTAATTTTTAAATATTTTTTTAGAAGTTCAAACCAACTCAAAACGATAAAACAAACTCAAAAGTGATTTTTGGTGAGTTTTGGGAGTTTTTTTAGATTTTGGTTTTAGCCTGAATGAGTTGGGAAAGTTGTTTGAAAAAATGACGAACAAGGACATGTGTGACCTAAGACACTTATGGGACCTAAATGGCCAATGGGCCCCACATGCACTCCAAATAGGTGACATATTGGCCCCAACCTAGCACATGTGGTTTATAGGTGACATATGGGTGATGTCATCCATGTGGGGGCATCTACTTATAAGGTTTGGTTAGGGCATATAAGCCTACTTATTTGAGAGAAGTTTGATTTAAAATATTTAAAGTGTTTGAATTTTGCACACATTTGACAATGGGTGGATTGTCTAATAGGGCAGAGGGTTTGATATTATAGTTGAAACCCTAGGGCCATTGGGAATTTAAAAAACCCACTTGCTTGACATCTTGTCACTCTCTCCTTTATCCCACTTGCATTCATCTTCAGCATAGGGTTGGATATTTTGAGTGAAATCCTAGGGCTAATGGGAAATTAAAAAGCCCACTTGCATGACACTTGTCACACTCTCATGCATCCCATGTGCACCCCAATGTGCACGGTAATTGATCGAGAGCTAGAGTCACATCTCTATCTCTCATTTCATGTGAAATTAGAGAGAAGAAAATTGAAACTAAGGGGCATGAACCCTCTCTACATTTAGATCTCTTTTGATCAATGAAAATTATCATGGGCAAATTGGACTTTGTGAAAATTGATTTTGATTTTGTAAATGAAAATTGAGTTGTATTAAGATTGAGAGAGAAGAGAGATAAATATATATTCAAGCACAAGATTGTGTAAATATAGATGTCCTTCCACACACTATACAAATCGTGGGGCAATGTGCTCTATATACACATATGGTTCCCGTTTGGGAGTTACAATATAGGTCAACATGCATAGAAACTCATCCAAATGTAATAAAATATTATACACATTTAGTACATATTGAGGTTCCAAAAGTGCCTGGATTTTTGCTCAATATGCATTATTACCATATGTAGGTTTCCAAAATGGGCATGAGGCCCATAATAGTGCATTATAGGTTTCTTAATGCCATGGGCACCATAACAATTACTACACTGCCCCTTAATTAGAGCGTATATATCATAGATGCCCAGTTTCCCCTAAGTATATTTTAGTCGAACTTGATTAGAAGCCTTGATAAGTATATCTGCCAATGGATTCTTGGAGCAAACAAATGGCGTACATATTATCTTTGAAGCAACCTTTTCTCTGATGAAGTGACAGGATTTGAGACAATATAAATTCCCAGTTGATTTTCACAATGTAGAGGAAAAGGAGTTTATACATTAACACCCATCTCTTGAAAAAGAGGATAGAGCCAAACTATTTCACATGTAGCATTTTCCTCTGCTCGATATTCAGCTTCTTCTGAAAATTGAGCTGCTACACTATGCTTCTTACCCTTCCAGGGGACCAAGTTACCACCCATCTGTCATAAAGTAGCCACTGGTAGATTGTCGATCAAGAGAACACCTGGCCTAATCTGCATCACAGAAGCCTTGTATATGAAGGTGACCTTGATTGTTATAAAGTAACCCTCTTCCTGGAGCAGATTTTTTAATATCATAAAATGCAATAAATAGCCTCCAAGTAATGTGCATACATAAATTGACTTGCCACGCTTATAGCATATGCAATGTCTGGCCGTGTATCAGTCAAATAAATGAGTCTATCCACTAATCTCTAATATACACCAGGTTATCCAAAAGCTTTGACTGCTGATCATACAGTTCATAATTAACCCCTATGGGAGATTCTGTTAGGTTGGCTTCAAGTATTCCTGTGTCATTGAGGAGAACAAGAGTATACTTACTTTGAGACAAAAACATTCCTTGTTTGGACCGAGCCAGCTCTATTTCAAGGAAGTATTTCAATGGACCAAGATCCTTGATGTCAAAAACACCCCCAAGAAATCTTTGGCTTTTTTAATCTCGTGGTCAGTATTGCCTGTGAGCACAATATCATCCACGTACACTGAGTGTTTTGGCAGAGCAAGAATCTCTGTTAACGAATACAAAATGAGCAGAAACACTCCTTTGAAATCCAAAATGTTATATTGTCATACCAAATTTTTTTTGAACTGCCCGAGGTGACTGTTTCAGCCTATATATAGCTTTCCTCTACTTGCATACCTTCCCTTTCTCTCTATGAGCATAGAACCCATGTTGTAGTGCCATATATGCTTCCTTTTTTGAATCTCCATGGAGAAAGGCATTCTTCATGTGGAATCGGTGAAGTGGCTATTTCCTGTTTACTGCAATTGATAAAAGTGCACATACTGATTTTGATTTTGCTACAAGAGCAAAAGTCTCCTTATAGTCAACCCCATATAACTGCATAAATCCATTAGCCACTAGACGAGCTTTGTATCTCTCAACCAAACCATCTGGTTTGTGCTTCAGTGTATACACCGACCTGCATCCTACCACATGTTATCCTTCTAGCTGATCCATTACATCCCAAGTTTGCTACTTCGCTAAGGCAATCATTTCTTCAATCATGTTTGTTTTCCATTTTGGATAAGCCAATGCATTTGCAGCTTTGGTGGGAATAGGAACAGAGGAAGCAGAGCAAAGTTATGCATGAAAGGAGGGTGAAAGTAAAGCATAAGAAACAAACTTACTGACCCAATGAGAAGTACAAGTTCTTTTTTTTCTTTTTACGAAAATAGGTAAATCGAGTTAAGAAGTATTGGGGTAGAAGGAGAAGTACCTCACGAGTCAATGCGTTGGGGTTAATTGTTTACATCAGACTTTCGCTTGTTCTTTTTTCGGGTGTACACATTCAGCTGTTTCTGAATAGATTCCACTTGTTCCTTCGTTGGATTTTTGGAGTTGTTTGTGATAATTGGAAGAGGAATAGGATTTTTGGGTGACATAGTGGATATTGAATCTCTCTCCAAAGAAAATAAGGTATATTCTCAAAGAAGGTAACATGTTTGAAGACATAGTTCCTTTTAGTTATCGGATTTCCAAAAAATCTATTGCAAGTTCATGGCTCAAATATGGCCCTTCCTACTAGACTTGTTTAACTTGATATGAGTTACCCCAGCCTCCAACTCCCGTTTTGGTCTTGAACATCATCTTCTTTCACATCCACCAAATTCATCTCTAGCATTTCTCAAAATTTGTCACAGTTTGGACTATATGGATGTTGTAAAATGGGCAAATATTTGAAAACACCGAGAACACCCCTCCATCTATCAAAGAGCCAATGAAAGCAACCACCAATTTTTGGGCTCAAGTGTGTAAAGGGCTTAAATCATACTTCACTGTAGACCTGAACAGCAAAAGGAAACACATTTTTTTGGTCGATCCCGACTAGAATCATTAGATTAAGGGCATCATCATGTTAAACTCTGCTAGAAGTTCTTTTGGTATCCCAAGGCCTGGCAATGTTGGGGGTTATCTTTAAAGGCCATAGAGGAGGCACCGTCCTCACCTTCTTTGGTCCTGCGTGAATCATAGACACCAACCATGCTAAAGCCCAAGTCTTACTGATTGGACTCCAAACTCTTGATCAAGCTTGGGGTTAGAACATAATGGAGGGGTAACCGCCATAACATCATTACATGGTGTGCCTCACGTCATCCCCGGTGATTGGAGAGCATCTTCGATCAAATCTCTTCTCCTTTTCAGGTCCACCAGATTCTCTTTTTACACTCTTGGAGAGGTAAATTCCATTGCGGAGTCCCTTGCCAAGGATGGGGTAGGCTGACCGGATCTACTTGTCTTTTGACCACAACCAGCGGAAGACACGAGTCCCTCCTTTGACTACACCAACCTTCTGTACAAACAAATATTTGCCACTTTTTTCTTCGCATTGTCCTTCTATACCCATCCATACAGATCATATCAGTTTTGGTGCACTTTAGACAATCAACACAAAGTTAATCCATCAAAAAAAGAAACTGATGCAATATATTTCAGTGTTTATCACATGGTTAAACACATAGAAAGACATGCTTTATAGCTATATTAAATGAGTTTTGATTATATTAGCAGATTAAAGCATGACATGTTTATGTTTCTTTGACATATCTGATTTTGGACTCTATTGTCTTTAAGGAACAAGTCTTTCTGCATGAGTGAGCTGAATGTTGAGACTTCAGTTTTTTTTTTTAACATAACTGGCAGTGTCCTTTAGCATGTAGGAAGGAGCTTGAAGATTTATTGTTTTCTATTCCTTAAAGGAAGAAGTTTATAGAAAGTTACAACTTTAAAATTAAGAATCATGGTGCACCTCAAAAATCCATTGGAAAATACTTTTTTGATGTTGGAAAACCTCTAAATAGATCATCTCGACATCAAAATGTATGAATATAAAAAAATGTATGTTTTGAGTCCAAAAAATAGCGCATCGTACAACACATTATCTGGACCGTCCATTTTCAAGATTTTCATGTTTTTATAGCTGTACTTGAGGTCCACTCTCTGCCATTCCACTTGCTGCCTATCAGAGTCGTGGTTCTCTTCAGTGGATTTTTTTTTTTTGTAGTAGATGCCGAGCCTGCTGCTCAGTGGGTGGGCGCAGCGGCTACATGGACCCCTTCCTTTTTGTTGTAGCGCTTTCCCAGGCTGAGCCAGATTTGAACCATTTTTGAAGTGTAAAATTTTATAATTAGATGTGAAAATGGATTATAAGGCCATCCTAAGAATTTTTGACATCAAAATTGTGTGTTAGTATTAAATTTGGAGGTGTGCCTTAATTTGATTGTTTAAGGTTGCAACCTCATGCAAACCACACCCTTTAATATGTCATATGTGACGAGTTATGACAGACTTTACCCTTGGGTGAAACAGAGAGTTGGTATACTACGAGTTGATTGCGTTATGACATGGGACCCGAGTTAATTATTTGTTCTCCCTTAAATATGCAAGGAAGTCTATTGGGCACTCACAAAGAAAGTGAAAACACCCTCAATATGCTTGATTTGTTCATGGAAAATGGGATTTGAAGCCCCTATAAACCTGGGCCAGGTTATCACTGTAAAGAGATGATGGAGAGGAAAGTTTGAGGTCCATATCTTTGAGGAGCCCAAATACCTCCTAGTAGGAGAGGATAGGTGGGGGCTATTATTTTATGCATGAAGGGAGTCAATTATGCTAGTGGGTTTTCTAAGGAGGTCTCGATATTTTGTGGAGGTTGGACTAAGAGTGACACTGTTCTCTATCATATTTCAGTGTTGAGTTTCTAGTTGGAGGAGGTAGGGGTACAGAGCTGTTGCCTTAAAACACAACAAAAAGAACAATGTGACACAATTTAAAGTTACTGGTTAACAACACCGACAAAAATCACCGCGTTTAAGAGTGAGAAATAAAAATCGTGAAGGAAATCACAAGAAGAAAGAACAAATGCGCGGGTCTGAGTCATCCGCTACGGGCCCATAAGCACAAGAGGGAAGAAAATACCCACAAAGGGGCCACTCTCTCTCTACACGATCTATAAAGATCAATTATTTTTCATTAACCAAAAATCATCTGTTTACATTGTATGATGCACCTTTTATAAACTCAACTTCGTTTACTTCCTTGGATAGCCACATCACCCCTAAAGATACATCTCTTCCTACTAAAAGGAACCTACCAATTAATACCCTACCATTTATAACCAAAATATTTATCTTACCAACTAACAAACTACACTCTTATCTCTTATTCTCACTACCAACAACTACCCTAATACCAAACTATTGTAGTATTTATCTTTTGTTTTAAAACAAGACTCCAAAAAGAAATATTCTAACTTGCTTAAATAAATCCCACGTAGAAAATACAGACACCTTCCTAAAATATAACTCTATCAAGCCAAACTAAAATATCCTTACTCAATCCTATTTCTAAAAATTGATCCTAATAAAATAAAAAAATACCCCTAACTTCTGAAAATAACAATAAAAAATATAAAAATTTTTTAGTGAAGGGACAAGTCAGCTTGGTCCCAGCTCTTTTTCAAAAGGTTACATCCTTGGTAACCTTTTGGACGTCAAACCATCACCACTTCAAAGGAATCCCAACGAATTCCTTCATATCTCAATGGGAGAATATTCTTCTACACAGACCAAAGGAAAAGAAAATCTCAGGCATCTGGAAACCACCCCCTCAAGGAGCAATCAAACTATGGGTGCTCTTTGGGAAACCTTGGCCATGCAGGTGCGGGTGGTGCCCTTAGAGACCACCAACACAATATCCTATTCACCTACTCAGAATACCTACGCGTCCAAGATTCACAGTATGCTGAATCATTGGCTCTTCTCAAAGGCCTGCAGAGCTTCGATTAATCTTGGGGACAAAATCTTATAGTGGAGGGAGATGCCCGAAACATCATAACTTGGGTCTCCGGAAAGCTACTCCTCCCTGGTACCATGTGCTTCTGTATGACGAGATTGAACACCTTTGCAGGGATATACCCGTCTCATGGATGCATACGTCGAGGACGTCAAATGAGCTCACGGATCTGCTGGCGAAGGGCGGAGCCAACGTTCATGAGGAAGACTAGGCCTTCAACTTTTTTTGCATTGGGCAGGCCGCATACCATTTTGCAAGGATAACACTTTTCCTTGAACGGGCAATTTTTTTGTAATTTTGTGATAATTGTTTACTTTGTAAGGGGGCAAACCTATAACCCCATTTTTGTATACTCTGTAAAAGGGAAAACCTATAACCCTATTTTGTATAGGGTCTGCTGGCCTATTCTTTTTTGTCGAGAGTCCCGTCTAGCAGGGCACTCTCAGGCTAAAACTTGTAACTCTTCTCTTACAGTAATACAATCATCAACATTTAAAAAAATATATATATATAAATTTTTTTTAATCAACTAATTCTTGATATGCATCATTATCCGTTGGTTGGAGAAAACTTGACCTCGAGTTTTAAAATGCGCTAAGATCAACTTTGTATTAGCCCCGCATCCTTCTTCGACCCGAATGTTGTAAACACGATCCTGAGACCTGTGAGTTACTGCATTGATCAAAACACAATGATTGTGCACTCTAACTGCTAAGCCCTCGAGGAAAGGGTCTTTGTATGTTGATTTTTGAGCCACATAGACTTACTGAAATTGGTCAAACTTCACCTTAGGGTACATCACGTATACTTCTGTTTCTTTGACATGCATCTCCAAAAGCTCAATCTCCTCTAGGTTCAAGTCAACATCTTGAGTCTCTACCTCTCTTTTGATAAGAAAATTAGATATTCTTGCTGCCTCAGGGATAACTTCTTTTCTTTGATCTTGCTCTTCTTCAAATATAGGAACTTCATCAAAGATGAGATCACTTTCATCTGGCTCTTCATCAAATATAGGACCTTCATCAAAGATGAGATCATTTTGGAATGATGATTCCAAATGAAGATCCAAACCTACTGGTTCTTCACCTTGAACTGGTTCTTCATCAAACTTAACTAGATCGCACTCCTGACCATGAGGAATTAGATCACTCTCTCGACCATGAGGCTCCCAATACAGATTATTGGCATGGAACGGGTTCTTGAAAATATCATCTAACTCACTACTGTCATCATAGTGTGTTGGGGCTAGTTTTTACGCCAAGCGCAGGGTCAGCTCCTTTACTTGCCTTTGCAAAATTTTGTTCTCCATCTCTCATAGAGCTCGGAAGTTTCTTTCTCATCTGATGGGTTGAGTCCTGATACCTGATGATAGACCTTGTCCACGAGCCATAGTGCTTATCGACGAACACCACGATTCACAAGAATCGCTTATGCTCTAATACCACTTGACGCAGTATAAAATTATCGGCGAACAAAACACCCTGCAAAAATAACCGCATTTTAGAGAGAGAAATAAAAACCACGAAGGAAACGCAAGAAGAAGAGCAAAACGTGCGATTCGAGTATTCTCTATCTCAATCCCTAATTACAATTCACGTGCTCCTTTTAAAGGAGTTTGTTTTCACAAACATAAAAATAACTACCAGTGTTTCAAAAAGCACTAGGCGGGTCCTAGACGGCCTGGGGGGTCCAGGCCGCCCAGCGCCTAGGCGGGCGCCCAGAACATGGGCGGCCCAGTCGAATCCAAAAAGGATGCCCAGTCAAAGATGGTTTTAAGGACTCAAACTCTTCTAAAAACCTCCCCCAATAGATTTATAAAACATCAAAAATTAAATCTAATATCAATGGGTGATGTTTTGATCAATTTTTGTCAACTTTGAAAAAAAAAAATTTCCGCTTCTGGGCAGGGCACCCGCCTAGGCGGGGCGCAGGCCCTAGGGGGCCTCCTTGGGCAGGGCGCCCGCCTAGGTGGGTTCCATACCGCCTAGGCGGCCGCCCAGGGACTGCCGCCCAAATTGACCGCCTAGGCCGGGGCGACGCGCCAAGGCCTTCTGGACAGCCTAGGCGCTAGGCGGTCTGCTCTTTGAATCACTGATAACTACTAAAAAAGAATATAACTAACAAAAGACCATTAATCTATTCCTACCCATGCCACTTTTCAAAAACATGAACCTTTCCTTTCTATAAATAAAAAGATAACTTCCTTGTAGATTTTCCTACTATCCTCTTTCCAACTTTCGAAATAAGATAATTACTAGTATTTAAACCGTTATTTCCTATACTTAAGATAACTTATGAAAGATATTTCAAAAAGGTTATTCCATGCACTCCACGTTTATATCTAAAGACCAACTCTTCAAAAATGGATTCAAACCTTCCTAAAACTACTCCATTCTTTTAATAACCTAATATATTCATTCTTTTAAGATAATTTCAAATCCACGTGCCTACCCACACGATAGGCATCTATTCAAGATTAAAAGATGGCTACAAGAAAAGTACCGACCTACCAAAAATAAAGAAATACTTCCTAAAATATGGACTTTACCAAACTAACCCAAAACAAATCTCTATTAATCTTATTTCTAAAAATTGATCCTAATAAATAAAGAAAAAGACTTCCACATCTCTAAAAATAAAATGAACAAAAATTAAAATTAAAATTTGTAGCAACTAGATCTTGATCTGCCTAACCCCCAAGTTGCAGGATCGTGTTTACAACATCCGGGTCGAAGAAGGTTACATGGCTAATACAAAGTTGATGTTAGTGCACTTTAAAATTTGAGGACAAGTTTTTTCCAACTAGGGGAGAATGATGCATATCAAGATCTGGTTGCTACAAATTTTGATTTTGATTTTTGTTAATTTTATTTTTATAGTTGTGATAGACTTTTAATTTACTTTATTAGGGTCAATTTTTAGAAATAGGATTACTAGGGATTTGTTTTGGGTTAGTTTGATAAAGTCTATATTTTAGGAAGTATAGTTTCTTTATTTTTAGTAGGTCCGTACTTTTCTTGTAGCCATCTTTTAAACTTGAAGAGATGCGTATCGTGTGGGTAAGCATGTGGATTTGAAATTTTCTTTAAAGAATGAATAGATTAGGTTGTTAAAAGGATGGAGTAGTTTTAGGAAGGTTTGAATCCATTTTAGAAGAGTTGGTCTTTAGATAGAAACGTGGAATGCATGGAATAACCTTTTTGAGATATCTTTCCTAGGTTAGCTTAAGTATAGGAAATAGTGGTTTAAATAAAGTAGTTATCTTATTTAGAAAGTTGGATAGAGGATAGTAGGTATCTTTTTAGTTATAAGAAGGAAAGGTCCATGTTTTTTGAAAAGTGACGTGGGTAGGAATAGAGTAATGGTATTTTGTTAGTTAGCTTCTTTTTAGTAGTTATTTTTATGTATGTCAAAACAAACTCCTTTTAAAGGAGCACATGAATTGTAATTGGAGATTGATTTTGATTGAATGAAAAAGAAAGATTTTTTGTAGAGAGAGAGAGAGAGAGCCCTTTGTGGGTGTTTTGTTCTTCTCCTTTGCTTGTGGGCCCGAGCCGGAATACTCGGATCCACACATTTTGTTCTTTCTTCTTGTGTTTTCCTTCGTGGTTTTTATTTCTCTCTAAAGCGCGTTTATTTTTGCCAGGTGTTATTCACTACTAATTTTATACTGTGTCACAAAGCCTCGTTTCTTTTTGGAGTTTCAAGGTGTTTCTTGAAGAGAGACAGGAGTAACAACTCCCGGGTGCCTGCACCTTATGTGGGACATTGGTCTTTTGTCTGCCTGCAGTCACTGGTTCTTGTGGTGGCCTTCTTGTGATCCATCATGAAAGGAAGGGGTACCTCAATATTTCCAAAATGCAGTGTTTCAAAAAACGGACTGCTCAACCCTTAGGTGGCCTCCTAGGCGATCCAGAAGACCTGAGCGCATCGCCTAGGCCTAAGCGGCCAAATTAGGTGGGTATCCTCGGGCACCTGGGAACCAGCCTAGCCCAGGGCCTGTGCCCCCGTCAAAGGGTAGAAATGCTGCTCGTTGAGGCCATTTTTGGGTCATTTGTTTTAGTACTAAAGGTGCAAAATTGTGGGTTTTAGGTTTCAAATGAACCTAAAACCCATTAGAGGCTATTTTTGAGAGAGAAAAACCCAAAATTTTTTTTTTTTACTAAGCCGCTTAGGTTTTGGGCGCCCGCCTAGGCTCTGAGCAGCCTGGACCCCCCCGACCGCGTAGGTGCCTCCTGGCGCTTTTTGAAACACTGCCAAAATGGTATAGTTATGAAGAAGAGTTGTTAAAAGACTGATATAGTCATGGTTTGTGATTCAATATCAGCTCGGGAAAGAAGGGGTGAGCCTCTTAAGTTGCACAGAAGACAAACAGTAGGGGCACTTGTCTTCACCTTGAGACATAGACCACAGGTGGTGATTTTGGAATGTTGGAATTTGTTCATCTGAATGTTGAAAAAATTGTTAGTCTTTATAAAAGCAAAATTTACTAACAGAAAAAAAAAAAGATTTCAAAATCAATGATATTTCTTTTGGAACAAATGGTTTTTCCTCCATAGTATGATTGTGCCGGTTAACTGCTACAGTTGCATAGTTTTTCAATGTAGAAAGGAAGCAACTGAACTTGTGCCTTACTTCCAATATGACAATGTCGCGGCTTACTTCCAACATGACAATGTCGCTAAGACTTTCTTCAGATTGGGTGACACTGTTAAGGTCTTTCCCTATGGAGAGGGTGATTAGCTAGTATGTCTTTTGTGTAACTCCAGTCGCTATTTTTTCCACAAATGGAGATTTGCTTTCCATCACCATTACTGCTTCTGGAAATTAGATTCAACTTATGTTACCATTCACAAATTGCTCTAACAAATTTATTTGTATATTTAATTCTGTTTCTTTTGCAGCTTTGCAAAACATTTTGTCTAGTTATTTGTCTTATAAGCCAAAAGATAAATCATCTTCTATTCCTTTTGGAAAATAAGGTTGTCGGTTATCTTTCCATCTTCCATAGACAAGTACTATTCATTTATTGAATCTATTGTTTTCTCCTGTTGTTTCATATATTTAAGTGTGGCTGCAACTAGGAACTGAGGAACAAGTGCATCTATTACTACTACATTATAGCTGTGCATCTATTACTACTACATTATAGCTGTGGCTGTATGCTTATTGAAATTACAGCCTAGTTAAGGTCCCTGTTTCTGAATCAGGACTGATAGCACAGAATGTGGCTTATGAATGCAACAGATTTAGAAAATGAATAAGTTTCAGTGTCCATGGATGGTTGTAATTTGCAGATTGTTGATTATAGCTCACACTTGCATGAGCGTGTCAGAGAGAGAGAGAGAGAGAGAGAGAGAGAGAGAGAGAGAGAGAGAGAGAGAGAGAGTAGTAGTAGTAGTAGTATATACTACTACTACTACGTCTACTCTTCTTCGTTTCGTTTCGTTTTGGTTGGTTGGGTGGTAGGTAGTAGTAGTTAGTTAGTTACTTAC
>NW_006494943.1:4604612-4614902 GCF_000471905.2 Amborella trichopoda
CGTTCGTCGTCCCTACGACTAGTAGAGAGAGAGAGAGAGAATCTTTTAGGACTTTTTAAGACATACTCTTCATGGACTTCTTCTTCTTCTTTTTTGGGTTTGTTTTGGGGTGGGCAGGGGGGGTGAACATAATTAATTCTTTTATTAATTTTCCAGTGAATTTAGATTTCGGTCTGTAGATTTTCATTTTACAGCCTTCAGTTTTATTTGTTTTGATGGTTGGAGTAGGAGAACGTATTGGCTGAGTCAAGAATGATGATTCCTGATTGCCGCAAGCGCCTAGAAGCTGCGCTGTCAGATCTACATGCAATTTTGGTTTGTGCATCCTTATCACATTGAAACTAGTGGGGTCTTTTCCATCTACGGGTCCCAATATGAACTTGAATACTCCAAGACTGAATTGCTGACATTGGTTTCAGGCTGAGATGAAGGAATCAGATCAGCAAGGAGTAGAAGTTAAGGAAGCTGAGAGCACCGTTGCAGAGGTTGAGGCTCTGATTCAAACGAACGAGGCTTAGTATATTGATGCTCTCCACTTAGTTTTTTGGCATACAACTCATGAAACTTGAAGCATGGAAAAAGTGGTTGTTGTGATCCACTAAGATCCTTGTATGATCATAGTAAATGCGCTTTGTACTGGTTTCCATGATACGATATAGCTAGATTTGGGTCGTACTTGTAAAAGAAACAAAAAGGGGAAAGTTTTTGTTCATTGATCAGCATATATCTCCAGTGTATCAAAAAGCGCTAGACAGGTCCTAGGCGGCCTGGGGGGTCCAGGCCGCCCAGCAACTAGGCGGGCACCAAGAACCAAGGCGGCTGCTCAGTTGAAAAAAAATACCAAACTACCAAATACCATATTTCAAGCTGAAGAAAAAGATAGGTGTCGAGAAATTTTTTTTGATAATCCATATTGTTAAAACAGTAAACTTTAAAACCATACACGTGTATGATGTAAAAGTCAACACTCAACATAACAGTAATATACAAAAATTTAGAAAATATAAAGTCTAACAAAAATCAACATTCATGATATAACACAACAGTCAACACTCTAACACTCAGAACCAAGAGGCAAGAGTCTTCAGTTGTCATCATCATCAAAAGGAATATCGATAGGGCAAGTTTTATCATATGTATCAGAGTTGAGGCCATCATCATCAGAGTCATCTTCCTCTTCAATATAATGCTCGTCTTCCTCTGTTTCTTTGGAATCTGTCTCTTCGTCATCATCTTTTTCTATCTTCTTGTTACTAATATGTGCAGTTTGTGTAGATGATGCCTTAGGACTCTTGGCTGCTCCATCCTTTTCTTTGTGCTTCTTTGAACTCAAATATTGTATAATTTGCTCCCTAGTAGCTTCGAGAACATTTTTACGCGGGGTAACATTCCTCTTAGTACTGGCAAGGTGTTTTTTAAAACGGTAAATGACTCCATTAGTATTATTTTCACAATAATTATATTTAATATGATTTTTATCACTTGGATTCGGGTTATAACCATACTTCCAATCCGGATCACCACTCCAACTAGAATCTGGAGAAGATACTTCAATTACAAGGCTTATTTTTATTTTAACCTTTTCTGGTTCTTCTAAATTCAGAAGATGTCTAATCTCATCTTGAATTACTTCAGAAACCTTGAACAAGAAGCAACGTTACCTCTAACACCAGCAAGGTGTTTTTTGAATTGGCTAATACCCCTATTGGTATCTTTTTTACAAAAAGTATACCTTATAAAATTTGTATCATTTGGTTTTGGGTTGCATCCATACTTCCAACCCGGATCACTTCTTCTAGAAATAGCAGAAATAGATCTAAGATAAGGATTTTGTTTTTGTTTTTGTTTTCCAGGACTCATATATTGCTTAATCTTCTCTTTGATAGCTTCAGGAACATTTTTACAAAGGGCAACAACCTTCTTAATACCGGCAAGATGTTTTTTAAATCGGTTTATACCTCATTTTGTATCTTTTTCACAAATAATGCATCTAACGCAATTTTTGTCATTTAGATTCAGGTTGTATCTATATTTTTAATCTGGATCTCCACTCCGACTAACTCCTAAAGAACACATCTCAAAATAAAATAATCAATCTAAAAATAAAGTTTTGCACTTACTTTGCGCGAACTTTAAACTTGGAGACACTTCGATCCAATGAAATGTAGTTTTTTAGAGGTTTCTTTCTCTCTAAAATGGGTTATTGTGGGTTTAGGTTTCAAATGAACCTAAATCCCTTCCTTCTATCCTTTTTATATCTTTTAAAAAAATAAAAACAAAAGAAAACATTTCCACCTCTAGGCGGGGCACAGGTCATGGGCGGCCGCCACCCAATTTGGCCGCCTAGGCCTGGGTGTTGTGCCCAAGCCTTTTGGACTTTCGTTGTGCGGTCCGTTTTTTTTAACAATGGATATGTATATACCTAATTCTTGGGATAATTTTCTAAGACCCTCTAAATTACCAAATGAAGCATTCTCTTCTTGAAACATCTGAGTTAGTTTTGACGCTCTCTTGAGACTTCCTTGATTGAAATCAAGACCATTGTAGGTTGCCCTAGGGTTTTTTTGTCTAGCGACTTAAAATCACGCCAGAAATAACTTTGTACCCCACATCACAGCCACAGAACAAGTGGAGCTGCTCAGCCTCGAGTTCAGCCTGCCGGGCTGCTGCCCTAGGGAGGGATGATAACAATTTCATATGTTAGGCTTGGTAATCATAACTCTTGAAAAATTCTTTCTATGGCAATTCGCTTTCATTTCAACATTTCAGGATCTTGCTTTTACTCTTAGGATTTAATATGCCTTACTGCATTTGACCGACATCCATCATATCATAAGGTATCATCATTAATGGCTTGCATGTGTTCTCATTGTGGCTTCCTCCGTGAACTCATTATGTTTTTGCAAAAGCATAAAATCTCGTATTAAATTGTGTATGTAACGACATTTAGGTTGAGGAAGGTGGAAGTCTAATTCCTAGGTTAAAAGGGAGAAAACAAGTAATGCTTTGTGACGGGAGGAAACACCATATTTGTTGATGAATGAGTAAAGTCGTGTAAAACCTTACCCCACCCAACAAGGTGCCGCCTTGTGACACTAGGAGTTCGAGTTTTATGACGTTTGCAGACACCAATATGGGTCAGAGTTTTGGTGTTACTATGAACGCTCAAACAGACCCTCCTGGGCATTCTCTAAAGCATCACCAAACCAGGATTCAACAAAATGATGTGAAAGTAGTTTTTATATGAACAGAATATTGGAAGGTTGTATGCAGTGTTTTAAAATACGGGATGCGGTCAAAAGCGGGGGGCCGATGAGGCTCGATGCGGTCCAGATGCAGGTATATCGCATTGATGCGGTCAATAAATGTAAAAAAATTCTAAAAACTCTAAAAAAATATGTTAATGAATAGAAAAAAAATATGGATGTGATATATGCGATAGTATGTATTTTAGTTTAATGATTAACTTCAAAATTATTAGTTGTCGGAGATTCTATATCCACTATTCCCAATTTTAGTGCTTAATTTCTTCACAGAAACCTTCGATTTCTTGTTACAAATTCACCTAAACTTCCCCAAATCAACAATCAAAATGTTCTAATCAATATCCAAGCATCAAATAATCCCCAAATCCAAAATCTGAATGAAAAACAATTTCCTTGATTTGATCCCAAAAAAGCCATGAAAGTGGTTGTAAATGATCGTTTAGGGGGTTTAATACCCTCCCAAACTGTTTTCCCCAATTTTTAATGGTCAAAAAGATCATTTTGCCCCTCCTCGAGGGGCACAATCGATATTTTTTTTGCAGAAAACAATGCGGCAAAATGCAGCCGCATAACTCAAAACCGCATATGTGGTCTGTGCAGATGCAGTACCCACCGCATATTGCATGATGCGGCCGGCGAAGTGGCCGCATTTTAAAACACTGGTTGTATGGGTCATACAAAAGGTTACTTGCAATAGGAACAAGTTTAAGTTGTCTTAATTTAAGGTGCACATAAAAAATCCATTGCAAATGACTATTTGGATGCTAGAAAACCATCTAATTGATAGTTTCGATGTCGAGATGTATAGATATTAAAGAAAAAAGTTTCAAGTCTAAGGATTAATTGTGGTATCTTATTCTTGGTGCTAGATATGGTGTGGACCGTTTTGGTTTCTAGATTGGAGGGGGAAGAAGTAATTTGAAGAGATTTGTTTTTGGAAGGATATTTTTCTTTGCAAAAACCTTGTGTCAAGGAATGTTTGATGGTGTGTAGATGTGGGTTTTAAAGTATCTTTTTTGCATCACAAGTGAGTAGGAGCCATGGCACTAAAATTTTCATATCCGAAACTATTTGAGAACGTGGTAAATCCTGAGGCAAAGGTGGCTGATATCTATAATATCTTGGGCAGTCAAGTGGTATGGACTTTGCAGTTTCCGCACAATAGATGATAGACTACTGTCACATTATATCTCATTGATGAGGGAGTTTAATGAGATCTTCTTCTCTCGAGGGATGGAAGATGAGATCATTTGGGATGTCGAAATGGATGGCCAGTTCATAGTTAAATCGATCTACTCTCTCTTATTTCATGATAGATGGAGATGTTCGTTGTCCCAAATAGCATAGATCTGAAAATGGCTTGTTTCCCACAAGGTGCAAATTTTTATTTGGTTGGTTGCATAAGAGAAAGTGCTTACAGTTGACAATCTTATTAAGTGAGGTAAAGTTTTGGCCAATGTATGCTTGTTATGCAAGTTGGATGGAGAGTCTTGTGCCCATTTATTTGTTTAATGTTCTTTCGGTACTAAGATTTAGTATGTTTTTTTGAATTAATTGGGAATGAGTGCAGCTCTACCTCGAAGTGTTTTGGGCATTGTCTCTCACTTAACTTTTCTTTGTTTATCAACTATTGGTGGTCTAATTTGAAAAGTTGTAAGATGCTGTTTAATAGGGTTCTCAATAATATCAATCATGCTATTTGGAGTTGGCGGACTGTTACTAAAGCGTGTCAAGATATCTCGAAAGTGGATGTATTGTTGAACTTCCCCAATCTTATCCATCTAAAAGTTCTCAAGAGTAGGCATGTGGATAGATGGATACCACCAATACATGGTTCTTTTAAACTAAACTTTGATAGGAGTTATTTTGGTAATCCAGGAGAAGCAAGAATAGGAGGAATAGTGAGAGATTCGAATGGAAGGGTTATCTTTGGTTTTATTGGGCTTTTGGGTCATGCTACGGCCAATCATTATGAATTAGCAGTACTTCTACAAGGATTAAAGCTATTTAAGTCCAAGGGTGTAGGTGCTTGTTGTGTGATTGAGGGTGATTCAATGAATGTAATCAATTGGTGCACAAACAAGCAATGCCTTGAACCTTAAAGGCTATGTGGTGTGAGATCCTTGATTTGGCCGGAGGGCTTACGGTATCCCTCTAACATGTCTATAGGCAGATTCTTTACCTAGAAGGGGGTTGCCTTTGTCTATGCTTTTGGTTTCTGATGATGTAAATATGTTGTAATTCCTATTTTAAAGCAGTAAATTTATTAATATTGGTAAAAAAGAAGAAGATTGTAACCTTATATAGACTTTTTCCTTTATTAATAATGGATGTGAGAGAATATTAAAGCTTTCCAATTATTTCCAAACCTTGAGTTCAACTGACACCACTCCCACCTCCCATCAGGTCTTGGGTTCGGATCCATTGCCGCCCCTAATTCCAAACCTTGAGTTCCACTTACCACTCCCACCTGTGGAAACCTATTGCTTTCTCTTTAAATCTCTACAAAAAAGGGTCCTTCAGAACAATGTGTAAGGCTTAGGTCTACTCTCTCTCTCTCTCTCTCTGATATAGTTTTGAAACAGGCTGGTTTTTCTATATTTAAAGGTGGTTCATGCTTTCACCATCCCGGCTTGATTCCAATACTAAGCAAGCTACATTAAGAAGGTCACAACTAATTGGATGCTTGTGTGAAAACTTCCACTAATTGGTTAGGAAAATTAGTGATCTCATGTGTGTCAAGGGTCAATAGTTGTCTTGCCCGAATAGGTGTCTTAATGGTATGAGCTCCGCGAAACCAACCTTGCTGCATTTCCATTAGAATTGAGAAAGGGGAGATTTACAATTCAGCCCATCAAAATGATCATGTTTGACCAAGTCTTAGTTGATTTACAAATGCCATCCTGAGTATGTCAAAGGGAAAAGTTTATATGGAGCCTAGGCTCTAATTTGATGCCTAGGCTCCAAATAATCAAATTAGAGCCTACGTCAAAAATTTCACTAGAAGAGGTTTTTTTGATGCCCAACTATCATCAAATTAATTATCTTGACATCAAGATGCATGGACATGAGAAAAAAATGGATTTCAAGTTTTGGAAATAGTGCATCTTTTAACGCATTTTTGGACTGTCAATTTTCAAGATTTTCAAATTTTCATAGATATGTCGATCTACACTATTTTTGAAGTTTTAAACTTTATAAATAAAAATAAAAATATATTTTAAGGCTATTACAAAGATTTCCAGTATTGAAACCACATTTCTCGATACTATTTGAATGTAGGCTCTAATTTGATTGTTTAGAGCCTAGGCTCTGTATAAACCGCACCTTTTAAGCAATGTATCTTAAAATTGTTTAAAAATTGGAAGTTTTATAAGGAAAGCAAAATTTCAATATTTCAAGAGTCGAAATCATAAGATGTTTAGAGCAAGGTTAACAAGAACCGACTGAACTGGTGGTCCGTCTGGTCGGATTGTTGACCGATGTCTTTACCGGTCTGGTCTATGGTATATATATAATAAGATGCATATTCTTATCATGAGTATTCAAATGGCGTATTGGTAAAAGGATATGAGCCTCAACAAGAAGTTAATGTATTTTTTAATAAAAAATGGAATCCTTCTTAGATTGTTTGATTAAATTATAATGGTGCTTATTTTTTAATAAAAAAAGAAAAGAAAAATTACATACATATCCGTTATAGTTTGTATTATTACGGATGTACCGAATGGTTTCCGTTATTACCATCCTGTTCATTTTTTTCATGTCAAAATGGAAATTTAAAAAAAATACGACTTTACTCTTTTTCGGTCGTTGAACAAATGAATTCAAAATACACCAATTTCGATTATTTAAGAACCGAAAATTTACGGATTTTTAATAACTGAAATTTACTACTCCTATCCCTACATTTCCGTAATGTAACGCCTGTCTATGGTTATGGGCAGGGCGGCAGTGGTGGTGGTCATTTGGCAAGGGAAGGAGCGACACGCACCCTGCTGCTTAGCTTGGTGCCCATCGATGCAAATGGGGCGGCTTTGAGGCGGGAATTGTAGGTCCATGGGCTGCTGAGGGCACTGTATATGGAGAGGATGAGGGAGGCGATCTACGGCATGCTCAGCGCGCTCTAGCGGAGATACAGGCCCAGGCCCAGCATGTCGCATACTTTGCTATGTCGCAAAGGGCGACTGCAGCAGGGCAAGGGTTTGGGCATGGGGTTGGCCAGGGTCAGGGGCATGGGGTTGGCCAGGTCCAAGGGCATGGGGTGATATTTTGGAGGGGAGTGAGGGGGCAATATGTGGGGGCGGGTGGGGAGGGGGTGGAGAGGGGGAGAATCAAGGGGCGCTGGTAGTGTTCAATTTGGCGGAGGAGGTCACCATGGGGAAGCTCAAGGAGAATTTCGAGGCTTTTGGTAAGAGAGAGAAGATTGGTTTTGTGCTTTTTTAGAGAGAGAGAGAGGATTGATTTTGTGTTTGTTTAGAAAGAGATATATGGGAGATTAGTTTTGTGCTTCTTGTTTAGAGAGAGAGAGCCGCGTTAATTTTCTTGCTTAATTCTCTGGCACAGTGCTTTGGCTTTTATTGCTTTATGATGCCAATTGGCATTTTTGAGTGTTTTGCCTGCAGGTTGTGTGTTCGAGAGAGAGAGAAAAATGGGGAATGTATTGAGGTTAGGAGAAGGATTCATATTTCAGATTCCTTGTGAATTTGATTACGGAGTCTCCACAGATTGATTGGTTTTTTATTTCTTCTATGTCGTCCTAGATTGGCTTCCTGTTCTTGGCGATGTTTGGTTTAGGAGAGAGAGAGAGAGAATTGACTATGTAACTTGTGTGGTCTTTGTACGTGGGGTGTTAGAGAGAGAGAGCGCTTTCAAAATCGTAAATTTTCGGTTCTTGAATAGCTGAAATTGGTGTATTTTTGGTTGTCGAACAATCAAAAACATTGAATTTGGTTGTTCAACAACCGAAAAAAGGTAAAGTAGTTTTTCTTTTAAATTTTTGTTTTAACACATAAAAACGGATACGGAAGTAATAACAGAAATTATTCGGTACATCTGTAATAACGTAAATTATAACGGATATATATGTAATTTTTCCAAAAAAAAACCACCCTCTTGATTGAACCCCTTGTTTAAACTAACCAATAGTGTTTATTTTTTAATAAAAAAAAAGGAATTCCTCTTAATTGTTTAATTAAATCAGAATGGAGTTTAGTTTTTTAATAAAAAAAAAAGAGTCCCTCTTAATTTAGGAAAAAGTTTATATAAGGTGTCCACTTTGTACTGCACAAGTAAAATGCACATCAAAACCCATTGGAAAATATTGTTTTATCATTAAAAAACCCTCCAAATGATCATCTTCACTACGATATGTATGAATATGTAAGAAAAATTGAATTTCAAGTATCAATAATAGTACATTTTGTAACACATTATCTAGACCGTTCATTATCAAGATATTTAAGTATTCATAGATTTGTTAGATCTGTATCATTTTTTGAGCTTTCAATTTCATAATAGGGGTAAAAATACATTTTGGGCTGAAAAATATATTTTAGCGTGATTATAGGAGTTTTAGCTCCTAAAATACATCTTATAATGAGCTTTTGAGGCGCACCTTACCGTGATTATTAAAGGTTGGCACCTTATACAAACCTCACCCCTCACCCCTTAATTTAACCTAGTGTTTAAACCTCAGCTTAATGGTGCGTATTTTTAATTAAAAAAAAAAAAGGAACCCCTCTTGGTTGTTTATAAACCATAATGGTGCTTATTTTTTTTATTAGAAAAAAAGGAACCCTCCTCTTAATGTTTAATTAAACCATTGCACCTTAAGTAGGCTTATTTTTTAATCGAACCATAGATGTGAGACTGTGGAGTAGGGGTGGCCATGGACCTGGACCTGACTTGGGACCCACTGGTATGCTTGACACAGGTCTAGGTATAGGTTCAACATTTGGACCCGGTGGGTCGGGTTCAGGTCCAGGTTTTAGACTCAAACACTATTCGGGTTCGGTCCCCGTTCTGATTGGACTCGCCCGTACCCGTAAATTGATGGAAATAAAATACTTCAAGCCCTATCCATTTGGGTGTATTAATGATCATATACAATAAGAACTCGTAGTTATCTTTAGCTATTAAACGACAAATCTGATGGCTTGAAATTTAATGGTAGGTGATTATGACATTGTTACCAATAATATGGGTATCTGATGGTAAAAAAAGTGCAAAAAAAATAAAATGATGCTTGAGGCTGGCAATGGACCGGATCAGACCCAAGACCCGATGGGTGTGGGTATAAGTCTAACTTTTAAACCCGACGGATCAGGTCTGGATCCAAAACTTGGACTCAAATACTATTCAGGTCTAGATCCGGGTCCAAGAGGACCCAACCCGTTGCCACCTCTACTGTGGAGGCATGCATAATAACGAATAAGTCAATTTGACCCCTTGTGATTATTGCTGGGGATATAAAATATCTATCATAATTGCTACATGGTACTCACTACTCAGCATTGCCCATAGCCCAAGGCCGAGTGACACGGCCGATTCCCAATCTCCAAAAACAATGCTTAATATATTAGAGGTGTGGCCAGAAGGCCAGAAATAAACGCTGAAACCTATGCTCAAAGGAGGCATGGACAAAAAGCTTGAAATAAATGCTAAACCTGTGTTGAGAATCTATTTAAATGTATGCTATAGTTTTGGGTTAGTCTATGTGCGCTTGTGAAAATACTGGGGAACTCCGCACATGACCTCTCATATACCTATCCATTATTTCATCTCCAACCTCTTTACACCACCATGTTTCACGTAAGACAATTTGGCCATGATCACATTGTAAATCATTTATAATATTTTTCTATCTTAGATTGGGCTAGTCTTGTAGGCGACCTTTAATTAACCCATTGACTTCGATAATTCAGTAAGAAAACAAGGTGACTTTTCATTGTATTCTCCTATTTCATTTTATTATCATGTAAAGCTACCTGTTGCCTGATATAGCAGCAAGTTTGTATATTCC
>NW_006494943.1:4627112-4638232 GCF_000471905.2 Amborella trichopoda
GAGAGAGAGAGAGAGAATGGGGTGCTGGAGGATAGCAGCAAGGGGTTATGTCTAAGCAGAAATGGTGGGAAGATTTAGGGCACCATCGTCAGTGACATTGGGTCATCTCTCTAAAATTGCAGGAGGATCTTCACTTCACAAACCCATGCATTCCTTTTATTCTGCTTGCTCTTCTTCTTGCATGTCTCCTCCTTCAAAGGCCGTCATCTATGAGCAGCAGGGCCAACCAGACCAACTTACCAGGTCACTGAGAAATCTTCGTTACCTTCTCCTTTTCATGAAATTTCGTTTTTGTTAAGTTTTTTTCTTCCTCATTCTAGCTAATTGTCTTGTATATGTGTGATTCTTTGCTTTCTTTGGAGGATAGCCACAAGTTTAGTTTACGAATGCCGATTGATTCCTCTATTGAACTGTAGAACTTTGGATAATTTATGACTGAATTGGGTTTAGTAAGTGTTTGAAACTTTGTCAAAATTAGTTTTTGGGTTCTTTAGATAACTTTGTAATTATTCAACTTTTTAAACACACAAATGAAACCATGTACTCCGAGTAATTCTCCGTTGCGTTTATATTTTTTAACTGGAGATTGCCATAACTTAATTTTCTCATGTTTATTGTTTTTAATTTTCTCATGTTTATTGTTTTAGCCATTTATTTGGAATAAAGTTCTCCTTGTCAAATGCTTGATCTTTGACATAATAGATTATATGTTTAGTTAATGTGTTTGAAAGTAATGTAAATTTCAAAGTAATAAAAACAAAATCCAAAATAGGAAAGTGTATATTACAAGATAGGAAAGAGATATCTCCAAATTTCTTCACAAAATATTGATGGAACATGAAGAACTTCACCACTGTTTGTTCCTTACATTGACTTGAATGAGAAAAACCCAGAAAGTTCCTATCATACTTTCCATTCGACATGCCTCGAAGAAATGCAAACTACAAAATGTTCATGAACAGCAGGTCTTGAACTTCGCCACTCTGTCTGTTCATTAGTACCAAAACAGGTCTTGAAGTTTATCACTCTGGATGTCTCAAGTGCATTTTAATTCTTGAACAAGGCTCCTGATCAACTTGTTACGGTTACTTGGACATTCTTTCAAGAATTATAAAATGGGTATTGGTTGTTATAGTTATGAATATTTGGTAATGCATCCTGATGCGGTTCTAATTCAATACGTAGATGACCAAGGTCTTACATATGCAGATCTTTGGGTGCATTTCTCTAGAACTCCTTGTTGCCGATCCTGTGTTATGAAACGATGCACCATATAGTCTTATTAAATTGCTCAAAAGGGTTCCTTGAAGGATACCTTGTTTTTTTTAAACTAAGAATCTCTCCCTAGTTCCTCACTTAATAGGCTGATGAATTAGTCAATATACATATCCTTGGAAACTTGGCGAGGAATAGTTTTGTGATGTTGGCTTGGGTTGCGATTGTAGGACTTCCTTTCAACGATAGTTTTTTTCTTGGTTTGAAAATTCGGCGGATTGGATTTGCCCAATCCGGATCAGGAACCGTTCATAGCGATCCGTATCCCTTAATATATCGGGATCTGGATGACTCCCCCTAGAACTGGTTGGGTCAGACCGGTTTTGTCAGAAAAAAAGGACACATCACTGACACATCACCAATTCATTTCCGAGCACGCTGACAATTTCGCTTTTTAACTTATAAAAAGTTCCATCTTTGCTATCACGTGGGCCCCCTTATAAGAACTCCCATCATTGCTATCACGTGGACCCCTCGAATACACATCCAACTCACCCACACTGTATTATGTGAAAAGGTATAGCATGGGCCCCACCGTCATACACCTCACTCTTACCATTGTGTTGGTGAAGCTGTCATACCGGCCATCCAGCCATCATGTGTTGATTACTAATTAAGGCTAAAGCTTTTATGCAACTTTTCCTTGGTTAAATCTCCGATGCGGGATTGGTGGCAATAACTTGGCACTCTCTCGCTCTCTTTATTTCTCTTTCAAACCTTGTAAAAAATTAAGCTCTTATGAGATATAGGTTAGTTGACGTACTCTCTCTCTCTCTCTACTAACACTCTCTCTCTCTCTCTCTCTCCCACCCACCTTGGCATCTTTCTCTACAAACAATCAATTCTATTAAAATTCTCTCTCTCTACAAACAATTTATTCTACTAAAATGTTCTCTTTCTCTATTTTTCTCTCTTTCTATTAACAACCTCTTCCACTAAATTTTTTCATATAACTTAGTTACAAAATCAAAACTCCTACGTTAATACAAAAATAAAAAAATTAAATTTTATTATCCTGTTGCATTTTAAACTTTATTTTGACTATAAAATGAATTTAATAGATAAAAATACTCAACATGAGATAGGTTCTTAGTATTTGTATATTTTTGACACAATAATAAAAAACCATAATGCAATTGCCATTATTTCTTTTAGAAAGCTAATACACTAGATATTTGAGAAATTATAATATTTTTTAAAATCTTTTTAGGCCGAAACCGCCCAATCCAGCCGAATCTCCAATCCGGATCACCAATGTACCGATCCGACACGGTTTTTAGGGTGGCCAATCTGGGTCAATGATCCATTTTTTTAAACCTTGGTTTTCCTTTCTTTTTCTTTGTCTCCCTTTGCATTGTAATTCTTTTAACTAAAATTCACTTCAAAAGAAAAATAGGAAATCTTAACCAAAAACTTGAGCTCATTGGATCGCTCGCCTATTGGCAAAACTGAGCAAGTTGGTTGAGTTAAATAGTTAACTCTAACAAACTTAGATGAGTTTTTCAAATTTCTGAAAACTTTAAAAAATTATAAAGTGTTTGTAATGGATTCCATGCCTGGTTGGTAATATGTTAAACCTCAATCTTACGATGTCATAAAGCCCTATTCATGTTTGAAAACAATGCAAAAAAAAAATCTATATAACAAAACATTTGGACACATCCCTAGTTTTTCATATTCAACTATCAACATTTTGCCGATTTTCAACTATTCCAATTAATAATCATGTGAATTTTGATGGGCTATTTGAAATTAGATCAAAAGAAATGAGTAACATATAATGTAGTTGATCTTTTAAGGTATTTTGATAAATTCCCCTATCAAATGTTATTTTCATGAGAGAAGAACTTGACATATATACCTTCTCGATTCTACGGAATGCTGATATATATACATGCGTTTCTATCACATTGGATTAGACATTTCGCATATGCATATTAATCATACTGTACTTAATGGCTATTTTAGATATTTAAGGATATGTTGAGTACTTTGGTGATTTTATGTGATCTGCTCATGCATGTGTATTAACTCCTAGTTATCGCTATCAAACACTTGTACATTCATCATCATCGCAAACATCATCATCAAAGCCTTTTCTCAACTAATTAGGGTCGACTATACGAATCTTGGTCCGCCATTCTGCTCTATTAAGGGCTATACCCTCAGTGAGGCTATAAGTTCACATATCTTTTCCAACCATATCCTTTTGGGCTTTCCCTTGCCTCTTTGGAGCCTTCCACTTGAACTAACTTGCATCTTTTAACCGTTGTTGTACTGGGTTTGTGTTACACATGACCAGCCTACGTAAGTCTACTTTCTTTCATCGTATTGCCTATTAATGTCGCACTTAAATTCTCTCGAATTTATTCATTTCTAATTCTATCCTTTCTTGTCCTACTTACTCGTCCATCTCAACATCCTCATCTTAGCTACACTCATTCTATGGGTATGTTGTTTCTTGACCGCCCAACATTCCGCCCCCAAAAAGCAATGCTGGTCTCACAGTTGTCTTATAGAACTTGCTCTTCTGCTTCATTGGTATGCGGTGATCACATAAAACTCCGGTTGCACATCTCCACTTTGCTCACCCAGCTGTAATTTTATGTGCAACATCTTCTTTAATCTCTCTATTATTGACCCAAGATATCGAAAATGCATTCTTTTCGGCATATCTTGGCTTTCAATCTTAACTACTTCCTCGTCTTTAGTCTTATTATTACTAACTTGCATTCCATATGGTCTGTCTTAATCCTGCTAATTTAAAACTTTTAGATTTTAGCGCATCTCTCCAAAGTTCGAACTTAGTATTGAAGTTTCGGGTCTCATCAATCAAAACTATGTCGTCCATGAACAACATATACCATGGCATCTCATCTTGTAGGTGCCAAGTTGAGTCGTCCATAACTAAGGCTAAGATGGGCTCAATGCTGACCTCTGTTCTAGACCTATTGTCATTGAAAACTCACTTGTCTCTCCACTAGTTGTTCACATGTTAGTTAGCGCTCCCTCATACAATTGAAAACCAATATAAAAAGGCAACTCTCAAATTATTTGAAATAAAATATTTAACATCCATAGGGCTGAAATGTTTGTTGCTACAAAAAATTCATGGCTTTCTTTAAAGAAAATTCATAAGTTAATTGACAAGAGGTTTTTAAGTGTTTGTTTTCTTCAACTGAGTCTTACTATCATATCTATGAGGTACATTGTTGCCTTGGTTAGATAAATTTAAGGATATTCTATAGGGTTTTGAAAACAGACTGATTTTTATTATTAGCAAAAATTAGTAGAGAAATTTGTGCACATATCCTCAAATTTCCCATTATTAAAAAATTCCCCTTTAGATTTTACACCTTACATTCATACCCAAACTTTTTAGGTTTTTCTTTCTTTGTTTTTGGTGTGTTCCAAAGCTACCCCTATTTCAGACCTTGAAAGCCCAAAATTCTATAAAATCGAAAAGTCTGGTTATTGGATGGGACCTTAAGCACCTTACTTTCAATAAGGCAGAACTTCAGATTTTCAAAATTTGAAAATTCCAAAGACTCATGTTGAAAATCCAATTTGTTTTCTTGTCCCAGGGCAACTACATACCCATGACCAACGGAACAATATTGGATTTTCAAAATCCGAAAATTCTAAAAAATTTGGGAATTCGAAAATCTGAAATATTGTTTTGAAATCAACTTATTGTATTTCAAAATTTCAAAATCCGAAAATTAGGAAACTTTCACAAATTTTGGACACACTAATTTCAGATTTTCAAGATCCAAAATTTAAAAACATAACTGAGTATTTATTTTCGGATATTGAAGATCCGAGATATGGGTGATTTGGTCATTTAATTTTTTTTTTAAAAAACATATGAACGAAATAACGGAAAACATTTTATGTATTAAATAACATAAATATTTGGGGATATTCTCGTAAATTTCTCAAATTATTACTTTACCATTTAGTATTACGTCCTGCATGCTTAAAGTAAATTTGAAACTAACAAGTGAGAATTATTCTCAATGGTGGATTTTGCAATAATGACTTTCTACACATTCTTGGGGGTCATGTCCAGTTAAGGTGTGTTTTGTGCGATTTTGCAGGGTGGTTACACTTTAGTATTGCAAGTCAGTGTCTTAAACTCTGTGTTTGTACTATGTAGCATGTGTTTTCTACACCTTGATCCCTGAGTTGAAATTAGTTATCCATACAAGTACATGTAATGAAATACATTGCCTTGAAGACAGTAGCTGTCCTGATGACATGTATTTAACTAGAATTTCTCAACGGAGTACTGATTAAATTTAGGTAGGATTTTTCTCTTACTTTATATAATTAGAACCTCTGTACGTTATGCACAGGGTTGTTGATCTTCCTGCAGTTGAACTCAAGGATAATGATGTGTGTATCAAAATGCTTGCAGCCCCTATAAATCCCTCTGACATCAATAAGATTGAAGGTTGAGATGATGCTTCTTTAAGCTTATTAGCTTATATTTGATGTGTCTTTTACTTATTACTGACATAGTTGCATGTTTCGATTCATTTAAGTGCAACTTTCTTCCCTGGTACGTTGATTGCACTTCAGGAATTTGAAGGAATCAAAATCCATGACTTTCCTTGTTTCATATTCATCTTTGCATGATTAAAATGCTTTATTGCTGTGGATATGTCATTTTTCATGATTCATCAGTGAGTACAGACATTGAAACTTGGTTTTTTATTTTATTTAAGATTAGTCGAAAGCTTGTAACTTATGTCTCAAATTGGCATTTTCATAGTATTTGATGTGGGAGTGACGAGTCTCCTTGTTGACTCTTGAAGCGGCTTAGCAATCTTTGAATTAAAATTGTTTCCAAATAGGCCCTTCTTATAACAGTCCCACTTGGCTCTTCTTGGCTGTCCACAGCCCAAATCATCCCCCTCTCATAGCTCTTCATTGGCTGAATTAGATCAAGCTATCTCATGCTTCCCTCCACAGTGGTGCATTGGTGGGATTTCAATGTCACCAGGTGGTCGTTTGGGAAAGGAAAAAGAGGCAGAATCACAGCCAGCGTGGCTGACTTCTTGGATTTCATGCATAAGCACTCCCTCATAGACATCCCCCTCAAGGGGCCTTCTAACCTGGACCAACAGTCAGTCTTCCCCAATTTTTTCCAAATTGGATGGATTCCTTATCAAGGTGGATTGGGAGCACCATTTTCAGGAGGTATCATGCAGTTCCCTTCTAAGCCCAGCTTGGACCATTTTCCCATCCTACTGGATACCCAGGCACGCCCTTCAGGCCTAGAGTGTTCATTTTCCATGCACATGTGGTTGGAGAACAGAAGCACACACACCTTCTCCACTTTGGTGGCCCTCCTTTGAGGTTCATGGTTGGGCGGGCTTCAGGGTCTGCATGAATCTACAATTCCTTAAGCAGAAGCTAATTGCCTGGAATATGGATCATTTTGTCTCCCTCCAAACCAAGAAACAGCAGACCCTGTTTGAAATAGAGTAGCTAGATATGGTGGACGCAGAGAGAACTGTATCCTTGTGTGAGATTAATGGTAGAACCCTGGCAATGGCAAAATTCCAGGATATCTTGAAACTAGAAGAGATCTTTTGGCATCAACACTATGGGATTACATGGGTCTTTGGTGGGGACCTCAACACCTCATCCTTTAACAAAATGGCCAATTGCAGCTGAAGTTCGAACTCTATTGTACACATCAAGGTCGAAGATCACATTTTCGAAAGACAGAGATGATATTTCCAGGTCTATCGTATTGTACTCCCAAGGGCTGTTCTTTGTAGAAGCCCTTTTATTATACCATAATTGACCATAATATTTATGAAAATAATAAAACATTATAAGGGTCGGGGCATGCCCCTATGGTAATTTCAAAAGGGTATTCCAACTGGGATAATATCTATAGTTCCCCGCATCCCTATGACGGTAGCGATTCTGTTTCGGAATCTCGATTCGGCGTTTTCCCGGGCGAAAATCGATTCTAAAAGAAAGGAATCACGTTTCCATTTTTGCGGAAGGCGATTCCACCTAGTTTGGGAATCTCGATTCCTGGATTCTTACGGAATCAAAATTCCATATCGAGGACTTTCTGATTCTTAGCTATACAAGAATGTGATTTTGCTTGTGAGAAACGTTGATTTCAAATTTTGTGGAATTGCGAATCCATGTTGTTTGGAATCAAGTTTCTATATCATAGACATCGTGATTCCTTACTACACAACAATGCGATTCTACTTATGCTAAACGTTGATTCAAAGTATTAAGGAATTGTGAATCCATGTTGTCAGGAAGCAATGTGAGCATAAGGAGAACACAAACCCTTCGAAGGGTGCTCAATCATGAGTGAGCGCGACATGTATGAGAGTGTGAGAGAATTTGAAGTTGTTGCACACGGCAATAAAATTAAAATTTAAAATATGAATAATATGTGAGCATAGGGAAAGCAGAAACCCTTCGATGTGTGCTCTTTCATGAGTGAGCGCGACATGTATGAGAGCGTGAAAGAATTTGAAGTTGTTGCACACGGCAATAAAATCAAAATTTAAAATATAAGTAGTATGTTAACTTTTTTATTTTCTTATTTACTAATTTCCATCTTTCATTCCTTGTTACTTTTTAAGAACTATTACCAAGAATAAATAATACTAAAAAAATATGTTACTTCTAATTTAATAGTGTTTGGTAAATGGTGTGGGTACTAAACTACTAATGTTATAATGTTTAATATATGATTGGCATCGTCATTTCTTCAAGTTGAATAAGAGGATAAAAATCCTTTTCTTTAAGTAAAATAAGAAGATAATGAGGATATGAGTAAAGTGCCCCGTGTGGTGTTTTAGGTTAAATTAATCATTAAATAAAAGAGAAATTGACTAAAAATTGAATAACTCAATTTTCAAAAGTCAAAAAACTCAAAACTACATTTAACAAAGAAGAATTACTATGTCATGTACTTATTTTATAATTCAAGGAAAGGAGATAAAGAGAGCTTGCCCTTGTTCTCACTTCTTATATGCCGTAGATTAGCTCCAGACCTTGTAGGCATAATAAGGTTATCGGTAGACCGAGTCCATTGTATGGGATTGTCCACAAAGATATCATAAAGGTTGACATTAGTACTTGGAGTCTTGGGCTGAGTATATACATACGAAAATCCGATCTTGTAGTAATGCGTAAATTTATATATTTTCTGAATACTTCTCTCATATATCGGAGGGAATTGGTTCGTAATTCTAGTAAGGGGAGAATCACGATTCCGGAATGGTGAGAATGTTGATTTCAAGTTGATGGGGACAACAATTCTAGAATTTTAGGAATTACGATTCTTTATTTTTAGGAATCACGATTCCATATTTTTAGGAATCACGATTCCAGCAACTACCGAAACAAGTGGGGTCATGTGTGATTTGGTATAGGTATGAAACACGATCCCAACATGAAGGGATATCGATTTTTGGAAATAGGAAACACGATTCCTAATTTTAAGAATCGTGATTCCGAAATAGTGAGAATCATTTTTCTCAAATCTGAATCGTACGGACAATGATTCTTAGATTCCGAAACTTCTGATACATGCGATTCCGCGATTCCGATTCTAGAAACGATTCGAAATCATAGACGTTTCCAACAACTATAATAATATCCCATAGATTAGCCAATCACAATATGCTATTCTATAAACTTCACATGGGCTTAGCTAAGGAGATGATGCCAAACAAAAAGCTACTTTAAATTTCATTTTCTCTCATGAATTAGTGTTTAAGCCAAAATATCATGTCTAGCCTTGGCCCTTGGTACATGCTATCTAATTCATGCGTGACAAAATAATTTGATGTAACGTAAGTTATAAAATAAATTTTTATTAAAAACTATACAACTTAAGTGAACAAATAATATAATTCCAAAAATAGGACTCCCATTTGTGATGGCGTCATGATGATGTCATCGACATGCGGATGACATGGGGAGCCATGTGGCCCACCCTAAGGCCACTTGGGTGGCACATGGGACTGCCCCACAAGCTATCCTTCATTGGAATGTTTTTGGCTCTGAATGTTTTTTAAAAATTCCCAAAAATTCTTTGAATGATTCTCCTCCATAAATACATATTTTTGCGTCATAATAAAATGGGGCAATTGATAAATGAGATCTCTAGGCTTACATCTAGGCATTGGACTATTCCATTGGGGTAGTCCAGAATGGTGGTCCACTTTATTTGGGGTTGACCCAACGGGCCTATGCTCCATTGTCTATAGTAGGGACACATAAGCCAGCCTCATTAAAGTCACCGCAATCAACCTTTCCATCATCTGTTTCTCAATGGATTACAGGTGCATCATTGTGGGACATAAACTGGCTCACATACAAGGTCCTCTGAAGCATCGTGTGCACTGGCTCTTCTTAGTCGGATCATACATCAGAAGAGTGACTTCCCATGTGACTGTGAGTGCACATGTCGTAGGGTGGTCTCGTATCAGGGTGCAGAGTCATATCCCATAAGTCATGACCGCCCCACACAAGGCCGATACTCAAAAAATACTCAGGTTCTTTTCTACTCTTTCGGTTCTCCTAACCTTGGCCAATCACACTAACTATGAGGCATACTCATCAACATAGCCCTGACTCAGACGTGATCCTCATATCTCCCTGAGAGATTTCTCTCTCTTAAATCGTAAAACAGTCATTGCCTCATGTTCTCGGTGTATTTAAATATGGGCCATAGTACGCCAAGTACCCAGATTCATTATCACTCGCTCCCACTGAGCGAGAGAATTTAGCTTTAAGGCATTGAAATACCATAATTCCAACAATAGGAACACTAGAGTGATATAGTTATTGGGGACGCCCTTGATAGGTAGAGATGAGTTGTTGCAATTTTTATTCCTTGTGTCGGGGTGCATCTTCTTAATAAATGAAGATTGATTCTTTTGTAGAGGATTGCATGATGACATCGTGGTAGTTTCTTACTTAGCACAAATATATTTTAGACATTGTTGTAGCAGCACATCTTATGGGAAGTAAAATGGTAGTTATGTACTTCAAGTTGAATTTTATGTTACCTGCTTATGAGGGTATTGATAGATGGTGGCCGGTGGGTGGTCACACTCATCTATCTGACACTTGTCCTGACATTGCCCCCACTGTGCACATTTTTAGTAAATCTATGATTAACACCTAGTGACCTCTGATGATGGCTTTTTTTGGATTTAAGAGCTACACCTGATTTGGAGAACTGTCATCATCATCTTGCATGACATTTTATGCCTTGTTGACTCCTTGTATCTGTGCAAAGCATTGATATGCTTCCTCTCCGTTTTGAAAATTGTTCTGGAAGCTGGGGCATACATTACTCAATGATCCTCTTGACCATCATCCGCTGCATGTCTTTATCGCTAGGGTGTAGGCCTCATCGCTGCTTGAACTTTTCTTCAAATGCACTATTGTCTAATCTGATGTCAGATAATATGCATGTGCTATATCTCACCAAAATTTCCCTGTATCATCTGTGATATTGAATAACACACGTGCTATGACTCTCAGATTTTCTTTATTTATCATCTTTCTTTTAACATTGGGGTACTGTGTTGTAGCTGGATTCTTGTCAGCAAGCCATGCGTGCATGCTGGTCTCTCCTTTCCATTTATAACTTCCTCTTTAATATTTTGAATGTTCCTATGGAGTCACTAATTGTCACACCCCAAGAATTTACGATACTGTTATTCCTGAGATGTGACAGACAAAACATATATACATCTATTGATAGGACAAATTTACAGTGGCGAGGTCTTACAAAGTAAATAAAGAGAGCTAGTACAACAACAATATCTTCCAAGGTT
>NW_006494943.1:4654713-4673330 GCF_000471905.2 Amborella trichopoda
ACCGTTAGTTTCCTATTGTTTTTAGATGAACACCTACTTGCATCCATTCTTTGAGATGGATGTCTTTACTACTTTTTGGACCACATATGTAGTTCTGCGGTCCAGCCCTCATGAAACAATTTTCTATATATATATATATATATATATATATAGGGTGCTGTTTGTATAGAGCCTAGGCTCTAAACAATCAAATTAGAGCCTACTTTCAAATAGTGTTGAGAAATGTGGTTTCAATACTGGAAATCTTTGTGATAGCCTTAAAATATATTTTCATCTTTATTTATAAAGTTTAAAGCTTCAGAAATAGTGTAGATCGACAAATACATGAAAACTTGCAAATCTTGAAAACTGATGGTCCAAAAATGTGTTACAAAAACACTATTTCCAAACTTGAAATCCATGTTTTTCTCATGTCCATACTTCTTGATGTCGAGATGATCGATTTGAGGATATTTGGGCGTCAAAACAACCTCTTCTAGTAAAAGTTTTGAGGTAGGCTCTAATTTGATTATTTAGAGCCTCGGTTCTATAAATGTTTTTCTCATATATATATATATATATATATATAAACATGTATAATATATATATAGACACATGTCTGTCATGTATGTAAGCTAAAAATGGTGTTGCCCCACCTCATCTGTCATTTTTGATTGTGTATGGGGCCTATATGGCTAGAAAAAGCCTCCTTATCAGTCTCCTCCAAATAAGGAGGATTTGAATCTCTATGAAGTTCCAATCGCACAAAGCCACTATCCACTCAAATGGATGGTGCAGATCTGATTTTGGAGAAGCAATGGATTTAGAACATTTTTTTAGGTCCAAATCATCTTATTTGAAGGGGACTGGTCAGAGGCTTTCAGGAGCTTTTTGGGTCCTTACCCAAGGAAAAATGTAGATGAGGTGAAGGAATCTCGTTTTCTTCATGATCATAGGGGTCCACAAAATTTTTCCCTAAATGTGCATGTCAGGTATGCTCTGTGTGTGTTTTTGCTTCTTGTGAGGGTCATTTGTATTTCTATTGATTATGAGTTTCTGAGATTTGACAAGAGCTTTAGGAGAAAAATTCCTTGTTTGTACTGGGAAGATTAATGGCAGATACAGTGTAACTTGTAATGATCAAAGTGCCATGGATAGCTTCATGAACAGTGTCTTCCACAGCATCCTTAGGTCCCCAGAATCAGAAGGAATGCTTACCACAAGTTATTTCTGGACTAGATATAAAGTTGTAAGATAATAAATACCAAGTCGAAGAGCCAGAATCTGTGTGACTGTTTTTGGTGCTAAATTAGCTTGTGATCTCATGCTTGTCTGGAGGGAGGCTTCGGATGGCTAGTTGGTTGGAAGTTGGAACCTGTTCTATTTGTGTTTCCTTATTTCTCGACCCCATATCTTGGCATGTGTTGAAGGAATCCCATGTCATGAACTCAAGTTGGCCTCTGCAAACACAGACAGCCAGCTTCTTTCATTCCTGATCTACTTTTTGTTTTGTCAAACAGGGGTTTCAACCTTCCACCTAGGTGCTGATATAAAGAACTCTAGCACTTAGCCATACTGGGAGGCCACATAGCCAGTAGTTCGCACAAGTGAGAGGCACCTACAATTCGAGGATCAACATTTAAATTTGGTTGAAATAGCTAGTTGATTGAAATGAATTATTATTTTTTGGTTATTGAGTTAAAACTGGAAGGAAATTTTGGTATGCAAATTAGTGGAGTTAAATAATAAAATGTTTGTTTTGGTAGAGTTTTATTTACTTATATTGAAGTTGAATGACTCTCTGAGCTTCCTATGAGTATTCTATATTTCCTTTTTACATAACCATCACAATTAGTGTTGTAGGATTGGAGCAGAAGATGTCAAAAATAGGCTCAAGAATCTTGGAGCAGATGAGGTGTTCACAGAAAGCCAATTGGAAGTGAAGAATATGAAGAGTTTTTTGGTATCACCATCCTTTCTTTATATTTCTCTTGAATTGAGTACCATTTGGAGATAAAAGTAGTCTTTCAAGTGTGAGGTTGTTCTTTTAACATTTTTAACTTAGTTGATCTGCTTTGCATAATTCACTAGGATGTTGTTGTTTCTATCTCCTCCACTGAATTTCTTTCTTGTTGTTTCAAATTCCTTCAGGGTAATCTATCTGAACCAGTGTTGGGATTCAATTGCATTGGTGGTAATGCAGCTTCTTTAGTCCTTAAATTCTTAAGGTACCCTTATTTCTCTTTTTCTGATCTTCCAAAAAGAATATGTGCTCGTGAGCACGCATGCATAATCCCATGTATGGATGATAGATCAAATTGATGAACGAATGTTACAGGCAGGGGGGGACGATGGTGACCTATGGAGGCATGTCGAAGAAACCAATCACTGTTTCTACCTCCTTTTTCATATTTAAGGTAATGAGGTCACAAATATTAGTTTGGTGCAAGTTTCTTCTCTTTATATGCTATGGGACTTATTGGTAAATAACCCTAGACACAAACCACCTAGAAATAGATATTATGGAAATTTATGGCGTCCACTCTATTTTATGCTTTGGGCCATAGTTACCGGGAATAGGAACAGGAACGGCTCCGGTTCCGGGAGCGTTGGATCGAGGGCTGCCTAAAGCTCTGGAGCTTGGGGAGCGAGTTCCGGTGAGGGTAAAAGTTGTAGATCGAGATCCCATATGAATAGGGAGCACGTTCCCGATACATTGGGTTCGAGATCCTTATTTAAAGGGAACACGTTCCATGTAAAATGGGATTGCATTCCCATGTTCATTAGGATTGCTCTCCCATAGACAACAGGAACGAGATCCCATTTAAAGTTGAGTCGCGCCCTCATCTAAAAAAAATGCATTCCTATTTGGAATGGATCGTGCTCTATTCAAGGTTGGATCGCGTTCTGCTTAACTTGGAGCCAATCTCCACCTGTCCTCTCTCTCTCTCTCCCTCTCTGTCTCTATCTCTCTCTCTCGACTAGACATTCACCACTTCATCACATTCATCACCTCTTCAACCTCCGCACCCCTGATCCAATGGACCCATCTGCCAAGATGCGCCCCTCTCCCTCTCTAACTTCATGAATACATTCGTCGACTTCACAGTGAGTGGACTCTTTCTCTCGCCTCAGAAAGCACAACAACAACAAAGATCCACATACCCATCTCAACTTCTCTTGCTAGCAGTTGGGGACCTCCATGGCGATCTCCAAAGGCCAAACAAGCTCTGAAAATGACTAAAATCTTCGATGAAAACGATCACTGGATTGCAAGCAACTCCACGGTTGTGAAGCTTGGTGATATCCTTGACAAAGGAGGAAAAGACTTCAAGCTCCTTTATTTTTTAGAAAAACTCAAGCAAGACTAAGAGAAATCAATGGGAAGCTGTTGATTTACAGGGAAACCATGAAAGCCTGAATATACAGATTTTAGGTATGTTATAAAAGATGGCTTGATGAATTCAAGAATTGGGGTGACTGGTTTTCTATAGAAATTCAAATGAAAAGCCTTTGTAAAGGAATGGAAAAGCAAATTAACATTTTAATAGAGTACCAAAAAATTACCCATCTAGAATTAGGGCTAGAATAGCTGCTTTGAGTCTTGGAGGCCCAATTTCTATGCATTTTTTAGCCGATAACGCTACTGTTTTAATGGTGGGTGGCTCTATTTTTGTTCATGGTGGGATCCTCCCTTAGGATGGAGTTCTGGGAGCGTAGGGATCGTGATCCTAAAATTCTGGGAGCGGGAATCTAATTTGTTCGGGAATCACATCTACAATGTTACGGATGCGTTATGTGGGATAGTGGGAGCGAGATTCGTGCGGTAGCGGGAGTGAGCTCCGTTGTGAATGGGTTCGAGAATTAGGAGCGAGCTTCCAAAAAGTTGGAAATGGGTTCCGAACGGGATTCCTGCCACGAAGCGCCGTAGCTGGGTTTTGGAGCGGGAGCGCTACCCTAGTTGGGTGCTCCCTGTAACTATGCTTTGGGCATCCATAAGCATGCTGCACACTGTTGGATCTAAAATTTTGAGAGATAAAGTGGCCTATTGGGATTCTTGTTTTCCGAATAGGTAGCTGCAACCTCTCTTAAATCTTCCAGCTGTAATTAACGTATCTATTCCACCTTGATTAATACAAAGTTCTCCATAAACTAGAAGGAGAAGAGGATGACCAACAATAGCCTAAAAAAAGAAAACAGAAAATGTAGAAGCTGAGAAAATGAGAAGGGTGGGTCAACCCTGACCTGGCCCAACCCGACTAGTTATAAGTTGGACCTGCCTTGTTTCGAGTCCAAGTCAATTGGGCCCGGACCAATCAAGTCCGGGTTATAAATAAAAAATGTAACGAAAACAGATAGTATGTAGTTTATATTATGTACTTAATATTATTAAAATGTATTTATACTAATATATACTGGGTTGGGTCAACCCTGATCCCTAGACCCGACCTAGGCCAGATCTCAAACAAATGGACCAAGGCCCAACCCATCAAGTCCAAAATCCGGGTTCAAACCCAATCCCGGTCAGGTTGACCTGATCCAATTCCCGCACCTAATGAGAACAAAAGTAGTTAGGAGGAAAGAGAAAGTGGAGGATGGTAGCTCAGAGGGGCATATTCAATTTTGGGGCATACTTTTATTTCGAGAACTCAACTATCTGTCTTTTTTCCACTCTCCGAACTTGGGCTTCAACTTATTCTGCATCTCTCTCTAACTTAGCCAGGCACACCCACTCTTTCAATGTTCTCACATCCGTACAACCAAAATCCAATGCATCTTTTTCTAAATATATGTCTGCTCAGTAAGTATGGTGATTCATTTTTTCCCAATACCTCCCAAAAATAATAATTACACGTGTAAAAATTTGGGGGTCTAATCTTTTGCAATGTTTTAAAAACCGTCCGCCTTGCGCCTTAGCGCTCGCCTAGACGGTCTGAACAAAAAAAACCACACGGCTCGACTCAGGTAGCCCTACGCGGGCGGTTGTACCTAGGCGGGCGCCCAACGCGCAGTCCTGGGCTGGCGCTCAGGGCCGTATGGCGTTTTTCGATTTTTAATTTCACCCAAAAAGGCAAAGGGGGTCATTTTGACCCCCAAGTTTGGATGTTATTATGGTTTATTTTATGGATATGAAATATGGAGAATATGAAAGTTGGAGGCCTTACAATAGCCTATTATACTTTTAAATGTTTTGTATGGTTTCAAATTTTGAATAAGTTTATTCTCAACCTGACATATGTGATATGTTTGTATAGAAAAACGTATGTTGTGAACTTGTGATATTTTTAAATAGAATAAATTACAAAATTTGACACAAATATATGCATATATGTACCTTTGGATAGCAAATATATAAAAAAATGCTAAGAATTTGCACCACAGGGCGCTCGAGGTTTTGGGCGCCCGCCAAGGCGCTGGACGCTAAGCAGGCCGCCTAGCGGTTTTTGAAACCTTCATCTTTTGAATTTATTTTTTCTAGGAAAATCAGCTTAAAGAATATATTTGCCACTTTTTTGCCAAAATCATCCCAAAAGAAACTATATTCTATTATAAAAATGCAGAGTATACTTAATAACTTGTTCCCCCCCAAAATCTCTCTAGGAGAGGGGGAAAAAAACCATCTCTTCTGAAAGGGCATTGTGACATGATGTCATCATGGGTGAGGTTTCATTCATTATATAACTACACCCTTTTCTAAAGAGGACATTCAATATATGTTTGCCTATTAAGATCGAGAGAGAAAAGAGAGAAAATCTAAGCACAAGATAAACAAAATAAAAATGTCTTTTTACTCCATTTAAATTGTGGCGCAATGCCCCTATATATATGCAGATAAAGGAGTTACAAACCATTATGCATAACTGTTATATGGCTATTGCAACCTATTCTGCGATATTGTTATGTGGCTGTTGCAACCCATTATGCAAGACTGTTATATAGCTGTTACAACCAATTATACAAGATTGTTATGCAAGATTGTTGCATGACTGTTATAGTCACAACACTCCCTCTCTAGCTGGAGCATATATATCATAGATACCTAGCTTATGCAAAGTTTCCTTTAGTCGAACTTCAATAGAGGCCTTAGTAAGTATGTCTACCAATTGATTCTCAGATCGAACAAAGGGAGTGATATTGTATTTGAAGCTTTGACCTGACTCAAACCCCGGAGGATTCTTTACCTTTTCTCTGACGAAGTAGCAGTCAACTTCAATATGCTTGGTTTGTTTATGAAATACAAGATTTGAAGTGATATAAATTTGTTGCTTCATTATCACAATATAGAGGAATAGGAGTTGATATATTAACACCCATAATAGAAGTGTACAAAGCCAAATTATTTCACACGTAGCACTTTCAATCGCTTGATACTCGGCTTCTACTAAAGATCGAGCTACAACACTCGGCGTCTTACTCTTCTAGGTGACTAAATTACCACCCACTATCCTAATGTAGCCACTGGTGGATCGTCGATCAAGAGAAACCCAGCCCAATCTGCATCTGCAAAGCCTTGTACACCAAGGTGACCATGGCTTGTGTAAAGCCCTCTTTCTGGAGCAGATTTCAAATATTGTAAAATGTCTTAAAAAAACATACACCAAGATTACTTAGAGGCTTTGACTGCTGATCATACAATCTGTGGTTAACCTCAATAGTAGATTCTATTGGTTTAGCTTCAAGGATTTCCCATGTCATCGAGATGATCGGGAGTATACTTCTTTGAGATTAAAATATTCCTTGTTTTGACAATTTATAGACCTTCCCTCCACCCCCCCCTCCCCCCACGAGGATAAAACCCAGATGGTAATGCCATACACACTTCCTCTTGCAGATCTCCATGAAGAAAGGTATTCTTCATGTCTAATTGATGGAGTGGCCATTTCCTGTTTACTGGAATAGATAAAAATACCCCCACGGATTTCAATTTTGAAAGAGGAGCAAAATTTTCCTTATAGTCAACCCCATATAACTATGTAAAATCCTTAGCCAAAACGAGCTTTATCTCTCAATCGAATCATCTGGTTTGTGCTTCACAGTATGCACCTACTTGCATCCAACCACATGTTGTCTTTTTGGTCGATCAATTATATCCCAAGTTCACTACTTCTCTAAGGCAATCATTTCCTCAAACATGGCCGCTTTCCATTGTGGAAGAGCCAATGCATCTGCAACTTTGGGAATAGGAACAAAGGAAGTAGAGCAAAGGTTTGCATTAAACAAAGGTGAAAATGAAGCATAAGAAACAAACTTTTTTTCTTTTGGATGAGAAGTAAAAGTCCTTTTTTCGTTTCTTAAAGCAATAGGTAAATTGAGTTGAGAAGAAATAGGGTAAAAGGAGAAGTACCTAACTAGGCAATGAGTTGGGGTTTATCGTTTATATCAGACTTTCCCTTGTTCTTTTTTTGGGTGTACACTTCCAGTTGTTTCTCAGTAAATTCCACTTATTCCATTGTTGAATTACTCAAACTATCTATGACCATAGTTAGCAAATCGTCGAGTAAACGCCAATTTTTTTAAAAAATCTGCGACTTTATGGAAATCGTTTAAAACTGCAATGTTTTGAAAAATTCGGGAAAAAATCGTGTAGTTTTTCATAAAAACGTTTAAAACGCGTTTTTTTTTGTATAACGATTTAAACCACACCAAAACATCGTTTTTTTACCTGTAATTTTTTTTTGAAAGATATTGTTTTTTTTCCCATGAGAATGAGCATGAAGCAGTAGTGAGATCAATCTCCCCAACCCTAGCCCCAAACCTCTCTTCTTCCAATTTCTCCTCCTCGCATACATTTTCTTCACTCTCCCACCCCCCTCCTCTTACCACAGGAGAAGCCTCCGCGTCTACAAGGGCTAATGACCTAAAATCCCTTTGATACCAGAAACCCTAGAATTTATCAACCGCAACAAGAAGAGACCCTAGAAGTCGCGACCAAAATCCCTTTGATATCAGAAACCCCTTGATCCAGGTCGAGCAAGTATGGGAGGCCAAATCCCTTTGATACCAAAAACCCTAAAGTCTCGACCAAAATCTTAGAATTATTGACCACTTCTGAACTCCTTGAAACCATAGAGTTCACAATCCCATCTTCAACAGAGAATGATTTAGGTTTTCCAGCCCTCTTGATCTCATCTTGTGGACCTGAATCTTAGAATTATTGATCACTTTTGAACTCCTTGAAAGCATAGAGTTCACAATCCCATCTTCAATAGAGAATGATTTAGGTTTTCCAGCCCTCTTGATCTCATCTTGTGAACCTGAATCTTAGAATTATTGATCACTTTTGAACTCCTTGAAACCATAGAGTTCACAATCCCATCTTCAACAGAGAATGATTTAGGTTTTCCAGCCCTCTTGATCTCATCTTGTGGACTTAAAACCGCATGATTATCATTTGAAACCCCAAAACGAGGCCAGAGTTACTGATCAAATCCACCAACCAATAATCTAGTGTTTCCAGTCTTCTTAGTTTCATCGTGCAAACCAAAAACCACCCTCTTCCTTTTCTCTCCCTAGAAACAGAGCAATGTGAAACCAAATGGCTACGAGCCCAGCCCTGTTTTCAATTGAAGAAATGTATATAAACTTTAACCATAGTTATAGAGTGACTATAGTCACCATACCATAGTTAAAAAATTTCAATGAGGAAAAACGATTTTTGTATTTTATTTGGTACCTACTGAGTAGGTGTGATGTTTGTTAAAGTATTCAATGAGTAAATTTATATGGTATGGTATATTTTTTGATGGTTTTCACATAATTTTTATTTTTTAGAATTTCAAAATTTCTTCTCTTTAAATTTATCTGATTTTGTTACTTTGATTTTTTGAGCCTAGTACGATACATTGGCGATATATTTACATAAAGTATGTTTGCCGATCCGTATTTTTGACCCGATTTTTTCATCGAACTTTTTAAAATAAAAACGATTTGTTTTTCCGATTTTATGGTGAGCCGATTTATTGATAGTCCTCGACTTGCTAACTATGTCTGTGACCATTGGAAGAGGAATAGGATTGTTAGGTGCCATAGTAAATATTGGATATCTGTGGGAGGAAAAATAGGTAATATCCTCAATGAAGATAACATACTTTGAGACATATTTTCCTTTAGTTTTTAGACAGTAGCACTTGTATCCTTTCTGAGAGTTTGAGTATCCTAGGAACACATATCTCATAGATTGAGGTCCTAGTGTATTCCTAGTTGGCCCTAGTGTATACACAAAGTAGAAACAACTAAAGGTTTTTGGTGGACGAGAAAGCATGGGAACTTCATGATTGAGAAGTTTAAAAGGATAAGCACCATTAAGAATAGGTGTAGGCATCCTATTGATCCTATAGGTTGCAGTAGGAACTGCTTCATCCCAAGATGTCTTATAAACCGTCATTCCCTTTAAAATGCCTCTCACTACTTCTAACAAAGTGCACATTTTTGGGTTCTGCCACACCATTATGTTGTGGTGTATAGAAACACGATGTTTGAGTTTCTATACCATGTTCAAGAAAATACTTTTTTAACCTATTGCATGCATACTTTCGTGCATTATTGGAACATAATATTTTTATTTGGGTTTCAAACTGGTTTTGAACTATTTTATGAATTATTTTAACTACTGAAGGTACTTCATCTCTACTTTTCATAAGATTAAGATTGAAAAAGTCGGCCGCATGGCTGACAATACGCCTAGGCTGGGGGGAGGGGGTCCAGCAGGCTTGTTCGAGGCGCCCACCTAGGGGGCTCAAGGTAGGCACCTAAGCGGGTCTGGGCACCCACCTAGTGCCACCTTAATTTTTTCCTTTTATTTAAGGTGAGAGAATTAGGTGTATGGAAAGAGATTTTTTATTGCAGTTGTACTTTTATTCGTTTATTTTAGAGAGAGATAGTATCCTTTCTCAATTCTGGGCAGAGAGCATATGGTTTTTTATAATTTGGTCTTTAAAGATGGAGAGAGCTTTTATCGGAGTTGTACTTTTATTCATAAAAAAAAGTAAAGTACCTGGCACAGTTCTTTAAAAAGTAAAGTATCCTTTTTCTTTTATTTAGTAAAGTAGTTTTATTCAATTTTTAATAATGAGAAAAAATATCGGGACTTATAGCCTCATTGAGGGTAATGACCCTTGATAGAGCAAAATGGCAGACCATGATACGTGTGTAGCTGACGCTAAATAGTTGGAAAAAGGCTTTGATGATGATGATGACCTTTCTTTAATTTTCATTTATTAAAAAAGTAAAATACCTGGCACAGTTCTTAAAAAAGTGAAGTATCATTTTTCTTTTATTTAGTAAAGTACCTTTCTTTCATTTTTAGAAAGGTACACACGTGGCACATTTACATAATAACATATGCACATAGTCATGATATTAGTATTACTTTTTTATACAACTGCACATTGCTTGGCATTTATATTATTTTTGTGTTCATAGTGAAACCATACAAGGGAGAGAGTGCCACCCCTCCCCCCCCCACCCCAAGGCCCCCAAACCCCAAGGCCGCCTAGGTATTTGTGCGCCTGCCTAGGTACCTGTCCGGTTGTGTAGACAGCTTGGGCCCCTGGCTGCCTAGGCGGCCATCTACACCTTCTTGAATATTGCATAAGATAGGTCCAAGAATAATGAGAGTAGTCATTGATGAATACAATAAAATACAGATTTCCAAAAACAGAAATAATTCGAATAGGCCCCCAAACATCAGAATGAACAAGATGGAATGGCTTAGAGCTTTTATTTTCGCTAGAAGAAAAAGAGGTCCTACACTGTTTAGACAATTGACAGGTCTCACATTGTAACTGAGGAACATTCAAAGAAACAAACTTATTTGGAAACAACAAATTTAAAGACTTCAAAGACATGTGGCCTAAGCAGGTGTGCCACAAGAGGAGCACAAGACTCAATGCTAAGAGCAGTAGAAGTGCATCCAGTGTTGAACAGGTACACCCCATTGTCTTCATGACCACAACTAATTGTCTTTCTCGTTTTCAGGTCTTGAAAAACATGATGTGAGGCATAAAATGTGACATTGCAGTCTAGTTGTTTTGTCAAGCTGCTAACAGAAAGAAGATTGGAAGGAAAAGAAGGCACATTTATTGCAGAGGGTAAGGACAAGGTTGATGAAAGTTTATAAGTAGCACTCCCAACGGCCCTAGTCATACATCAGCAACTTTATCACTACTAGAAGCAGGAGAAAAATACAAGAAACCAACTGTCTCACCTGTCATATGGTCAGTAGCCCATGATTTAAAAATCCAGGGTGTAAAAGAGGTGGAGTTGGAGACATGGTTTGCAGTTTCATATGTACCTGGCTGCTCTACCAGTGACTTAGAGTTGAGTGAAGCCTTGGGAGTAGTTAACTGATGCTGTAAATCTTTGATGGTTTGATTTCTTGGATCATGTTCATTGGGTTGTGTTGATGAGGTTTCCTCCCCCTTGCTCGATATAGTATGGACACTTGCATTCCTTGGTTTTGTTCTCAACTGTGCACGCAAGTCCCAACAGTGCTTTCGAGTGTGTCTCCTCTTACCACAATGGGAATATTTGAGCTTCTCCTTTTCGACAGGAGAAAGTGGGGGCATGATTTGGTCCTTTTGTTCCTTCTTTTTTTTGCTTTGAAGCTTGTTGCAAAGGTTGATCGTTCAGAATGGATGCTGGAGTTTTGTCCTTCTGCAACAACCTTTCTACTAGCCTCCCCTTTTATATAATTATAGGCTGATTCAAGAGTGGGCAAGTTGTCCTTTCTTAGATCTTGTACTCTAATGTCATACACAGTGGGATTAATAGACTGATAGTGATCTAGTTCTTCCCATTTGTACCTTAGTATCCCAAACTACTCTTCCACAATAATTTCTCCTTGCTGCAAATTCACTATTTCACAATGCAATTGGTAAATCCAAACAATATTATCTCGTTGTAAGTTCGTCTTGGTTGCTACTGCCGCCCACATATCATTGCAGTCTTAAGAAGCAACAACCCCGTTGCTGGTACTTGGCTGCATGGAATGAAGGAGCCAAGCCATTACTGTCAAGTTCTCACTTTCCCATTCATGGGGTGGATCATTTGTGGGAGGCTCTTTCACGTTTCCTGTGATATATAACCCAATTTTCTCCAACTTCCTATGAACATTTTGTAGATTGGGATCATTCTAAGTAGTTTTTCTCTTCTAGCTTAGCTGTAGTAATCATCAATCATAGGTGATCAGATTGATTGCTTCCCTAGGAAACTTGATTTCTGACATTTTCCTTCTGTCTTGAACTTGAAACCCTAAGCTTTTTTTCCTTCAAGGTACCAATTCCTTAGTTTCAAATGTGAAGTTGCTTGAAATGTGAGATTGCTGGAAATATGAGGGTTTTGGAAATGTGAGGTTGCTGGAAATATGAGGTTGCTTATACACTACAACTCCATGCTCAAGAAGGAAGACAAATCATGGTCTAGATTCACCCTGGATATCCAAGGGTTTCAAGCCTTGCTTTGATACCATGTTAAGATTGAGAGAGAAAGGAGAGAGTAAATTCAAGCGCAAGATAAAGACCACTTTATTCAAATCATGGGGCAATGTGCCCTATATACATGCAGATCCCTATGGGAGTTATAGCCTATTATGTAAGACTACTACATGGCTATTACATCCCATTATGCAAGACTACTACATGGGTGTTATAGCCCATTTTGCAAGACTATTACATGACTGTTATAACCCATTATATAAGATTGTTATATGGCTGTTACAACCCATTATACAAGATTGTCACATTATCTTTATAGTCACAACATGGCCAAAACCCTGAAAAATCTAAAAAAATGTCCCTTGGGTTTTTCCATTATTTCTCTTGATTACTTGATATTATTGTTTACTGCTGCAAATCCACACGCCATATCGCAATGGAGTCCCAGGACCAGTTTTTTGTCTTGCAAAAACATCGGCTATTCAATTTCATAGAAAGCACTTCAGTGTTGGAAGATTGGTTCAACAGGTTTGGGTAAGAAGTATTGAGAGTGAAAAATAAAGGAAGATGGGCAGTGCTTAGTGGAGAGAGAAAGGAACTGTCGATGGAGAGAAGGGAAGGGCCCAGCTGAGTGGGAAGAGGGGCGGTAGGGGGAACTTGTTGCATGGTGGTCTGAACCTTTGGAAGAGACAGTTGGTCCTTGTATAGAGGGATAGATGAGCATTGCTTTTCAGAGAGAGGGCTAGCGGACTTGAGTGCTATTGAGTGAGAAAATTATGTAGTCAGAGGACAGGTACTAAGAGAGAAATGGGTGGAAAGGAGTGGTTAAAGGGAAATGTCCCAAGAATTAGGGGCGGTAGGGGGAACTTGTTGCATGGCTGTTAGAACCTTGGAAGAGACGGTGGATCCTGGTATAGAGGGATGACTGAGCATTGCTTTTCAGAGAGAGGACTTGTGTGCTATTGAGTGAGAAAAACATGTAGTGAGAAAAACATGTAGTGAGAGGACTGGCACTAGAGAGAAATGGGTGAAAAGTACTGGTTAAAGGGGCAATGAATGTCCCAATAATTCTTGGGCGCTTATCTCAAAAGTGTAGGCATGTACTTTGTTGGATGTTACTATAATTATGTTTTGAACGCTTTCACTTTAATTTATTTATTTTTTAATGTTAGCTTGGAACTTGGTGAGAGTGGAAATGTAGACATCGTGTTGTGGCACCTGACATCCTGACCACCTCTGCGTAAAGCCTGTTCTCTCTTCTACTCAATTATTGGAAATGAACAATAAACCACTTTTGCCTTCTAGAGGCTGCATTTACCCTCCAAGCCCGGGCACAGAGCCATGAGAAGATCTACGAGATGCTAAAATTTTTTATCGTCGTACTCCCTTCACGTCTTCTTTGGTCACTAACCCACTAACCCAACTGAGAAGACCATAACCGATCCTCATGACTCCATGGCTACCTAACTAATAGTGTACACATTTCATCTCAACACGCTCTAATACAATCTGTTAATGTCTTTGCCTTCATGTTACGGCTTACCATGCCAAAGCTGTTTGCTGCAGGATCTTTCATTGAGAGGCTTCTGGTTGCACAATTGGCTGACTTCACACAGGGCATACCAGTATAGAGTGATTATAGACTACCTCCTGGACTTGGTTCATGAAGGGAAGTTAAAATATGAGTAAGCCCCTCTCCTCAATAAGAAATGTTATTCTGTTTGTCTACTAGTAAATTCAGGAATTACTAATCATTCCCTTGACACTTTAGACTCTCTCTCTCTGTCACACACACACACATGTAGGTCCTCAAATGTACACATGCCACATGGGCTCAGCCACTTGCAGGCCAGTGTGGGGGAGAGAAAGAGAGAATAGGATACCAGTCTTTGTTGGAATTTGTGACATTTATGGATTACATAGTGTCTATCATCCTAACTGCTTGATCCACACACCCCCCCTTGGTATATGGCATTAGTTCGTATTGTTTTCGATGATGTCCTTCATACATATTTATATGTTTCTGATTTATTGATCCTTTCAGGATGGATCTGGTCCCGTTTCAGGATTTCCACAGGGCTCTAGATAAAGCACTAGGGAAGCTGGGAAATCATCCCAAGCAAGTTCTGAAATTTTGATGAAACAGAACTTGCAGCATGGAGTTCAAGAAGGGTAATTTTTGAGTTCGAATGGGTGTTGGTTTCCTAGTCTGTATAGTAAGAAAGATACCAAGCGAAATAAGCATTTGCTTTGGCTCCCTCCTCCCATCCCTGGACGAGGGCCCAAACACATGTATCGTATGTATTGGTTTTATGGAAACTGTATACCTCTAGTGTTGGAAATCAGGAATGAAAATGCACTGTTCTTTATCTGGAAATACTCTCTCTCTCTCTCTCTCTCTCTCTCTCTCCACATGCATGTGAGTGTACCATGGGCATCCATGTATGCACAAACCAAAAATCTCTCTCGTACAACATCGATTTATATCTTTATTTTTCTTTAATGAATGCGACTTGTTGGTGGAAACTTTGAATCTGGGCCCCTGCAAAATTGTTACTCCCAATATGGAAATGAAGTGAAAACCAAAGATCCAGCGTTCCAAGTGACTGGCCCAAAATTTACAAGAATTTTCCAGAGAGCTCTGAATAATTCTCTAATGGCTCCTGAATTTGGGCCAAAAGATTGAGGATCGGCTAATACAGTGACCTTTTGGATGCGAAGTTTCATCTCAGAACACTCGGATCAAGCTCTTGAGATCAAAGGCTAAAGAGCTCCAGGGGAACTTGTAGAGCTAGCCGTGCAAATCCGGTTCTCCTTTGAGTCTACTAGCAGCGCTAGCTTTCAGATTCATATATAAGGCTTTAAAAGCTTTTAAAGTATTAAGTAAATTTTGTGAAAAATTATAGAAAAAGAACTAAAACTAAATAAAAATGATAAATTAAATAGAATAAGAGAAATCATTTACCTTATACACCAGGAGTTTTAAGCTTGGAACATATCCTAGTGCCCATTATCTCTTTTTTGGATGCTTTTGCTTGCTGGATTTTGCTACATATTGGGTTATTTTACCTAAATTTAATAATTTAAGGCTTAGAAGAGGGTTATGGAGCTTAAGTATGAATTTCCTTAATTATTTCTATGATTGGGAGATGGTTTTCTATATTTTTTCAAGGGATTTGGGGTGTCCTAAGGTTTATTACGAAATTTGGGATTCTCTAGGATTTGTTTGGATTTTTCTTGAATTTCAAGGATTTATCTAGAGTTTTTCTTAATTTTTGGAATTTATTGGGATTTATTTAGTAATTCCAAGGATTTTCTTGGCTATTTTTTTGGGGCTATTTCAGTGACATTTCCTAGGATTTTAGAGGGGGTATTTATAGGTTTTAACTAGGGTTAGGCTTGAAAATATTTAATTTAATCCAAGGGCTCAAATTTAATTGAAAAATATGGTATATTTTGGATTTTTTGAAAGATTTTAAACCACCTTAATATGGTTATCAAAAAAGAAATTGGGAAGAAAATGACTGCCTCGGGCCCATCGGTTCTCGCAACTTGCGGCAAGTCGATTGGCCTGACGCACAGTGAGGCATGCGGCCCGTGCACGACATGCTATATGTCATGTACAGAGGGCATTTTGGTTATTTTCTTGAGCCTATATAGGACATTTTGGTTATTTTCTTGAGCCTATATTTTGTTAATGGTGGGTTCGATTTGGGTGATTCTTAAACGCTTAGAAAATTGTTGGGGTCTACTAAAGCTTGGGATAGGTTTTGGACAATTTTGAGATAACTAATCTTGGTCAAAGTTGACTGTAGTTCACTAGGGTTTGTATGGTCCAAAAGGTTCAGAATCAGGGTTTCTAAGAATTCCCTAAGCCAGAATTTCAAGGGGTGTCTCTATAGTTGTGTTTCTTTAGCATTCACTTGGGATACCGTGTGAATGGTAAAGAAGAAGACACACAAGACATGATGGACTGAGTGGTCATCTTTTGAATGTCAAGGACTTTTTGGGAAGGTGGTACATCGATGAATATTTTTAATTCGTAAGACATCTAATTGGCATTGCGCTAACTTTGAGGCAGTAGCATTGAGAGGTATTTGACAATTGAGATCCAAAGTGACAGTCAATAGGAACCGTGCTATATTTAAATTGGTGATTTATCCTTCGGCTTTCCACCTTTTTCTTCGGGTTTGGTTTTCAATTGAATGATTTTGATATGAGAAGAAATGATGATCATGATTTATGGCTAATTGAAATTCTATTGATCTTTAATTCTAAATTTTTAAGATCCACAAGTTCGGGTTGAAATTTTCGGAACCTATGAGTTGTTTCTTCCTAAGTTTGCAACATAACATTCAGGATTTGGTGGCGGCCAAACACCATGTATCGAGGCCCCTTTTGAAACTCATTCGTTTTTAAAAATACTTTTAGAAAAACTTTAAAAACAGGGAAATGTTTTTGAAACAAATTAGGGTTTCAGACCACTAGAAATTCAATTCTTGAAAAACTTTGTAGCATATAAAAGAAACTTTTAAAATTGGTAGAAATTTTGGAAAAACAAATTTGGTTCGATTTGCCTTTTAAGCTCATGCAACCATGGGATCCCTCTAAGAAGGTTTACGTCGTGCAACGATGGGCGGATCTTTGTTTTTGTCCTGACTCTTTTACATCTCATGGGTTTGACGTTGAATTGAGATTTTGGATACCCAGTCTTTTTTCGGTCATATGGGTTAGACGTCTTCCTATCTCGACTCTATTATGTAGCACGAGTTTAACTTTTGATTGATATTAGTTTCTTGATTATTTTATGTCCATTGAGTTGGTTTTTTTTTTTTTTTCTGATTTGTGGGTGAAGCAGTTTCAGCTTTTGTGCCACCACAGAGCTTTGAATTTTATGGTTTTGATGAGATTTTTGTTGAATATTTTGGAAAGAACGCGTTAGGTATGGTCGATGAATTTGTTTCTTGAGAAATTTCCCCTGACCATTCCGTACAACATCCGGGATCTTTTATTTATATATATATATATATATCAAGAGAAAGAATAATGATCCTATGAGACGCTACCTTACCCCAAGTGCATGAGACCTTGACTCGTGACCATAGGATCCACATCCACATCTTGAGAAAATGGGACAGCAGATCACAAAGTTTTTTTTTTTTGGAATCACCCAGTTCACCTGTCTAGAGGAGGTGCATACCCATTTTTCCATATAGTAGCCGACCTTCTCTCTTGCTAAACCCTTTCCCTTCGAAACATCCTCTACTTTCCATCAATGTCTTTGGTTTTCTATCCAAATCCCCTCGAATCTCTCTCTCTCTCACTCTCTCTCTATTGACAGAGAATTAGTTTTCTATCTAAATCCCTTCAAATCTCTCTGTACATGGATAGAGAAAAACCCACCAAAACAAAACCCATCAGTTTTAGAGAGAGAAACTTCGACAAAGACAACACCGATGGTGTTTCATGACCCAAAATCTTGATGAGGAGAAATAAAACGAGAGACCCCTTTTAAAATCAACAGAAAATTCACAAAAACTTCAATGGAGCTTCATTTTTAGGTGCTATTTTCAATATCTCAACAAGTGCAATAAGTGTTGGAATCATGTTCATTCCTGCAATTCTAAAGGTCTTAGGTATGAATCCTGCAATTTTCATTGCAAGTTTGAAATACTTTTCAGAGCAATTTATGCTGAAATTTATGAGTGCAGTATTTCTACTTGTGATAGATTAATGGGGAATCATTTGATAAGCTTGGGTCAGTTCTTCTGCAAAATTGTATGAGAATAAGTAATTTGGGGGCTGAGACGGTATCGATGATCATCATAGTAATTGGTTTTCGTATCCAAATGGTTTTACAACTGACACCATTTGGATCTCTCTCATCATCATCATCCGCTCTGGGGTAGAATGCATACAGGCAAAACTTTTGATGGGGGAAACCATTTGGATCTCTCTTTCATCATATATTTACCATTTGTGCAGCTCCTCCATTTTTTACCTCTAGTCCTCTCCAAAATCCATTCAGAATTTCAGTTCTCTCTCGAACCTAATAAAAATTTCATCTACCTTTGTCACTCTCATGATGACCACAAAAACCTCGCCTGAAGAGATCTATGTAGGGGAAACCAGGATAAGCAGTTTCTCTCTCGTGACTTTTACGGGTTAATCGAGTGACCTAGCATTCTGTATTCCTTGAGATAT
>NW_006494943.1:4676011-4705650 GCF_000471905.2 Amborella trichopoda
TTTCTATTCACCCTCTCTGGATCTTCTTTTTTCTTTTTCTTTCTCTTTTGCCCTTTTTTTTTAATTTTTTTTTTCTTAATTTCAGTTTCGTACTCTATTCTACGCGTTTGTGGGTCAGTTGATTATACTTCTATTATTCTTCTAGGTCATATGGGCCACAATTGTGGAGGATAGCACCGCAGTATACGAGGAGGTAGCATCCATATTCCGAACTCTTACAGAACTAACTCACGAGTCAATATGTTGGTGTTAATTGTTTACATCAAACTATTCCTTGTTTTTTTTTCGGGTGTACGCATTCAACAGTTTCTCAATAGATTCCACTTCTTCCTTGGTTGGATTTTCGAAACTATCTATGATAATTAGAAGAGGAATAGGATTTAGTGGATATTGAATCTCTATGTGAAGAGAATAAGGTATATTATCAAAGAAGGTAACATCTTTGAAATATTTCCTTTATCAGATTGCCATAAAGTCAAGGTCATTGCTTGGCATACCATATCGAAGAAGACCCTGATCCTGAATCTGTAAAAACCTAGATCCGATCAAGGAAACTGTAGAAGGCCAAAATTCCCCAGGCATGCCATCCGGAAACTTGAACCAATCATTACCCAACCACAAACAACTATGAACCATACCCAATGCACCCAGACCAACTTGGTAGAGCTTGAAGCACCGAAAAAAGCCCTGTGGATCGAACAAGGCAGATTGGAACCAAAAGCTACCAATCTAAAGGTGATTAGGAAGCAGAAAGTTCTAGCACCATCAGCAAAGGTGCCAACGCCACTCCAAATTTCGGTGGGTTAGATGTTGAAAACGGATCAAGACAGTTCACGCCTCGATATATGAGCTCAACAGATGAAAAAGTGGAGGATGAAATTGCCAATGGCGCTAATGCCATTGACAGCTGCCCCGAGCTCTGACAAATCAAACAGCGGAACAACTTGGATGTAAAGACAATCATCATGTGTCAGTAAGAACTAACACGTCATGTGTCAGTACAGATACGGCACTGACAGCCTCGTCTGCGACACCATCTTCGGATTTGTTGAATAAAACATCACATCACATGGAACCATTGATGCGTGCTCAAACAGACGTCTGACAGTGGCGTCGGAGTTTGTCCAAATGTCAACGAAACTTGATTGGTCGGTTAGGAGTATGGAAGAATGTGTGAGACCGACGCATGGCAATATATGTTAGAACAAGATTCCAAATGGCAACAATGCCATTGGGCCTCTAACACTATGCCGACAAAAGCGTACCCGATCCAAGATCTCGGGAAAGCTAGCATTAAATGACACTAACCATAATTAATGCTAAACTAATGCCATTGGTAATGGCATCAGAGTATTTTCCAGTTGCGCCAGCATCTAAACGGTCCAGATTTCATCTCAAAAGCTCAACGGTAATTTTGGATTTGATTTTCCTATAAATAAGAGGCTCTTCTTCGAGTAAATAGGTGAAATTTTTGAGTAATTATGCAGAAGTTGTGTTGCTCCAATCCTAGACCCTATCCAACCTAAAATCATACTTTAAACCCAAATTCTCAACCTTAGGAACCCTATTCAATGCAATCTAAATCGACGACAGTCCAGATAACCCGACTTTCCGGGCCCTCTTCTACCCATAGTTATTTATCTGGTGAAAATCTAGAGGACCGAGAATAGTTGTGTCTGCTAATTTTGAATCGGCGCCTACTTTGGGCACAATGCCTAGGGGCCTAGCCTAAGGTATCATTTTTCTTCCTTTTCCTTATTTTAGCTATTTCATTTATTTAGGTCATTCTATTTCTAAAATCTTCATAAATTCTCCTTTTTTTTCACTCAATACATGAAATTTCTTTTGAACTCCTAGGCTAAGGCGTGTTGGAAGCCGCCTTTGCCGATGGTCCGAGAGGGAGAAGGTCTTGTGGGCCGACTCTCACCCGGATTGTAATTTGACGTGATCCTTTTTTCTACCAACTCCTTTGGCGCATTTATGCTCAAACCAAGGCAGGGACCGTGTTTCCTACCGACATTTTCTAGTATAAACAGTCTGACACTCACTGAGAGCCCGTCAAGGTTCTAATATGCCTTAACCAATGAAGTGACCCTTCGGACTTCGTTCGAGAGGGCCACCATCAACCCAGAGATTGTCTTGACTCGTTCCGAGCGTCTTTTTGCTGGTTTTGGGGTTTAGAACGGGCAAGAGCTATTGGAAAAGGTGTCAACGCTATTTCCAGTAACACTTGATCGCTCCAGCTTCTATTTCTGGGTTCCCTAGAAACTAAGGGCCAAGGCACCATTGGTAACTACTCTGGCGTAGCTGGCACTGGCTCCATCCCCCTGAGCCTTTGGGTAACTCTGCCCCTTTTAGGGCCTTTTCCTTCTTTCTGTTTGGAGTTTAGGACGACCCCCAGGACAACCATTGTGAGCTTTGTTGGTACCATTGACATTGTCGTTAGTCCTTCTCTGCCCTGCTCCATTTTTTTCAGCTCAGCCGAAGTAGCGGAGGGGCACTTTGGTGCCTTTTCCACTGTCGCCAATGACTTTCACTCCTACATCAAAGTTGAAACTGCATACTAGTCTCTAATACGTCCTCACCTTGATGCCATGCTACTCTCGTCGACGAATTTGCCACAGCTATTGACAATCACCTCGGATTACTCTGTTTTTGCACCTCGGATTACTCTGTTTTTGCACGGTAGCATAGCTTTATCGCTTTCCTGCATCTTTCTCTGCCTCCTTGGCAGACCCATAGCAGAGGGCCTCTATTCCCTCGCCTTGATCAGTGCTTTGAGAAGAGCCACACTCGACTCCAAGCCCGCCCGGCCCAGCATAAGCGGCGCCTTTCACTTAGCCCACACCTTTGGTCTTTTTCTAGACTTAGGCACACCTCACTAGGCACCAAGGTGCCCGGTGTTCACTAATTGCTAGGTACCTAAACCCTCCACTTTTGCCTCGCTCGACTTTTTGATTCGAAGCGCCCATCACTTGGTGCAAATAGCACCTCGCACTCATTTAATTGATTGCACACACTTGCTTGCCCATCACACTTTTTGCAGGTGCACTTGTGCTATCTTACACACTTACTCACGGACCTTGCACGCGAGTGAAAAACATTTCTTAAATATTTTTTTCAAAAAGAACTGTATGCGGCTTTAAGGTCTCTGGTGCGGGCGCATAGTTCCTAGAGGAACGGCAGTTCGGAGAGTGGGCCCTCAACGGAAGCGAACCCCTCTGTATATACTTGGCCTCTATGAGCACCCCACACTGCTTTAGGCCCAATATGGCTTACAAGAGTGGTTCGGACCAACGGTGGGCATATCTAGTTACCTACCCTGCTTTTCTAAAATTCGCTCCTAGGTAGGAACCCTAGACCTTACCTCACCCGATAGTTGTTTAGAGGTGCCTATGTCTTTTCATGTGTTGTTTGGTTAGCTTAGCAAGTTGTACTTCGATCCAAGTGTGAGGGTGTGGGACTCGGACACCTTGTCCACCGCCATTTCACGCCAAAGATCGAGTCCAATGGCCGCCTGGCTAACTCCCATAAGGTCATTACATGGGCCACATGTGCCTCACCCCATCCTTTGCGATTGGAGAGCATCTGAGTGCAACTGACACTATTCCCATCGGGTCCCAGATTGGGTCCGAGTCTAATTCCAAACCTTGAGTCCAACTGACACCACTCCAACCTCCCACCTGGGGAACCTATTACTTTATCTTTTCATCTTTACAAAGGGTCCTTCAGACCAATTTGTAAGGCATACGTATACTCAAGCTCTCTCTCTCTCTCTCTCTCTCTCTCTCTTTGAAACAGGTTGGTTTTTCTCTATTTAAAGGTTGTTCATGTCTCTTTTCAAGATAGGGCCTGGTCGTTTTCTAAGCTTGCGATATCCTCCAGGACCTACCATGTCATTCTTCTTCCTAGTATACAGAATAGGAGAATTCACCAAATCAATTCTTATAAAGTTTCAAATAAGATCTTCTACCAATATTTCATCAAGGGAAGCATAAACCTCTTCGTCTACAACTAAGCAAGTCAAAACTAATTATTTGGTTGCTTGTGTGAAAAATTCTTTAATCGGTTACGAAAATTAGCGACTCATGTGTGTCAAGGGTTAATAGTTGTGTAATTACCCAAGAAAAGGGTCAATAGTTCTGTTGGTAGCAAGTGATAGAATACGTGGCTTAATGGTGTTCAAGTGATAGAGCTCTGCAAATACCAACCTTGCTGCATTTCCATTAGAATTGAGAAAGGGGAAGATTTACAATTCTGCCCATCAAATTGATCTAGTCTTGGTTGATTTACAAGATGCCATCTTGAGTATGACTTTTAAGAAATGTATTTTGAAATTGTTGAAACTTTGAAAGTTTTCTAGGGAAAGCAAATATTCAATATTTCAAGAGTCGAAGTCATGGCATGTTTAGAGATAAGTTATCAAGACCTGGCCGAACTGATGGTCTGATCGGATCGTCAACCGGTGCCTTTTTCTGAACTGATCTAAGGTAAAGGGTGGAAGTGAATATTTTTGAAGCTAGCACATACCATAAAAAGTAGGTTGGGAGGTCCACTTTCAATGGTCCGTAATTTGTAGAGCCCTAAGTCTTGACCGATTAGTATTTTTATTGATCTTGTTAGGCCAAAATGATAATGTAGAGATCCGGAGTCATTAGCTCTTGATTTTAGTTATAAATTTGGATTTCAGGCATAGGGATCAGGAATGTGATATTGGGCGCTACAATTAGCCAATCATGGCGTGGAATGTCCTCTCAATGACTTGATGGTATAATAGTTTTTTAAGTTGTTTAGTCTGACTAGGTTGTTTAAATATAGTTGTTTAGACTTAGGGTGAGTCAAATGCATGTCCCTAATCACTAATCAGAATTTTCATATTGGAATTCATATTATTCCAATATTATTCCTTTTTAGAATGTTGCATCTATTTCTTTATTATGTGTTCTAGCATCCATTCTTCTAAGAAAAGTTGGAAAAGATCTTCTAAATTTGGTAGGTGGTTTTGAGTGCAACTTGGTCATTGATTGCATAATATATTTGACCATATTTCTCAATCAGTGCATGTGCTATGGAAAATATACCACCATTGCCATTTACACAGACAATGCATAACATAATTCTTTGGTATTTTTCGGTTAAATGCTCCATGTAACCTTATTAATGGGTGTAATTCCTAAGTATTTTTTGGTTAAATGCTCCATGTAGCGCTATTAGTGGTTTACACCGTTAACGAAATACTGGAGGCATGGATGAAAGGCCAGATATAGATGCTCAAACCTATGCTTAGAGTATTGGAGGCATAGACGAAAGGCCCGAAACAAATGCTCAGAATATTGGAGGCATTGACGAAAGGCTTGAAAGAAATGCTCAAACCTCTCCTAAATGTATGCCATAGTTCTAGGTTACTCTCTCTGAGCTTGTGAAAATACTGGGGAACTCGTACATGACCTATGCATTATTTCATCCACAACCTCTTTTTACCACCAATGCATTATTTCATCCACAACCTCTTTTTACCACCAATGCATTATTTCATCCACAACCTCTTTTTACCACCATGCTTGCTTGTAAGACAATTTGGCCGTGATCTGTTGTAAATCATTTATAATATTTTTCTATCTTAGATCGGGCTGGTCCTGCAAGTAACCGTTAATTCTTCTTACCATCCATTGACTTAAAAACAAGGTTCACTTTTCATTGCATTCTCATATTTCATTGCATTATCTGTAAAACTACATCTTTCACGGTAGACCTAGCAAAGAGTTTTGGGCTCTGAATTCAAGGGTTTTTCTATGGAGCGAGAGAGAGAGAGATAACGAGCTTGAAAGGGTGATCACGAAGATAGCGATCTTGAAAGCAGCTTGCGATGGAGAGAAGCAATGGGAAAGGAAAGAGAAAAGAGAAAAGAGAGGAAGACACACACAAAAAGTTCATTCTAGGGTTTGTGGTGCATAGCGAAAGCGAAAGGCAGGGAGAAATGGAGAGAGTGACCAAGTGAGAAATTAGGGAGCGAAGGAGCTTCAGAGAGGCACAGGAAGAGGAAGAGGAAGGTAGCATACGATGAGAGAGAGAGAGAGAACTTGGAAAGAGAGGGAGAGTGATGGTTTGAAGAGGAAGGTGGCGTCACATATTGGAAAGATGAAAGGGTCGAAGACTAATAATAGTTCCTAACTAGTTAGAAAAAGTGTTTAGCAATGTTAGTTTCAAATAGCTCAAAATATTGGTTTGGTAATCGGTCCCAAGCCAGTAGGCTATGAAAATCATAGCCAATCGGCTCGGAACTATACATTTCAAACCAAGACGCTTTATAATTTTGGATGGCAAAACCGGTGTTTAATGGACAATTACAAACACATCCGAGTAGGGAAATAATAGGACACAACTCTTAGTTTCGAATGGTTCTTAGGACTACGAAAAGAAACAACCCGGTCCAAGAAAACTGATAGTTTCAAGCTGGGGGTATTTTTTTATGGGAAAGTATATGATGAGATCATTTATCTTTTATATAAGGTGGTCACAACTAATCTTAACTATTGGATGTGAAATTGGGTGGTTGTATTTATTTCATTGACGCAGCTCAAAGTTCAAAAAAAAAAAAAAAAATCTTGAACTTTGTGACACAAGCTATCAGATTTCATATAGGATGGTTATACGTAATTGTGACCTCTTTTTACCAAAGGTAAATGGTCTTATTGTATATAATCCTATTTTTTATAAAGGAATTTTTTTTAAGGTGCACTTCTAAAATCTTTCAAAAACGGTTGTTTTGTTGTTGGAAAAACATCTAATTGCTCATCTCAACTTCAAGATGTATAGATATGGAGTAAAAATTTATTTCAAGTCTTAAAAATGTACATCTTTGGATAATTTTTTTTCAAGATTTTTATGTGTTTATAGATCTACTTGATTTGAACCAATTTTGGAATTCAAAATTTTATAATTAGAGATAAAAATAAATTATTGCACCATCCTAAAAATTATCGAGACCAAAATTACATCTCATGACAAAATTTAGAGGTGCACCTTAATTTGATTGTTTAAGGTTGCAACCTCATACAAATGACACCCTTTGATAATATAAAAAAAAAAACATGAAAAATGAAGGACGTGGACAAGTCAAACAGAGAAGACTTTCTTTTCATACAAAAAATTAGATATAGTGCCAGGGCCCGGTCCTGTGGTGCCGTATATGGGGATCGAACCCACGACCACGTGGTTATAGCCACGTGGCCGTTTGCATTATAATTTGGCGGTATTATTAGTCGGCAAATTATATGAGAAAGTGTTCCCTTATTAATATGTCAATTGCCATCCGTGGTTGTAGACCATAATTAGCAAGTCGGAGAATAATAAAATATCTGTAGAGCAAAACATCAGTAATAAATTGATTCTATTGAAAAAAATCGGAGGAAAAAATGGGGTAAAATATACGAATCACAAAAAAAAATGTAAGATACAAAATAGTGAATATTTCGGATTTGGTTAAAAAAAAAGGTAATGAAAAACTTGAATGTATAAAGATGATACAATATAAGATTATGATTTGTAGCCATTGTATAGATATATTAAAGCTATTAAACAATAATTTTATAGCCCTACTAATGTCATTAAAGTAGTACTTGATAATTTTTTGTTAAAACTTTCAATAAATTCATCAATAATGATAACTTTGCTGTCACAACCCAAAACATATCACAGATTTATTGGAAGCATTAAACAAAACAACAATAACAATACTAAACACAATAACTGATTATGAAATAACACGAATTGTGAACCAAAGAATAAGATTATATTTCAAAGAAAAAAATGTCCTCAGTGCCGGATTGCAGTTAATTAAAAGAAAACACAAAGATTCAAATATGTAAAATAGTGGTCCATCTAAAATGCTATGTTTATACACTAAGGAAATAAAACATAAAAATATGAAATTAATCAAACTTCTCTATGTATAAAAAAATAATAAAATACTTAAGCAAATTCGACTCTCGCTCCTAGCAACCTAAATCTTTAGTATCATTGAATCTCTATCTTGCTCTTTATACAGAAGTTACGGGTGTAAAGAAGAAGAAAAAATAAAAATAAAAAAATTCGTGGGTTACTCTTCTTATAATTCTATTTATTATTTTGAGATATACAAGTATTTTAATTACTTTTTTTTAAGGAATATATTGCTTGTATTTTTTCGTACACTTTTTTTCAGGCGAACTCATTGGTGAAATTTTTTATTGAATTTTTTGTTAATTCAATATTCTTATTTTACACACACTGTTGATGTATTTATCTTTAAACCAAAATTTAATAATATTAAATTAATGAAAAAAATTTTAGGGAAGAAGCTTTTTGATTTTTTTTTTGAAAGAAAAGATAAAATATAGATTTATATTGGTTCCACTAGAGAGACCCGATTTTTTGAAAATCTTTTAAAAAACTCGGAATTTTTAATGGATTTAAAAAAATCGGAGATTTGCTGACTGTGCCGTGGACAGAGAGAGGTTTCGCTAGACCATTTACTGGTGTATATGCAACCCATTGATCCGACCGTGATAAGACCCTATAACTTATTCAATCACACCGATAATACTTTCCTAAAGAAAGTGACTACTCCAGCGAGAGCATATTATCTATCTGGTCCTTCACCAAAATCCTGAAATTTTGGAGGTGTGCTTCCAAAAAAAATAAAAAAAAAAATAAAGATTGTATACAATGAGACCATTTACCTTTAAAACAAGCAGGTAACAATTATTTACAACTATCTAAGGTGAAATCTAATAGCTTGGATGTGTTATAAAGATTGAGAAAATTTATTTTGAAATTTGAAGTTGGTCAGATTCAATGCAGCCATCTAATTTCATATCCAATGGTCAGCATTAATTGTGACCATCTTACACCAAAGATAAATGATCCCATTGTATATATTTTCATAAAAATATCATATTCCACGTGCGAGAAAATAACATCTCAAATTGTATAGGGACCTTTTGGAGGCCAATAACTATTGAAGAACTCAAAATCCTCTTAAATTTGGCTCTTTTGCCTGAGGGAGTCCTTTTAGAGGGCAACAACTATTAAAGAAAATCCAATTTCTTCTTAAAAATTCGCTCTTTTGCCTGAGGGAGTCAATGTAGAGTATGATCCAGTGAGAACATGCGGAAACGAAAAAAAATTCTTAACCCATGGGAGCATTCTGCCCATTTGCTCCCTCAGGTAAACGAAAGTAAAACTTACAAAATACGGTCGTGAAATGCATAGTAAACTAGAGATTAGCCTTATGTCAAGTATCTTTTTGTTAGTATTGTGCTCACACCACTGTTTGCTGTGTCAGGGCTTTGAAAGCTCTCTGATTTTTTTTTAGCCTTTTGAAAAAGTATAAATATCTACGCTTGAATGATACACAAGTACTCACCAGTGGTTCAGATTAGAAGGAACGAAATAGACAATCACTACTACATATAATGCTTTAATTTTAATTTTTTTTTACAAATTGGATTAGCTTAAAATTTGGTTTTTGAATCAGGCGTAACTAAAAAAATATATTAAAAAGGTAATTAGAATTTCTGAAATCAATTTTTTGTACTCTTTTAGGTGCACCTAAATATGGGGCAGACACCTATTAAATTTCATGTAAATCCAAAATGTAGAAAAACATAAATCAAAAGGTGCAGTTGGCATACGGATGCATCCGTAGAGGTAAGGTGCACCTTCAAATTTTATCATAGTATATAATTTTGATGTAAAATGTTCTTAGGATTATCTCAAAATCTATTTTTATATTTAATTATAAAATTTTAAATTTAAAAAATGGTTAAAATTAAGTAGATCTATAAACATATGAAAATCTTGAAAATGGACGGTGTAGATAATATGCTATAAAATGCACTATTTTTGAGATTTAAAATCTTTTTATTTTTCATGGTCATTCATCTCGATGTTGAGATGTATGAATCAATGGGTTTTTCAACATTAAAACTACCTTTTCCGATGAATTTTTTAATTGCATCCGTAGTTCTACATTATAAGGTTGCATTCTTATATAAACTTTTCCCTAAATCAAAATACCAAATACAATTGCAGCAATCTAAATTTTCCCCTTTTAGTTAGAACTCGTTCTAGAGTGCTTGTGCACCATTTGAGCTTGTACCATTCCATTCTTTTTGGGCATGTAGGGCTGGATTTCAAATTTTAACTCCAAACCAAGAGAAATGACACAATGCTAAATAGAGTATATTGTTCTATGCTAAGTATAACATTAAGCCCTTAATTCAATGCTCAATTCATGCAAATCTTCAAGTAAGTGATGACTAAATACAAATTCAAGAAAGTTTGATCCAGGCTCCACCTGCAACTGTCATTCCTGTAGGCCAGCTTGGTAACTTTCTATTTTGTTTTTTTCTTTTTTTTTCTTGTTTTTGGATCCTGATTTGAACAGAAAAAAAAAAAAATTCATTTATGTATTCAGAAATTTTATACAAGTGCGATTTTGAGTGAGATCTAGCCACTAATGTTGGCGAGTTACAAGAAAGAGACCGTAAATCTCTAAATTGCAAGTCGTTGGGCCATGATCTTTCAACTTTGAAGTCTATTGGAGTTACATGTGCTAATTGCCGATATAAGCTCTCCGGTCATTGTTTGGTCCTTTACCCACATTTATTGTGAGGCTAACATAGTGGCTGATTTACTTATAAAAAAAGCCACAACTTTTTTAGATGCCGTTGTATGACGATCTAGACCGTCGGATTTTCTTTTTCTTTCCGTCGGGTTTTCTTTTTCTTTCTTTACTTCATGATGTGGATCAACTTCCCTTTTCTAGGGCTGTAAAATTATGAGCTATATCTTTCTTTCTTATTTATGAAACTCGGGTAGAGTGCCTTCTCCCCCACTAACTTGCGCAAAAAAAACAAAAACAAAAAGGTCCATTAGAGTTTTCATCCAAATTAGAGAGGGTTGACTGAATTTACCTTCCCGGATTTGAGTACAAACATAACTATCGAGTTTTTTTGCATAGTAAATAAACTTTTTTTTAAGTTTTTAAACAATTTTTATGACATTTTCTTTTTAAAATTACCAAATATAATGGGTATTAACGTGGATGTAAAACCCATGTTTATTTAATTCTTTTGAAGTTTGTAATGGCATTACTTCAGTACTTAATGGAAAAAGACTGCTGTGAGTCCCCAAACTCAGAAGTCTACGAAGGTTTTCAAATAGATAGAAAATTATAAGGGAAAAGTTTATAGAGCCGAGGCTCTAAACAATCAAATTAGAGCCTACCTCAAAAATTTCACTAGAAGAGGTCGTTTTGGTGCCCAAATATCATCAAATTGATAATCTCGACATCAATATGTATGGACATGAGAAAAAAATGGATTTCAAGTTTTAGAAATAGTGTATTTTGTAACACATTTTAATCCATCAATTTTCAAGATTTTCAAGTTTTCATAGATCTGTCGATCTACACTAGTTCTTAAGCTTTAAACTTTATAAATAAAGATAAAAATATATTTTAAGGCTATCACAAAGATTTTCAGTATTAAAACTACATTTCTCGATACTATTTGAAAGTAGGCTCTAATTTGGTTGTTTACAGCCTAGGCTCTATACAAACTCAACCCAAATTTAAAAGACATTTTAAATCACTGGGAACATGATTTTTCCATAGATACATCTTTTTCCGGCTCCAAAAAGGGGACAGGTTTGATATCTTAGAAGAAGTAAAACTAAAAGTGCAAAAAATAAATAAATAAATAAAATATCATTTTAAAATTTTGGAAAAATAATGTGTATATCTATGATATTTACCTTTATTACACAAATATATTTTGCAAGCTCGTTATTACAGATGGCTATTACAAAGGATTGGAGTAATGACGTATACAATAGTTGAATTATCAATGTAGATCCTACATAGTTGGTTCTCATCTTTCAGAAACTATGAATGTAATAGGAGTATCCGTTGATAAAAAGATCGCCCTAGGATGATCATCCCATGGCTATTGAGAACGAATCAAATTAGATGGTTCTATTTCTCAATCTTTTTGATTTGCTCCTACGAAACCTAGGTTGAAAAGATTGAAAAAAAATAAGTCAGTATTATATCTAGGCCTGTTTTTCAATTTCATACAATTTTTAAAAGAAAAGAAAAGAAAAGAAAAGACGGAACTGCCTATTATCAGTTTTTCAAAAACTGAGATGTTTAAAACCTTCGGGTTTCAAAAAATCCAAAGATAAGCTTTTTGGTTATTTTGTAGACAATCTCTACTTTCGAAAATGACGTAAGTATATATCGGTGTGGTTTCTATAAGGTTGCAACCTTAAACAATCTAATTAAGGCACACCTCCAAATTATATCATGACAGGTAATTCTGATGTAAATAATTTTTAGGATTATCTTAAAATCTATTTTCATCTCTAATTATAAAATATTAAACTCTACAAATGGTTAAAATCAAGTAGATCTATAAACATATGAAAATCTTGAAAATGAATGGCATAGATAATGTGTCGCAATATGCATTATTTCTAATACTCAAAGTTTTTTGTCTCCATATTCATACATCTCGATATCGACATGATCAATTAGAGGGTTTTTCAACATTAAACCTTTTTCGATAGATTTTTGAGGTGCATCTTTAATTCTACATTTTAAGGATAAACTTTTTTCTCTATCTATTATATTTAAGAATTTATTAAACATTCTCTTTGTAGACAAATGGTCCGTTAGTTTGTACAAGGATTGTCTATTTGTTATTTTTAGGAGTTTATTAAACCTTCCGAATTTACGATCATCATAGTCAAGATTATTGATTCTAGAAATTTTAAATCTGAAGTCTATCTCTAAAATGAATTACAAAGGAGAACGCAAATGAATAGGCGTGTCGGCTCTGGCATGTAAGCATCTCCCTTACTCATTTGCCATTGTATAACAAAAAATGTAAACTTTTATTCTTAACGGACGTTTTATCTTACAAAAAAACTTATCTTACTGTAGACACCACATTTTAAATCTGGCAAATTCTATAGTTTTTTTAACCCTTAGGACCTCATTATCTTAGTACACCCAGTTTAATTACCCCGTAACTACCCACATCCTATCACAATTTGAAGTAGAACCCAAGATCTTTCCAACGGTCTAAGAATCGTCTGAATTTGACATAAGGATAAAAAAAAATAACAAATGACAATTTAGTCCCTGTGAGACCCAACTGTCGGGCGCAGGCCGGGTTGTAACGGGCCCGACAGGCCCAGACATGGGCTAATGATACAGTCAACGCATTTGATGCTGCAGTAAACGCGTTTTACTTAATTAGATAAGGCTAAAGCTTCAAGATAAATCCAAAACAATTTTGAAAAAACTCCAAAAAATTTAGAAAAAATCACCAATTGAATATTATAAATACCTCCTCTCCCTAACACAAAAAGAGAGAGAAAAGCTGACAAAAAAACCTTATAAATTCAAGAAATTAGAAAAATTATCCAAAAATACCAAAAATAAGAAAAACCTTTAGAAATATTTTAAAAATTTAGGATTAATCCCAAAAAATTAGAGAAAATTTCAAAATTGATATTCAACCTCTGGAGATCATAGAATCCTTAGAAAACAAAGGAAATTCTACTCTATATCCTAAAAAACCTACGACTTTAGAAAATTCTCTAGATTGAAAACCCCAGAGAAGAGAAAACCCTAGCCTCCTGAAACCCTAAGCTTCAGCTTGAAAAGACTTAGACCTAGGGTACAACAACCCTAGATCAAAACTAGACTTAGGGCACAACAACCCTAGATCTAACCCTTATACACTAGAGATCTGTTGGTCAACATCCGAATCAAAGAGGTAAAGAGGACCGATTGTGATACAGGCGAGCCCTCAAAGGCTCGGGAACCCCGGGCCATCTGGCCCGATTTGGTATCGTTCCTTCCTCTCTCTTTTTTATTCTTTTATTGTTTTATTTCTGTTTTCATTTATTTTGATCTGTTAACTTTGTCTTAAAATCATACTTTAATGTTTTGGATCATGTTGGCTCTGCCACAAATCTGAGAGTAGATCTGCTCATTTTCGGGCAGATCTAGCCTTAGATATGAATTCAATCAGTCCAACTTTCTCAACCACTTTATTTCCTTCATTTTTATTAGTTAAAGTGTCAAAATTCGAGAGATCTTCATCGGAAGATCTGTCAGATTTTCATCGTAAACAGTTTGGGGCCCACCGTGGGGCTATTTCGAACTTGATCCAAGCGTCAAAATACAGTTTTTATTCACTATTTTTCACTGTTTTCAGTCACAAAAGGTCCCAAAAGCCATTAGTGACCAGAATCTAGTGTTTCGGTGCTCTGAAACCCTGCTTTTTCTGGGCGACACTGCCGTTCTCAGAAACCTTTGAAACTTTGTGAATATGTTCTAGGGTCTCTTTTGTGATTGCACAAAAATATTTAGATCAAAATAAAATTTTTTAAAATACAAAAAAAATATTTTTCAATTCCATCTTGCCTTTTTGTTTTTACTTTATTTTAATTTATTTCATCAGAATTTTTTTTATTTTATGCTTCTTTCAAGTTTAAAGTAGTCTTATTTCATCATGATTAACAAGATAAAAATATTTAAAAAATAATATTTTTGGGCGATACCAACCGTGTCGTCCACTCTGCAAGGGCGACACCAGTAGTGCCACCCGGGCGACACCAGCAGTGTCGCCCAACTGCAAAGGTTCTAGAAAAAAACTGACCCATTCCAAGGGACTTTTGGCTCCCTGTTGACCAAGTTTTGACTTAAAATTAATTTTTTTAAAATATAAAAAACATATTTTGCTTCAGATAAGTCTATGTTGTTTCTTAAATTTTTTTATTTTATTTTAGTTTGTTAATTTTGACTGAAACCATATTTTCCCTGCTTTCACCATGCTTAGTTTAACTATGTTTCATCAAAGTTAAAAAAGATAAAAAAATAAAAAAATAAAAAAAAATACATCGAGGGCTGCTTGTACCCTCCCTGAACCTTGTCCCGTTCGAGTCATCATCGACTCGGGCCACGCTCGACTTAGCACGGATTGTGCCAAGTCTCGCTTTCTTTACTGTGCCTTCTTAGGGGTCACCTACCCCTCCATCTATACAATGCTTCGATCGAGCTTCGCCTCGAAGCGCACATCTCTAAGAGCGATAAGTGCCGAGCGCTCACTTTTTTTCTTTTTTGTTTTGTGTACATTGTGTGCTTCACTTCATTTTAATTGCGTGCTTCTTTACACACTCCATCACAAACTGGACCGGGAATGCCCGGGAAACCAGCAAATAAATATTTCGAAAACCCCCAAAATCCACATTAACGCGTGAGGGGAACCTAGCATTGAGAGCCGAGATGGTTGGGATTTGCGTAACTTTAACTGTGAGCCCCCCTCCGTAATCCTTTGCCTCAAAACAACTCCGCGTATAGTAGGACCTGGTGAACGTCCTATAACAGGAGGCCAGGACCTATGTGGGGACCTTTGTCAGTTTAGCTGCATTTCAATAGTTGAGAACCCACTCTCAAACCAAGCTTACCCATAATATTAAGTCAAAAGTTTTCGTGTGTTGTGCTTGCTTATTTCTGTTGGTTAATCTTAGATTCCAGTCCGGACCAGCTTTTGGTCCAGCTAAAGCTTCTGGGTCCAAGTTCAGGCATGTACTCAGCTTAGCCTAGGTCCGAACTAGGTTTCGTCTTGGTCCGAATCTAGGCCCCCTCTTGGTCCGAGCCGAAGGCTCGTTCCTAGCTCATCTTGATCCAGTCCGGGTCCATACTCGGTCTGATCTTCAAAACCCCCTAGGTCCAAGCTTAGGCTTGCACTCAGCTCAGTCCAGGTCCGAACCAGGCTCAGACCCAGGTCTGAACCTAGACCCGCTCCTGGTTCGACCTGAGACTCGTACCCATATAATTTAGATCTCAGTCTAGGTTCTAGTATAGTTCTAAGCTTAGAGTTGCCTCTAAAGCTAGACTAGGCTTGCCCTAGTTCAGGGTCTAAACCAAAACCCATTGAGCCTAGCAAGATTCATCCAGTCTAGGTTTTAGCCAAGGTCTTAGTTAGGGTTTTGCCCTTAGAGTCATACTAGGTCTACCCTAAGGAGTCGAGTCTAGATCTCACCGAGTTTAGAAATCATGACCCAAGATCATAATAGAGCAAGGTCCAACCCTATGGCCCCAGCTCAGTCTAGATCCAGAGAACCTATTCGGTCTGAGAGGCACCGTCGCAGTGCTCCCTCACAAATCATCCATAGCACTTGTGTCAGTGAGCCGACACTCAACCCACATGAAACCATACCTAGTCGTTCAAGCCGCCTTCAAGGTCACCCTTTAGAAATCACGAGCCAACATGTTGATAAGGTTCGTAACACCTTGAATAATCAATGGGTTAGGCAGGGGCCAATCCTCCAAGACATAGGGGTTAATCTCAAATCCAGTCGACTCAACAAGAATAAGGTCCTGACCCAAATCTCTAAGTTAGCCGATCCCAGCTATGTGAACCCCGATGGTCAATTAGGAGCCTAACATTTCAGTCTTGGCAATCAGCCAGTCAGTGGGCGAGTGGGTTCACATACAACTAAGGAAAGTCTTCCCAAGCAACCCATCATCAGTGAAGATCAGGGTTTTGACCTAATTCAATATAAAGACAATCCTAAAGTATATGCTTACTTTCGAGACCTCCGCAATAAAGGATACACCATCCAGCACACTCAATCTAGGAAAGTCAGGTCAGAAGCTCAAGCCATAGGCCAAGTCCAACATTTTGGCTCAAACCAGGATGATCCTAGGGCTGTTAGCCTGCCAATCCAATCCATTATGGGCCAGAGGTCTAGTTTTAATCATCACTCGAGCCCAAGAGTACCTAAAGGGCAGATTCCATCTGGTAGCAGCTATGGCATTTATTCACTCTTTCAGTCCAGTGCTGGGGTAAGAGAATACCCTAACCCTCGAGATAGATCATCCAATCAAGGTCAGGGACAAGTAGACCTAGCCGCCTACGGTCATAGGTCTAGTTGTCATAGCAGCTTGAGTCGTCTGTCCCAGTTAAGTGGTGATCCTATCCCGCAGGCCTCCTTGCATGGCCAAGTTGTGTAACCTTCAAGTAATGGGTATGCTCTGACCCAACTCAGCTTGGGTGAGTCTACAAGCCGACAACCGATACTTCAAGTTCAACCTCAGGCTTAGTCCTTGGGGCAACCCGCTACATAGGCCCAACAGCCAGTTTATACGAGCCACATACCACAAAGTCAAGTTCAACAGACCATACAATCGAGCCAGCTCACAGCTATAATGACTGCTCAATTCGCTCTTATGAAACACCTCCAAGACTCTTTAAAGAAAATGTTAATATGGGATTTTTCAATTCCTAAAGCTTATGTACAAGAAATTCTAGGACACCTAGAAGATCTACCAGTGGGGTTTGTGATGCCACAGTTCAAAAACAGATTTTCAGGGAAAGAGGATCCTGAGGCACACATCAACTCCTACTTATTGATGGTCCACATACTGCGAGACCGACCGAACCAACTTAAGGTCATGTTTTCGCATAGCTTATCAGAAGAACCCTTGATGTGGCTTTGAATAATCATGAAGGATGACCCACAAGCAACTCCTGGCAAAATGTTCAAGCAATTTTCCATCCGTTATAGTGGAGGAAGGCCAAGACCCGTCACCCATTATCAGTTAACTTCCATCAAACAGAAGTCGAGCGAGTCTCCTTCCCTGTTTATAACCAGATTCTGAAAGGCCGCTATGCGAGTCATTGAAACTCTACTCCTTGAAGCCGTGAAGGTAAGCTTGGCAATAGAGAACATGACTCCAGAATATGTCACGTTCTTCAGTACGGGGGCAGTCCCTTACTCATTTAATCCTATTCTTGAAAGAGTATCACGATATGAGCGAGTCAAGGAAGATAAGGCCGCAGCTAAAAATCCCTCTCAAGAAAGAGAGGTGAACATGATCAAGAGAAGCAATCTTTCTGCGAACCATTCACAGGGAAAGACTAAAATTCATTCTACCACATGGAAAATGCAGACTTCCACACCAAGGGAATTCACTCCCATTGATGAGCCTATGACCGATGTCTTGAAGAAGTTGCTAAAGGAAAGGCTCATAAAATTATCGACAGAAGCCAAGATTCCTCCTTTCCATGGTGGCGATACATCTCAATGGTGCGACTGACATTGAAACTATGCCCATAGCACTGAGAAATGTCGAGCTTTCATACATAGAGTTCAAGATCTCATCGATAACGACATGATAAGTGTTAAAAAGGAAGATGTTGATGGCATAGAAGAATCATAAACTCTTGATATCTCAACAAATAAATCTGATGTCAACCTGATTAACTCAGGAGAATCACAAGTTGTGCCCAAACCCCAAAGACCATCTACAAAAGACTTGGAGTACGAGAAGAAATCAACTGGAAATTCCAGTAGATGAAGAACAAAATGAGCATAACCTCACCCAAAAGCTAATGGCTAAAGATCAAAGCAGTGAGGATGATCTTAGCTTCAAGCCCATAACCGAAGAAAGGGGTATCACATATGAAATTCCACTCCAAGATATACTCCCAAAAGTGGCACAAGAAATCCCCATCATTGAGAACCACACTGGGGCATATGAACCCTTCAACCCATACTTCAAAGTTAACACAATAGAGGATTCACACGTGTGTGGCAACGAATCAAACTTGCATGAGCAATATGAACTCGAGCATAAGCTCAACGAAGGTTTTGAAGCTATGGATTCCCAAACCCATGACCACAAGAAAAACCTTAATTTTGAGACAATAACTCGTGAGGGGGGGAATGAGCAAGTGCTAAAAGGAAGCCCTTCACCTCAAAACCTTGATGACCCACCTAAGTGGGATCAATATGATGAGGACGACGTGTTAGAAATTGATGTGATCCAGATCAACGAGAAGGGATCATCTTCTAAACAAGGGGTCAACACCCCAAAGTCTCTCATTACACTTCCAAACAAAGTGCCAACACCTCAAATATCAAAAGAAGTCGAACCTTTGGAAATTCTAAGGGGCCCACCTAGGCCATCTTCAACAGACTTCTTCACCAACCCACCTATATGGGATGAGGAGCCAAGTTTAGAAGATTTAACCGAGTCACCTCTCGAGGTGAACCCAGTTATAGATGATGGAGAAGCAAAGAGCCCAAATTTTACTATTCTCAAAGATTTGACATCTTCACCAGGGTTGATAGAGCTCTAACCTTTGGAAATTTTAAGGGGCCCGTCTGGACCACCTTCACAATATTTCTTGAATGATCCACCAATCTGGGATCAAGAATTCAATATCGAAAATCCGACCATGTTACCTCCTCAAGAGACAGGATCTCTAAAAGTCATTAACGATAACCGAAGCACCACCATATCAAGAGAATTCATCATGTGAAGAACAAGTTCCCAACGGAACAGAAAGCCCTGCAAGGGCAACCCCATCAAAATATTCAATAGGGGCAAACTCCTCTCATGAAGATGATACAATAGGGGCAACTAATGAGATTGAACCCTTCTTCGTTGATTCCCAACATGTGTTAAGGTCATCTGATACCAACTTAATCAATCTTTTGGTACGAGAGTCTCACCTAAGCTCGAGCACTGAGCAGGAGCCTACTACGGAGTTAACCTCCGAAAAGCAATTCAAAATTTGCAATGAAAAAGATTATCGAAAAGGAGTTGGGTGATCACTCACCCCTTGCAAATAACCAAATGAGGCATTCATGCCTCATATTTCAAAAGGCATTAACGCCTAAGAAGTACTCCATTAACAGGAAAATCCTGATGAGCCGATCCGTCCATACAGAAGACTGAGGGATTAGGAAACTGATAGTGATTTTTAGTCTTAAAATCAAGGTTCAAGTAGAGCAGTTTAAACGAAAAGTTCAACGGAGACTCAACCACCATTGTCAAAGATATTTTGGATGCCAACCTGGGTCAAGGGAAATCAGAGAAAGACCGATATTAGATCCTCTCTGCCACTAGGAGGAGAGAAAGATGATCGAATTCTTATATGATCTTAAGGTGAGTTGACTAAAAAAAAAAAAGGGCACCTTTTGACTATTCTTCTTCCTTTGTCACTGTTTTCTTTTTCTAAAAAAAAAAAACAAATCCACTGGGCTAAAAATCCGAAAGGAACCCCAAGCGTTGGAAAAAAGGCCACTGGGCTGAACACCCGAAAGGGACCCCGGCGGGATAAAAAAAAAATCTGCTGGGCTGAAAATCCAAAATGAACCCAAAGCGTTGGAAAAAAGGCTATTGGGCTGAACACCCAAAAGGGACCCCAGGGCGATGAAAAAGAAGAATTTATCTCCTTCTTTCTACTCTCCAAAGTCTTTTCTCTTTAAACATCTTCTCTTCCTCCCCTGTGTCAAAGTCGTGTTAAAAAAAGAAAAGAAAAAAAAGTTAATAAGCATTTTTTGACGGAACATTATTAAAGACCTAGATCGTCTACAACTTCAAAAGGTGAGTAGTCGAGGAACGAAATCAGAAATCCAAATAGATTCTGAACACCCAGGGGCAGTATCCTGTATTTTCAAGACTATGTTTCACTCGAAACTCCAAAGAGCTCTCTCTTTGAATTGCAATACAAGAGTTGAGGTTGGAAGATAAAGAAATACTTGATGATTCCTCATCCCGAAGATTCAAGCAAGGATCTGATACACTCACATAGGAACCACCAAAGGGACCACAGGTGGCAAAACTGTAGGGCATGTCCCTTTTAAAAGCATTTTTTTAATCTTGATTGTTAAAAACCTCCATTTCCAAAACCTTTTAGAAATGACTTCCTCCGTAACTGCAAAAGGTAAAATTGTTAGTCGAGCTGGCCTTGTTCTCCAAACCAACTTCCTACGCCTGTTATGAAGGCTTGAAACTAGCCAGGCACTCCATGGTTGTATGAGTAGAACTACCAACTACCACATATCAGAGACGGGTGAAGCTCAACAATGATGATATTGGCTAGTCCGGGAGCGTTTTTTCTCTCGACTGAATCCCTTGAGGCAAAATGAGGCAAGCTCATCCCCGTGTGTGTGTATGATGTCCCAAAGTCCAATTCAAAAAAACATCAAACTCGTGCCACGTACAAGAGCCGAGATAGGATAAACGTCAAACTCGTGTGACATAAAAGAGCCGAGACAAGATAAGCGTCAAACTCGTGGGACGTTAAAGAGCTGAGACATGAAAAAAACGTCTAACTCGTGCGAAGTTAAAAGAGCCGAGACAGGAAAATAAACATCAAACCCGTGCGACGTTAAAGAGTTGAGATAAGAAAAACGTCAAACTCGTGTGACGTTAAATAGCTGAGACAGGAAAAACGTCAAACTCGTGCGACATTAAAGAGCCGAGACAGGAAAGACACCAAACTCAAGCGACGTAAAAGAGCCGAGGCAGATATCATCTACCCCCGTATGACGTGAAAGGTCGAGTGTATGCAGGGCACAACAACCCTGTTTGAATGGGAAGACATCAAACTCGTGCAACGTAAAAGAGCTGAGGCAAGTACCGTCTATCCTTGTATGACGTGAAAGGTCGGGTGTATTCAAGGCACAACTACCGTGTTTAATGAAAAGACGTCAAACTCGTGTGACGTAAGAGAGCCGAGACAGGATAAACGTCAAACTTTTACGATGTTAAAGAGCTGAGACATGAAAAAAACGTCAAACTCGTGCGATGTTAAAAGAGCAGAGACAAGAAAAAAAACATCAAACTCGTGCGATGTTAAAGAGCTGAGATAAGAAAAACGTCAAACTCGTGCGACGTTAACGAGCCGAGATAGGAAAGATGTCAAACTCGTGCGATGTAAAAGAGCCGAGGTAGATATTGTCTACCCTCGTATGATGTGAAAGGTCGGGTGTATTCAGTGTACAACCACCCTATTTCAATGAAAATACGTCAAACTCGTGCAACGTAACAGAGCCAAGGCAAGTACCGTCTATCCCGGTATGACATGAAAGGTCGGGTGTATTCAGGGCACAACCACCATGTTTAATGGAAAGACATCAAACTCGTGCGGCGCAAAGAAGCGAAACAGGTACCGTCTATCCCCATATGACGTGAAAGGTCGGGTGTATCCAGGGCACAACCACCCTGTTTCAATGGAAAGACGTCAAAGTTGTGCGACATAAAAGAGCTGAGGCAGGTATCGTCTATCCCCATATGATGTGAAAGGTCGGGTTTATCTAGGGCACAACCACCCTGTTTAATGGAAAGACGTCAAACTCGTGCGACGTAAAAGAGCTGAGATAGGTATCGTCTATCCCATATGACGTGAAAGGTCGGGTGTATCCAGGGCACAACCACCCTGTTTCAATGGAAAGACGTCAAAGTTGTGCGACATAAAAGAGCTGAGGCAGGTATCGTCTATCCCCATATGATGTGAAAGGTCGGGTTTATCTAGGGCACAACCACCCTGTTTAATGGAAAGACGTCAAACTCGTGCGACGTAAAAGAGCTGAGATAGGTATCGTCTATCCTTGTATGACGTGCAAAGTCGGGTGTATCCATGGCACAACCACCTTATTTCAATGGAAAAACGTCAAACTCGTGCGACGTAAAAGAGTCGACGCATGTACCTCTATCGCGTATGACATGAAAGGTCGGGTGTATCCAGGGCACAACCACCTTGTTCGATGGAAAAATGTCAAACTCGTGTGACGCAAAGGAGCCGAGGCAGGTAACGTCTAGCCCCGTATGACGCAAAAAGGTCGGGTGTATCCAAGGTACAACCGTAATGTTTGATAGATTTTGTCTATCCCCGTATTGACGTAAAAGGGTCGGGTGTATGGTCCATTGCTGCATGCCGCTACTGCTTAGAGGGTTCTATGGGTGTAGGAGTTAAAACTGCTAACCAACCTTGTTTTTCGAAATATCTCTCTTTTCAAAATTTTCACTATATGTCTTGTGTTTTTCAAAAGCTTTAATTTCTTTGCTAAAATCATAACATGTCCTTGTTTCAAGAGCTATTTCAAATATCCCCATACTTTCAAAAATTCTAAAAAAAATCTTAAAAAAAAGAAGGAGCTTGGACATCCATATATGATGATTACCGCATTGCCGCGATTGCCGTGTTGCTGCCTCGTCTCTCACTTCGGATTAGGCCAAACAAGTCTCTTCATATAGAAAGCCTTTTCTTATAGATATCCTTAAAAAACCCTAAGGAGATCAAAGAAAATGCCAAGGTTAAAAATTCAAACTACAAAAATCCTTGAAGTTAAGTGGCATGACTAGAAAATTCAACTCGAGTATCAAGCTTGTGTAACTCACCGACATCTCACGTCGAAAACGTTAGGAGAAAAAATGCCCTAGGTGGGTGACCTTGGTGAACGTAATGACTTGGAGGGATAGTTGGTGTGCCCCCTGATCACGTGACCTCAGAAAGAAATTTAAAATATCTGTTTTATCTTTAACATTCACCTACCCTTCGAAGCACAGGGAATGCCAAAGTGTCTACTTCTTTGCCACTCACCTGTCCTTCAAAGGACAGGAAGTGCTAAAGAGGGGCAACTGTAGACACCCCATTTTAAATCTGACAAATTTTATGATATTTTGAACCCTTAGAATCTCATTATCCTAATAGACCCTATTTAATTACCTCAAAACTACCCAAGTCCTATCCCATTTTGAAGTAAAGCCCAAGATCTTTCCAACGGTCTAAGAATCGACTGAATCGGACCTACGGATAAAAAGATATAACAAATAACAATTTAATCCCTGTGAGACCCAATTGTCGGGCTGCGGGCCGAGCTGTAATGGGCCTGACAGGCCCAGACGCGGGCTGATGATGCTGTCAATGCATATGATGATGCAATAAATGTGTTTTCTTTAATTAAATAGGGGTAGAGCTTCAAGATAAATCCAAATTTAAAAAAAAAAAACTCCAAAAAATTTAGGAAAAATCACCAATTGAATCTTATAAATACCCCTTCTCCCTAACCCAAAATAAGAGAAAAAAGACAAAAAAAACCTTAGAAATTCCCAAAATTAGGAAAATTACTCAAAAATACAAAAAAACACTTAGAAAATTCCTAAAAATTTAGAAACAAATCCCCAAAAATCTAAAAAAATTAGAGAAAATCTCAGAATTCATATTCAACCTTTGGAGATCATAAAATCCTTAGAAAACTAAGAAAATTTTCCTCCAAACCCGAGAAAACCTACGACTTTTGAAAAATCTCTAGATTGAAAACCCTAGAGAAGAGAAAAACCCTAGCTTCCTGAAACCCTAAGCTTAAGCTTGAGAAAACCTAGACCTAGGGCACAACAACCCTAGAATAAAACTAGACTTAGGGTACAACAACCCTAGATCTAACCCTTCTACACCAGAGATCTGCTGGTCAACATCCGAATCAGAGTGGCAAAGAGGACCGGTTCTGATACTGGCGAGACGAAGGCTCGGGATCCCCAGGCCATCCGGCCCTGTTTGGTATTGTTTCTTCCTCTCTCTTTTTTATTCTTTTATTATTTTATTTCTGTTTTTATGATTTTGATTTGTTAACTTTGTCTTAAAATAGCATTTTAATGCTTTGGATCTTGTTGGCTCTACCACAGATCTAAGAGTAGATCTGCTCTTTTTTTGGCAGATCTAGCCTCATAGCTGAATTCGATCAGTCTCACTTTCTCTACAACTTTATTTCCTTCATTTTTATTAGTTTAAGGTGTCAAAATTCGAGAGATATTCATCGAAAGATCTGACAGATTTTCATCGTAAACGCTTACATAACGTAACGGGCAGGAGCCACAATCACTATTATGGCCGACAAGCTTGATTTTCAACCTTACCCTTGAAAAAGACATGCCTTTTGCCCACATACCTAAATATTTCTTCAATTGTGCATCTGTTGATATTTACTTTGAATTCTTGAATCCCTAACTTTAAGGGATTGGTTTCTTTTAATTTAGGTTTTCAATTTATTTGGGTAGGCCCTGATCTAAGTTTATGGGTAAGTCCTACTTATATTAAGATGTAAGTAGATAGAGATAAGTTAAGTTTCCTAACTTTTCACTTAAACCTTGTCCTAGAAAGAGACATGCCTTTTTCCCACATACCTAAATATTTATGCAACTATTCATCTGATATTTATCTTGAATTCTTGAATCCCTAATTTTAAGGGATTGGTTTCCTATAATTTATGTTTCCAATTTATTTGGGTAGAGCCTGATCTAAGTTTGTGATAAGTCCTATTTAGATTATAATGGAGTCTTAGGTCTAGAAGTAGATAGAGATAAGTTAAGTTTCCTAACTTTATGGAAAAAGATAGAGCCCCACGGACCACCTCTTTGGGGTTTGTTTTTCTTATATAATGGGCTATTTAGAGAGAAAAAAAGATCTAAAAAAATAGAGGAAAACTTTTTGGGGTTTTTGCAGAGAGAAAATTGTAGAGAAGAAGGCTTTTTGGGAGATTGACGCTCTAGCTCTCTCAAGTAAGTTGCCTTGTAATTTTTTTTCTTTGATTTAGTGAAAAACATCGATCGTCTTCACCCGTGGATGTAGTTACATCTGTGACGAACCACGTAAATCCTGGTGTTTTTTTTGTTATTTATTTTTTGCTTTATTTTTGTTTACTAATGTTTGTCTTTTGTCAATTATTTTTCTTGTACTTTATTTGCTAAAAATCAAGCCATCGGGTTTAGAGCTTCTGCACACAACAAGTGGTATCAGAAAAAAAGAAAATGAGCTTCTGAAGCAGTTAATATAGTTGATAAAAGGTCGATAAGTGGAACAAATAATTTGTTATCGGTCTCGACAAATTGTGACAACTCTAAAGACTCGTGGGTTCTTGATTCTGGATGTTCCTATCTTATATGCCCTCATCGGGATTGGTTCACCACATATAAGAGCATGGATGGTAGATCAGCTTTGATGGGAATGATGCACCTTGCAAGACTATTGGTGTTAGGACAATTACTATCAAGATGTATGATGGAGTTGTTAGAACCTTGACTGATGTTAAACACATTCCAGATTTGAAGAAAAATCGTATTTCTCTGGGTACGTTAAAATCCAATGGCTGAAAATGTGTTGGAGAAGGTGGAGTTCTGAAAATTATTAAGGGTGCTCCGGTTGTGATGAAAGGCAAGAAGATCAGACCTAATTTATATGTGCTGTTTGGGAATACTATCATGGATAGGGCAGCAATTTCTGTATCTGATGATGGTGATTCTGACTTAACTCAGTTGTGACATATGCGATTGGGCCACATGGGTAAGCGAGGTTTCACACAACTTAACAAATACCAATTGATCAATGGCATGTAAAAATACAAGTTGGACTTCTGTGAGAACTGTGTTTATAGTAAGCAGTGTAAGGTGCAGTTTTGCATGTCAGAACATACCACAAAAGGCATTCTTGACCATATTCATTCATATGTATGGGGTCCTGCATCTGTTGTCTCAAAAGATGGATCTCTATACTTTGTTTCCTTCATAAATGATTTATCAAAGAAGGTGTAGATTTACACATTGAAGAAAATGGCAGATGTATTTAACACATTCAAACAATAGAAAGCTATGGTTGAAAGACAGATATGAAAGAAGGTCAAGTGCTTGATGACTGATAATGGTGGAGAGTACACTTCAGCGAAGTTTGTGAATTTTTGCCAAAGCGAAGGAATTGTTCATCACTTCACCACTCCGAAGATGCCGCAACAAAATGGAGTTGCTGAGTACATGAACAGGACACTTCTAGAGAAGGCCCGCAGCATGTTGAGTAATGCTGGTTTGTCAAAAGACTTTTGGGCAGAGGCGGTCAATACGGCATGTTACCTCATTAACAGGTCACCATCTACAACAATCGATTACAAAACACCACAAAAAGTATGGTCCAGTAAACCTTTCGCTTATTCTCATTTAAGAATTTTTTGTTGTCCTACTTATATTCATGTGAAAGATGATAAGTTGAGTCCAAGATCAAATAAGTGTATTTTTCTTGGTTATGTGTATGGGGTTAAGGGCTATAAAATGTGGAGCCCAAATCCTAAATCGCCTAAGTTTATTGTCTGTTGTGATGTTGAATTTGATGAATCTTCCATGTTAAAGTACATTCAAAATGGTGTAATAAAGGAAAATTACAGCAGTAGTGATGCAGTTGAGGTGGAGTTGACAACTCCAGAAAATACTCCAAATTATGTGCCACAAATTCCTTGAGAGAGTGGAGGAAGATGTTGATCATGAGGAGGTCATTGAGTCTACTCTACTTAAGGAAGAGCCTCAGTTTGGAAAGGGAAAGAGAATGAAAAAGTCAGTCGTGCAATATGGTTTTGAGGACATGATGGCTTATGTATTTATTATCGCAAGCCAAGAGCCATCCACTTTTATGGAAGTTACACAGGATAATAATAGTAGTAGATGGAGTGAAGCCATGGATGAAGAAATGACATCTCTTCATAAGAATTGTACTTGGGATCTCGTGAAGTTACCAAAGGTAAGAGAGTCATTAATTGTAAATAGGTTTATAAGAAGAAAGATGGGTCACCTGAGACTGGTGGTGATCGGTTTAAGGCACATTTCATTGCAAAAGGCTATACACAGAAAGAAGGTGTTGACCATAATGAGATTGTATCTCCTGTTGTGAAACACACTTCTATTCGGGTTTTACTAGCCATAGTTGCATTGTTTGATTTGGAGTTTGAGCAGCTTGATGTCAAGACTACATTCCTTCATGAAGAGTTAAAAGAACAAATTTATATAACTCAATCAGAAGGATTTATAGTTAAAGGAAATGAGGACCATGTCTGTAAGCTAAAGAAGTCATTGTACGGCCTAAAGCAGTCTCTTAAGCTTTGATATATTCGTAATTAGATGCAGGTATGTCAAAAGTAAGTATTTCTATTTTAAGATATTTATTGATGGTTTGTTCATCTATTTATTGCTCTATGTAGATGATATGCTTATTGCTGCGAAGAATTCTTCAGAAATCAGTAAATTAAAGACTCAGCTTTGTTGTTGCTGACTTTGCAGGTGATTTAGACTGGAGGAGATCTACTACAAGTTATGTGTTTATACTTGTAGGACTCCAATCTGTTGGAGGCCAATGCTACAAACTGCAATTGCATTGTCTATGACTAAAGCAGAATACATGGTTGTTACTGAACAGTGAAATAAGCTATTTGGCTTAGAGGACTTGTAAGCGATTTGGGCTTACGAAAGGATGAGACTATTATTTATTGTGATAGTCAAAGTACAATACATTTGGCAAATAACCAGGTATATCATATAAGGACGAAGCATATTGATATCAAATACTATTTTATCCGTGACATCATAGTTGAAGGTGATATCTTATTACAGAGCATTGACACTAAGAAGAATGTTGTAGATATGTTGACAAAGCCGGTTCCATTACAAAAGTTCAAGTTATTCTTGGACTTGACTAATATTTTGCCAACCAAACACCTATGGGGGCACGTGTGGAGAATACGGTCGATTGAAACCTCTTTTGGAATTCAAGCTAAGGTGGATATTTGTTTATATTTATCTTGAATTCTTGAATCCCTAATTTTAAGGGATTGGTTTCTTTTAATTTAAGTTACATATTTATTTAGGTAGAGCTTATTATTTAGGATCTAAGTTTATGGATAAGTCCTATTTATATTAGGATTGAGCCTTAGGTCTACAAGTAGATAGGCAGTCACTGTTGTATGCCCATACGCGAATGGCCCAAATTGAATCTGGGTCATTCTATGTCCGATCAGACACTCATGGATATCCGATAGTGTTTTTTTCTACAAATCCAAATCACTTAAAATTTTAGACGTGTGTTCTTCTCATCAAGGCGCACCTAATAAAAATATAAAAATAATAATTCACTAAAAAAATGACCAAAATGCCTCGAAAACATCTCAAGGGTATTTTGGTCAATTTATTTCACATAAAAAAAAATTTATATTTTTTGTAGATTCGCCTATTTTTTAAGAACACACACCTAAATTTTAAGTAATTTTGATTTGTAAAAAAAACAATTAAAATTCAAATACTATCAGACATAAGTGATCGTCAAATCGGTCGAGATTTAATCTGGGCCGTGGGCGTTTACTGCAGTAGTACACACATGGGCGCACAAGATCTTTTCTCATATGGAAAAGGATTCTGTGAGTCAGTGGGCCGATCTAACGATCACGAATGCCCGATAGTGTTTGAATTTTAATTTTTTTCTACAAATCTAAATCACTTGAAATTTTAAACATGTATTTATAAAAAATAGGTGAATCTTCAAAAAATATATAAAAAAAATATTTTATTTGAAAAACTTGACCAAAATAAGGCCATAAAGTTTCGGGGGGTATTTTTATATATATTTTTTGTGGATTATTTTTTTATATTTTTATTAGGTGTGTCTTGATTAGAAGAACACACACCTAAAATTTCAAGTGCTTTGGATTGGTAGAAAAAAAATTAAAATTCAAACACTACCAGAAATCCGTGATCGTCTGATCGGCCCAGATTCAAACTAAGCTGTTGGGCTCATTTTTTCTTGTGAGCCCATTGACTCACGTGATCATTTTCTATATATATATATATATATATATATATATATATATATATATATAGTAGTTAGGTAGGTACTACGTAGGTACTACCTAACCTACCTAACGTACCTAACCCTAAAACCTAACCCTAACGGTAACGGGTACCCCCTACCCCCTAA
>NW_006494943.1:4710688-4722533 GCF_000471905.2 Amborella trichopoda
CTGATAATTTACAGCATTCAAAATTTCTAACATAGATAAAATATCACAATTTTTATTAAAAAGGTTATGTTTCAAAATAATGAGGTCGCATGCGCATAAAATTTATCGTGTCTGGAATTCATGATAATAAGCATAAATAATTATTTCATTTCATTTTTAAAAAGAATGGATTATTTTTCAAGATAATAATGTCACTTACGCACTTATAAAATAAAGATCCTGGACGAAAATATCACTATTTATTAAAAACAGAGTATTTTTCAGGAAGATGATGTCACTTACACAAAATATTTGAGAGGGAGTTTCTGATAAAAATTCGGCTAGAGAGAGGAGTTCACTGTGTTTCGACCGGAGAGAGAAAAATCTCAGAAGTTTTCTAGGGTAGGAGTCCTCACCTCTCCGAATTTAAATTCTACTAACATATTCTTTTATTACGTTACAGGTGTGAGCGTTAACTTACGCTTTAAACGCCTAAAGCCCACGTCCTTTAGTGGACGTGGCAAGAGCAAGGAAGCAACAAAGCTTTTAAACCAAAAGCTTTTAAAAGTAGCGATGGTCCCTAAGGACCATCATGTTCAAACGAATCATCATGTATTAAAAGTTTCTTTTCTTCTTCTTCTTTTTTTTTGTTTTTTTTTTTTTGAAATTTCATTATTATTACACCTTTCCTCCCTCAAATATTTAGAGAGCAGTTTAATTCCCTCCAACTGACCTTTGGCTTCTGCTTGATCTCTGGCTTCTGCTTTATTGATTATTGTATTACTGTAAGGACCAGAGTAAGACAATGGGATCTACCCAAGATAATCTCTAATAATCCCCCTAAAGCCCATCATCCCTAGATTTCCAAATGAGCTTCCGTCAAAGTTGAGCTTGTAGGTATTTGAAGGAGGAGGAATCCAAACTGCACTCTGGGTTGTCCTATAGCTATGAAGATTAGCTACTTCATAAGAATCCAATGTTATAAAGCTTTTGGGAATATCTGCTAAAACATACCAGTTTGAAATCAATTGCGAAGATATTTTATTTACGGAAAGGTTTCTAACTTCCCCTACAGCATAGAAGGTCTATGCTTCCCCTACTATCCAGCCATCCATTTTGATCAAGAGAGCCACACACCATTTGATATTAGATATGACATTTCAAAGTATTTTATTTTTTAGTTTTTTTACACAATTTTTATGATTATGAAATTTGGTATGTGTCATCTTCTCATTGGGGCTCACCTATAAAAAATATTAAAAATAATTTTTTGATAAAATATGATGATCAAAATACCCCTTGAATACTTTAGGGGTATTTTGGTTATTTTATATTATTGGAAATATATTTTTTACGTTTTTCAATATATGATTGGCCCTCCAAATTTTGGTTTCAAAATAACTTATAAAAAAAATTAAAAATAAAATAGTATAGAGATGTGATATTGTGATTGGGGCAATCTTAGACCTCCATTCAGGGGAAGCATAGTAAGCTTGCCTTTTTATTTACTGATGGTTTCTTCCAATACAACTCTCTGAAATACTCTTCTATTACACTCTTTCCAGATACCCCAAAGCACGCTCACCAAAACTGACCTCCATAGAACAATATCTGTCTTAGAAATCACTGGTGTTATACACTGCTCAAGAAGAGATTTAGTATTTCTTAGAATGGGCACTTGAAGGCTAAACAATTCACCGGCCCAGCTCTACATATTTAATGTAAAGGGGCACTCCAAGAAGAGATGAGAGACATTATAGTTGTCAATTTTGCATAAAAAACACAGATTCACGATATTTAAGTCGAGATATATGGATAACTAAAAAATAAATAAAATCCAAGTCCCTAAAACTTTTATCATATAACAAAGTTTGGATGTGTTTAGGGTTGTTTAAAGTAGCAACCTTATACAAACCACGCCCTAATTTAATTTAACTTTTTTTTTTTTGGTAATTTAGCATGAAGAATCGAACTTAAAATTCAACATTGCTAATGTCAACTGCTAACTAGCCAATGCCCAAGTCCAATTCCTCTACTTCTGGTGAAACCTAATGCCATGCCTTGTACGTCTCTCTTGTGTTAACAGTTTCTTTTTGTAAAGATCTGTAATACAACGCCCGATAGTCAATATATATTTTCCATGTTTTGAGAAACCAAATACTCATGAGAAAGCTTTTTAAACTTCCCATAATGTATCTAAAGTATACACTCCCCTCCATGCAGTTGTCCATTTTAGATCAAGTGAGCCATGAATCGTTTATCTCGAACCCATGTCTCATACTATTACATTTTTAATTTTTGTTTTCTACAAATCATATATATGAAATTTGGGACGTGACATAATCCAATAGGGTGCACCTAAAAAATATATTAAAAAATATTCTTGATAAAACAAAATGACCAATACCTCAGATAGTGACTAAATACCCTTAAACATTTCAAGGATATTTGGTTATTTTATTTTATCAATATTATTTTTTTAGCATGTGCAAGTTCAAGAGAGGAGTGGATGCCCAAAATTTGGTGTCAAAATGTTTTATAAAAATAAAAAGTAAAAATAGAATAGTATAGAGGCATGACATTGTGATTAGGTCCATCTCCGCCGTCTATTCAAATCAGACAGTTGGACATGAAAGGTAATTTAGGGCATCCACTCCGCCGTCCATTCAGATCGGACATCTAAATATGGTAAGTATAGAAATCTTTTCCAATACTTGTAATCATAACAGAAAGCTAATGAAGATCAAGAAAGTTTAAAATGAATTTGGCAATGGCACGTGCACTGATGTACCATTGCCTTGTTAAGAGATTAAGTAAAAACTAAATTTTGAAATATTTAATCAAATTGAAAATTAAAAGAGGTTTTTTTGCTTTTTGTTTTTTCATTTGATGGTATTAATTATTTTATGGCTTTTAAAATTTTAATCGCATATTCTTTTATTTTTCTTGATTTCTTTTCTTGTAGTCATTAGCATTTAAAATCCTCCTGACTTTTTTTATACAAACTCCTATTCTAATTAAATTATTTTTACAAAATTGTGATTGAGACAAAACTTAAAAGGTGTGGTTTGTATAAGGCTGAGCCCCTAAAGAATCCAAGTAAGGTGCGCTTTCAAATAGCTTCGATAGTTGTTGTCTCAGTATTGAAAATCTTTATGATGATTTAAAAATTTATATTTATTTCAAATTATAAAATTTAAAGCTTCAAAATTATTGTAGATCGAGCAGATCTATGAACACTTAAAAATTTTGAAAATTTACGGTCCAAAAAATGCATGGCAAGACTCACTATATCTTTTCTCTTGTCCTAAGGCCGAGATGATCAATTTGAGGATTTTTAGGTTTCAAAACAACTTCTAGTAAATTTTTGAGCTGCACATTAATTTAATTGTTTAGGAGTTCACCATTATATAAACCTTTTCCAAACTTAAAAGAACTTCAAGTGAAAATGGACGTGATTATTTTTGGCACCTTTATCATTGGATTAGATAACCAATCAGAGGATTTTAAGTGAAAAAATTGATAGATGAAAGAGAAATTTTAGAGATAAAAAATAGAAGTAGTGATATATAAAAGTCACTCCTTTTCTTTCTCGTTTTTTTTGTTGTGATATATAGGACTAGCCTTTTCTGTCTGTAAATAGCTGGCATAATAGTATTGGATAAGTTTTGTATTCCTTTTTTGTTTATGTAGATTAATAGAGACATCCTGGTCACCGGTGAGATGATATAAGGAAAGAGTAACTAAACCACACATAGTGATATCACTCCTGGGAAAGGGGGCTCGTCAATCCCACTGATATCACCCTACGAATACTTCAAAAAAACTAACTCCTAAACTATTTGAAAAATTGGATGTTTCATACCCACTGATATCGCCCTACGAACACTTAAAAAAAAAAAGTAACTCCTAAACTATTTGAAAAGTTGGATAGGGGCATGTCTTCCCCATTGAATTACCCAAAAAGAGAAAAAAAATGATACCACTCCTATTTTCTTAATCCATTATTTTTTTTTAGTATTCTTATTCTTATTCCATTATTTTTGTATTGGAAGATATGTATTTCAATGTTTCTTCTAGTCCTATACTCTTTTTTTCTTTTTCTTTTTCTTTTGACATGTTAATAGTGGGAATAGAATGGGAGACTTTGTGTTGAGGCACTAGCAATTCTACATTGTTCCCATTGCCTATTGGTTACCACTTTTATCTAATTGTCCATAAATTCCCACTACATTAACCTATGTGGCATTTCTTCTTCTTTTTCATCCCTTTTCTTAAGGGTTTTGTTATATTCATGGTGTCATGTTTCTTTTAATTGATATCAGTTTTTTAAAACCCAGATCGGTTAGGCAAATTGTTCACCTACAAATCCTCATCAAATTACTGGATTGAAGATCCGGATCAGGTCTAGTTCGGTCTTAATTGGTAATAAAAAATATCAAAAATAAATAAAATAAAATAAAAATAAAAATAAAAATAGGAGTTTATGTGTTGGGATTAAAAGGGACCTAAAAAAACATTAGACAAGCTTAAGAAAAGAAAAAACTATATAAAAGAAGGGGTTTTAGGGGGAACCAGACCAGTACCCATGCTATTCTAGAATTGATTTGGTCTCTACCGATTCCTAACTGAATTGATGATCTGGATAAAACACCATCAAGCTTTAAAACAATGAGAGCCTATTTGATAATTTGAATGTGGAACCTCCTTGGAGGTGGAAGATCTAACCACCTTCAAGGTGGAACTCGCAAATTTTGCTTTTGATAAGGTACTTAGAATTTCTTGAAAGTTTGGGAGCCTGACAAGGTATATGGGATACTGTCTCCACTCACTATTTGCACATATGTTTTCTAGAAATCAGCATCATTGTTTTTTCCATTGAGACAAAGTTTGCAACTTGGGTTTATTTTGCAGAAGGACGAGACAGTAATTTATGAAGAACACAAAGACTAAGAATATGAAGTTCTAAAACTGTAAAATAGGCATAGAGACTGGGGACCTTGTTTTGGTTTCAAAAAATTTTGAAAATCGAACAAAGAGAGAGAGATAAAATATAGTTTACCCATAAACAACACATAAAAGAAATACTCCACCTCAATTACAGCAAAAGAAAGAAAAATATTAACCCCAAAACCTCATTTAGAGCCTGCAACTGTTAACACAAAAGTAGTTGCAGGAGCCATGTACATGTTTAAGAAACCTATTTTCATAAACATCACCTTGATAACAAAGCCCTTCATATTGGAGCAGGTTCTCGATGGTGGCACCAGTCGCTTCAAAGAATGTAGTGAAAAGATTGAAGGAAGAATGACATGACTCAAATTGCTTCATCAAGCCACCATGACTGGCTTCAACAGTATAGATCTAAATACAGAGGAGGGATAGGGGGTTCCAAGTATGCTCGGGTTTAGAGAAAGAGTGGAGGAAAGCATTCAGTTAGGGAGAGAATATGGGAGCTTTGAGTTGGAAAGACAACTATGGGTCTAAGAGAGGGAGAAAGCTTTTTAGAGAGAGTGTGTTTCGGGGGTGACAAAAGATTGGGAAAGAGCTTTTAGTTATAGCTAGCAGAAGATCAGATAAATGTTTGAAGGAGTTTTGGGTTAGAGCAGCTCTGGCTATGATCTCTAGGTCGGAGAAGCTCTGGCTATGACATCTCTCTCCACTGATGCAAAAGAGAGAGATAGAGGCGAGTAGTTTGTGGATTCCGAGCAACTATTGTGGGTAAACCTAATAAGATAGCAATTACAACTCAATAAATAATAAGTATTGGACTTGAAAACCCCCAATCATCATACATGAAAAAGCAAGCTTCCGTCACAGGGAATGGAAGCCGATTGAAGCCCATTTTTTGACGTGCTTAGATGAGCAGTATTCCATGCACGTCCATTTTTTTTTTTTTATGTAAAACACGGTTGATATGGTTTAGTGGGACTTTTAACTCCCACTTGCTAAAAGTCCCATCAAACAAACATGTTCTGCTCGCGTTTTTAACAAACACGCCATAAATGATAGAAAATGATTACACAATTTCTTCTTTTCACTTTTTCACCTCCGATTCAAATCCAAGCTCTCAACCTACCTGTGCTTTTCTATATCCAAGTTATAGATAAAAGCAATGAGCGGCAATAGGTGCGCACAAACTTAGGGAAAATATTTAAAATGGAAAGTTCGAAAGTATGCTTCTCATAATATTTGCATGGATATCTCTTCGCAATGAATGAAAATGAAAAGATCTCTCTATAAACAAAAGGTGAGAAATAAATAATAGAAACAAAATACACAAATCCTCTTTGCTGGTGTGAGCCAGTTTTACAGCGACTTGTCCTTTGTCAACAAAATATAAAAAATAATTAAATAACTAAAGAAAAATAATTCATATTCCTAGGGAACCATATTGTCTGTTTGCTCACTCAAGTAAAGCCCAATTTAGAAGAATTTTTAAAACCTCAAATTTTACGGATGTAATGTTTTCAACCCATAGCTGACTTCAAATAAATAAATAAATAATTTTGTGATAATCTAATTTTTGAAATGGAATATCAAATTATCAGATAACTAAAAAAACAATTTTTACGGAAGTGAGTGTGCAATGAAATCTAAGTTCATAACTAAATATCATCTAGTTGCTCAATGCAAAGTTTGACCCAAAGTAATTTTTGCATACAATCATCTGCCTCCAAAGAAAATTGTTATACATAATAAAATTTATAATTATCTTAATAAATAACAATTGTACCAAGGTGTCCAGCCACATCAACTTGTTAGACTGAAGTTCTAGACAGAAAATTTGTAGACACTAGTACTTATGTTGGTGTCCATATAATACTACCACTAGTTAAATCATATGTTAACCATCACTTGGATAGCTTAAGAGCTCTATAATTGTTCCCGCATATCAAGTGTCTGTTCTTTTTTCGAGCCAGGGCAGCACAAATGGACACAAAATGAAATGTTTAAAATATGAACAATGAAAACTATCCATAACAAAATAATCACACACAAACCATCAGAGTACATGAGACTGTTGTTAACATTTGAACGGGTTGAATATTCCACCACAAAACTTTCTTGGGAACTTGCTATTCTCTGGTTGCATTCCTTTTATTTTCTATTCTTCAAATCAGACCCAAGAAATGAAAGAAGAAAATAGTGAGTCGGAGCTTTAGAATCATTTAAAAGTCCTAGTGTCTCCTAAGGAAAAGACATATGCACAGGTTGCCTTTTCCCAAGGGCATAATAAAGGTTTCTCAACCAAAAATACAATACAACTTCAGTATTCCTTATTCCCAAAGTTCTTGCATCACATTTGTGATGGAATCGGGTGAACAGGTTGATGAGGGCGCTGCTGCAACAAGAATAAAAAGAATGAGCTCCAACATACAATGAAGGATAAAAGAAAAATCAAAAGTTACATTGAAGTCTTGCTCAGAAGACTTCAATGTGATCCTAGCTTTATATGCAAAGATCCAATGATGGAAGGCTTGCTTTCAAGCCATGTCATGAGCATTGCTATCACAAGATACCGAAGAAGTACCCCAAACATTACGATCATGTAAAAGATAAGATATTCAGGTAATTTCAGCAGATTATTCATCAGCAGCACCATTTTCAACTCCAGCAATCAAGCCAACAATCACTTTTGACTACATGAGAACAGAAGGTTGGAACCAAGGACAACATAACTGATGGTGGACACTAAAACCATCAGATCTCGCATTCAAGAAGGTCCTAATTTGGAGAAGAGCTAGAGAGGCTGTTTTCTAGGCATTATGCAAGGAAATATCAGGCCACAAAAGCAAAGATAATGCTACCTGATAAGAGGACATCTATATAAAATAATAGCATCCATCTTTGGGCCTCCAAGCATAGGTAGCTGAGTTCTGCAAATTATCGGAGGTCCACACGACAGACGAAGCTATATCCACCTATTGAAGCCGACGAAAAGCCAAAGTCATTGATTTCTCGGATGGAGCTTGCACCAAGTCAGGTGACATAGGGTCAGTCATCGAGGCTCAGGCCACCTCAGCACGCTTGAAAGAATGGCATCTGCTTTGTATCTCCCTCATGGCGATGATTTGGTGTGGGCTGCTGTTGGACTTTGCTCGAATGAGTCATTTCCATCAAGATTAAGGGGGAGAAACTCATCCATTGAAGCAGGCATGGATTCTGATATATGCTAGCTTGGTTGGAGAGTTGTGGAGATAGGCAGAAATTTCAGTGTTGGGATTTTCTGCATCATTTATAAGAAAATTAGGCACAACATGCTCTGCAATTTCTATTGATCATAGAGAACACAGATAAAACCCTTCATCTGGTATATCAACTACCACGGTTACTTTAGTCCTTTGCTTCGTCTCCATTTGGATGGAGGCTTGCTCTACAACTTCCAATGGCCATACAGCTTTTTATGGAAAAAGCTTTGATTAATCAAAATAACACAAATTTCTTGAAGAACGATTTTCTGATGGAATTAGTGATAAGAAGGTTAGATCTGAAAGAGAACATAAAGGATCATGTTCAATTAACACTAATCAAAGAACCCAAAAAACTACAGAAATCACAATACGAAAGACCAAAGACACAAGATAATTGAACATACATGAGAACGAGCACTAATATTCGAAGATGATCAATAGCAGGGACACAAGATGATCAACAGCAAGACAAAAGCTCTAAGAATAATCAAACTCATTCCAACCAGCAAGAATCATGATTGACAGCATCAGAAGCACAGTCCATAATCAAGGGTTACATTCCACATTAACCATGCCAGCCAAAATGCCAAAAATATTTAACATCACATGAACAATTGCTAAGAATCTCCACAACATAGTGGATTATACATACTAAGCACATTAGGCCTCAGAGACAGAATATGAAGAACTCATAAGTTGATGCTCTCTCAATTCAGATGGATGTAGACAGATAAGAATTCTTCCTACAATACCTAATGCTTGATGCCTAGACTAGAGGTGCTCCAATCATTGTACTCAGGTGCGAGTGAGTTCCCGGGAGCGGGAGCTAGCTTGCGTCCGTCGAACCGTGGATTATTGGAAGCTCCTTGTGGTTGGGATCATCGTCCATACTATGTGTATATGGATTGACTTATAGCTATGCTTATGAAATGTGTAATAATGTGTAGTATACGTTTTAAATTTGGTGTGCCATAAATACTTAATTCTTAAAAAAAATATCCTCTTACCCCCTATTTTTAACTTGTCTACCTCATCGATCCAAAAATTGAAAATACTACCAATAAACAAAAGGCCTCCATATTTTCTATCTTATAACCCCTTGGATCTCTTTAAAGCCATGTCTTTTGGCATATGAAGCACCGTTTCACCGTCTCTCTCTAAAGCCATGTCTTTTGGTAGATGAATCACCGTTTAGGGAACAAGTAAGCTTCGAAACTCTTGTTCAGGGGTCTAGAAGGGTTTAGAAGAGGACAGAGAAAGGAACTGGGGTTTTTCAAAGGAGGAATAAGAAAGGGCAGAAGAAAGGGAGGGTAACTGAGACTTGTGAACTGTAAACAGCTCACAAGAAACCCTAAATCTCTCTCTTAAATGCGAGCTCTCTTCTCTCTCAAATTCCTCTCTCTCTGTCTCTCTGTCTCTCGCTTTCTCATATCCAAATCAATATAGCAAAACCGCTCTTCAGTGTTCCAAATCTCAATTTCAAAAGAGTAGAAGAAGCGTTAAGGAATCAACATAACCTACAATTTTACAGCGCAAACTTGTTTTTCTGATCAACTCAGTATCCTCCAAATTAATGGATCACAAAAATTCCATGGCTTTTGATCAGAAAAATAGCAATGGATTCTGAGAAATTAAGAGGGATTTGCATCATTAGCTAATCTCTCAGCAGATTTATAGCTTCGTTGATCAAAGCAACCAGGTCCTGCAACTCCTCAACATTGCACACAAACCCTAGCTTCCCCCTTTGTCCATTTTCTCCATTGATCGTCTCCAAATTGATGAAATAAGATAATTCATTAGGGTTACAGTGGTTGATCCTCTAATCCACACCAGAAACCCTAGGGATCGAGTCATGATCTGCCATTTCTGACAGAATCCTTCTCAAATGAGACCAATTTTCTTCGAAGACATGAATCAGTATCTCTGCAACTTGTTCAGATAGGCTGCACTCGGTTCTGAGAAACGAGGAAGAGTCTCATCGAGAAGCTTCGAGAAACAGGGAGATGAGTAGAGTGTAGACCCTCTCTACGAAGATTTTATCAATGGCGTCAAAAATAGGGTTTGACCGTGCAACTTCCTCTGTTTCTCTCTCTAACCATACGGAATTGAAGCTAAGGCAACGGATTTCAGCAATGGCTTAATCGTACCTTTAACTATTAATACTTATCGCAATAAGCCCTGATTTCTTTGTTTTTATATATTTTGTATCTCGCTAAGCAATAGGAACAGTTTTCACAAAAAATAGAAGCTAACTTACTAAGGCTATCTCTGAAAACTGACTTCCCCCATTGCTAACAGTCCATATAAAGAAATGCTTCCTAGAGAGAGAAAATGAAAGAGGAGAGAGAAAACAAGAAGAAAAAAAATGCAGTAGAGGTACAGAGACAAAAGAGCATAAGGAGAGAGAAACTGAGAGAAAAAGTTCTCGTCCCTCCCACTCTCACTGTTGCAGGAACCTCTTAGAGCGAGAGAGAGAGCTCCTATCTCACTGTTGCAGGCACCACTTAGAGACAGAGAGCTCCTATCCCTCCCACTCTCACTGTTGCAGGCACCTCTTAGAGAGAGAATAAGGGGGAGAGAGGTTTGGTCGATAATATGTTATTGGGTCAAATATTTTAGAGAGAGACGTTGGTGCGAGAGAGAGGGATAGGGTGTTATTTTAATATTTTATTGGGTCCGAAATTCAGGGTCAGAGAGGATGTAAGCGGTTATAAGATAGAAAATATTAAGATTTTTTTGTTTATAAGTAATATTTTTAATTTTTTTTTAGTATGAGATAAGTAAATTAAAAATAAAAATAAAAAAGATATTTTTTTTAATTTTTTATTTATATATATATATATATATATATATATATATATTGTTAAAGACTATAGAGTTTTTTTTATTTCAATTAGGCCGTCCAAATTCTGGACGCCAATCTAGGCAGACCCTCTAGGATCTGTATAGTGCCTTTTAAAACTCTGCCTAGTGATGATAAGAATAGTTTTTTTCGAATCCTCAAAGTTGAGGTCGAGAGAGGATCTGTATAGTGCCTTTTAAAACACTAGCCATTGATGATGAGAATAGTTTTTTTCGAATCCTCAAGGTTGAGGTCGAATTTCTCTCAACCCTGGGAGCAAAGAATAGTTTTTTTCGAATCCTCAAGGTTGAGGTCGAGTTTTTCTTAACCCTGAGAACAAACTGAGCTAAGAAGATAACATAATTGGATTTTTTTCTTTTCAAAAATTTTGAACCCTAAGACTAGGATGAGATTATCTTATTTGGTTGGGTTTAATTATTCTTATGGGCGTTAAAAAGAATTTGATTAAATGATTAGGTAAGATAGCAAGTTTCTGATTCCTTTTGGGTTTACAGTTTACGTGATCTTTCTTTCATTCGTTAACATAAATATGGTTTTATTTAGAGTTGCTTTCCTTGTGAGGATGTATAATAGCTATAGGAAAATGGGTTGTCCTTCTTTTTGAATACAAACTAAAACAAGAAAATCAAAAAAACCCCACAAGTTACACCTTCTATCTCTAAATCATGTTACTCTCTCTCTCTTCCTTCCCTTTGAATCAATGGTTTAAAAATCGGATCGGTGACCCGGATCGGGCTTTTCAAAAACCGATCCGGATCGGCGAATCGGCGATTCCGATCGGAATCGGGTGAATCGGTCAAAATAAAGC
>NW_006494943.1:4727854-4756997 GCF_000471905.2 Amborella trichopoda
AATCTCTGTTTGGGCTACCTAGATTTGCAGGCATACTAGCACCTGCCTAGACTCCCAAATCCAACTTTTTGAACATCATTCATAATTGAAAACTCATTGTTGGCATGTATAAACTATGTTAGCACTAAATGAGGAGAAAGAAGAAGGAACAAGTTTGAATCAAGTAAAGAAAAACACATTGAATCATTCACCCATGTGATAAAAAAGTAAACAAAAAATGAATTTAGTTCTATTAACACTAGAAGAACAATCACTATTGTACTCCCCTCAATATCACTGCTTTAGAAAAAGAAATGCTAGCATACTCATCTTAAGCCAGGGACAATACCGTATTAGCCTGATTTTTTTTCAATCAACATTATTGTTGTAAAGCATGCATTACAAAATCCTTTGTTGCCACGAACGCAGAAAAAACCTGCTTCTTTGATGAATATCTACATGTGTAGCACAAGAAATTCATAATTGCTACAAAGGTACCAGCTTGTAATAAGCAACAAATACAAAATATGAAAAGTGAATCTATCAAACAATCTCAGAGAAGTGACTCTTCTTAACAAGTACAAAGATTCAAGAAGTAGAGGAATATCAAAAGAAACAAAAAAATCAAACAAATATTGCTAATAACCTGTTATAAAAATCTACAGATAAAAGGTAAGCAAATTATTTAAAAGTATAAATATTGATACCAGTCAAAAAGAAAACTACAAACATGATGCCCCATCAAAAATCAAACATATTTCATCACCGCCTCCAAGATTCAAATCTCTAATATAAATACAGATTAACATAGATGAAAAAATCAAAACAATCAATACAAATATTGAATGGAGAATCATCATAACCCTATGCATCTATCACAATAACTAATGGAGAATGATCATAACCCTACTTATCTATCACAATAACTAAGCAGCCCATTTCACGATGAAGCTAGCCCGATGAAGCAAGCCCTATGATATGGTTTAATCACATGAATATTGTTGTGCCTCAAATACCCACCAACTTCAACAGGCAACAGTCCCTACTCCAAGCCATGAAACAACAATATAATCTAGAACACAGTTTCAATGCCACCAAGCAAATGTTTTTCTCCAAAAAAATTACTAAGCCAAATAATGTTGCACCCAATATTTTTTTTATTTAGCCGTCCAAAAACAATTAACATAATTCATAGCGCAAACCAAAAACTGATGTCCCCAAAAAGCACATGGACTCAATTAGCTAGGTATATTCTATGACACAAGAGAAACTGTATTTTCGTGCTATGCATAATATGCATCTATCAGTCCCAACACGACACACATGATGGGAAATGCTTAGAAATCATTGTAATCAATGAACAATTTTGATCTCAAATTCCAAGTTCACCACAAAGTTGGAAATGCCAAATTTTTGCTACTTCAATAATATACCAAAGTCACAATTTTCAATGATTTTTAAAACTGTACAATCAAGTTGTTTCCTAAGGGTTTACAGGTGTTTCCCAAAAGTTTATGGACATATTCTTATTCCATTGAAAAGGTTTAAGGAGTTAGAGAAGCAACTCAATGTCAGTAAAACAATATTGCACTAAGAAAACAAAACAAAAAAGGTGCAAGATGCAACTCGAAGTCAGTAAAATCATCATCTACCATCACAACCAATATCATCCTCTGGAATCACAACCAATATCACTGGGATCAAATGACATCAATTCAAGTTCATCTAAGTGAAATTGATATGTTAGATCTGAGCGCTAATGCTTTCCAAACCATATTAGTAAAATAAGGTTGACTATTTGACAAATATCTGAAATTGATTGCTGCCAATTTGAATATATCTCAGTGAGTTTCACGTGATACACTTTTTCTATGTTTCTAATATATCTCAGTAAGTTTCACTGAGATATATTCAAATTGGGGGCAATCAATTCCAGATATTTGTCAAATAGTCAACCTTATGTTACAGTACCAGCTAGACCAAACTCCATTGCTCTTGAACTGTGTCATAATGGAAGAATTTCAAATAAATATGATGAAGAATCCAAGCTACCCCAATTTTTTTTACTATGGAAGAATTTAGTTATAATTAATTTCTTGAGATGAAAATAAGGACAATACAGAGATCCCCAGCAAGCCGAAAATAAATTATTGTTGAACTTCGACATAATAAAATCGGCCGCAAATAAAATATGGATCAACTACGCATGTTTTAGATGTGAAGCCATCCACATTTGCACCACATGATAGGCATCCACAAATAGTTCATGATTGATACTCAAACCAAACTGATAATAAGAAAAAGCAGAACTCCTCCCACCCTCCTCTTTTGGTGGATTTAGAAGAATAAAGTCGCTCAATTAAAAAAAAGTTCCGCTCTGCACAGCAAATATCAATAACTAACAGAGAGAAAGCATGTCAAAATCGATGTAAGACCATCCACAGATGAGATAAGAATATTATACTAACAAAGATGTAACATACAATAAAACAAAGTAACAGGAGAATATACAAACAAAATTCAAAACAAAGAAATAAGAACCGAAGTCCAACCATAAGAAACCAAATAATTCACCAAAGAATACTCAAATCAACATCAAATGTCAAATAAACTGCATCGAAATCATAATGCTGCTACCATACTCAGCAAGAAACAAAAAAAGAGAAAACAAAAAAATAAAACAACAAAAAAACCCATACCCACATTTTTTTACAGAGCAATTTGTGCTCCTATACTCAATGAAATAAGGCATAAATAAACATGCAGCAAATTTTCATAGGAAAATCATAGGAAAAATATTTGCATTGGTAATTAACAAATCAATTAATAATTCTCTCAAAAAATCAGTACCATCTAGAGGGAAAATCTAGGAAAATCACAAGAATAAAACCCGAGAATATTTGCATAGGTAATTAACAAATCAGTTAACAATTCTCTCAAAAAATCAGCACCACCTAGAGGGAAAATCTAAGAAAATCACAAGAATAAAACCCGAGGGTTGGTATGAGGGAAACCCCACCTTGTTTGGTGAATAATTTATACTATGAAGAAGAAAAACCTGCAAAAAACAAAACAAAACAACCTTACCATGTTGAAGAAGATGATGAAAGCTTGAAAAATGGATTGTCGGTTCAAGAAGGTAGCTGAAGACACAGTAATTAGAAAAATAAAATTTTAAAAAATTGACAATGCAAAATTTGTTTGTTTTTTTTCTCTCTTTTTTTCTTAGCTGAGTGGGGAGGAGATCCCTTACCCTAGGGTTTCTAGGACTCGAGCCTCGGAACCGAGCGTCACGAATTCTATCGCATGACATGCTGGCCAGTTTATACGCAGGATTATTGCCCAGACGTGGTGTTCAAAATAAAATATTTAAAGTTTGAACCAATTTTACATGTATGCTGGCACACATCTATTTTGTACGCATTCGAAATGTATACAATTTATTACAGGTGCATTTTGTATAAACCCGAGGTTCTAAACAATCAGAGTAAATAAAACACACCCTCAAATATTGTTCAAAAATGTGGATTCAATACTGAATATCTTTTATATTTTCATCTTTAATTATACCATTTAAAGCTCCAAAAATAATGTAGATTGAGCGGATTTGTGAAACTTGAAAATCTTAAAAATTGACGGTCCAAAAGTGTGTTACTAGATGCACTATTTTCAAAGCTTGAAATATATTTTTTTCTATGTTCATGTATGTTGATAACAAGATTATCGGATATTTGGGCATCAAAACAATCCTTTCTAATGAAATTTTTGAGGTGGGCTCTAATTTGAATCTTTAGAGCATCAGCTTTATATAAATTTTAGTAATCACCAATGTTTTAAAAAACGGATTGGTCTCACCCATACCCATGTCAGATCGAATTGGAGAATCAGCCGAATCGACAAATTCTGTCCCAAAATGTTTGAAAAAAATCACTGTAAATCTTTAAAAATAGATTTCTTTTAGTTTCTAAAGAAATTAAGAGTTGTGCATTATGTATTTTCATTATTTCGTAAAAATTAGTAAATACTAAGACGTTTCTTGTTTCGATATCTGTATAATTATTAATTATAATATCGTATTCTAAAATTACATGAAAATAATTTAAAAATATTAAAAAACACTTCCATATTTTTGGATTAAAAACAATAATTTCCCATATAAAATGAAATTAGTATCACATCAAAGTAACAAATATTATTAATTCTCTTTACTCATCCAAAATTATCACAACCTAACTAACTATAATATTATATACTAAGATTTACATTTTTATTTTATATTTTGTAATTATTTTAATATATAAATAAGAACAAATCTAAAATATCGTATAATATCAACTAATTAAAAAAGTGGTATTTACAATACGAAGAAATAACATATTACATAATTTATAATATAATTAAATAATTCAAGATTTTGTGGTCAATGTATAATTATTAATTATAATATTATAGAAAATGCTGTTAAATATATTATAAAATGCTTCTGCATCATATGATTAACAACAAACATAAAAACCCATGTAAATTTTAATGTTATGACCTTAAAAAAATTCAAAAAAAAGAACCCTAAAAAAGATAAATAAAAATATCAAAATTCAAAAAAATAAAAAAAGTGGCATGTTTATTACTCTATGTTTCCCATCTAAACATGTTTAGTACTGTAAAAAACCAAAAAAATCAAAGAAAACAAAAAACATAAAATAGAAACAAAAACATAAACATAAACTCCTGTCATGGAGTCGAAAAGCAAGCTAGAGAGAGAAAGGAAAGCTAGAGACAGTTCCATACTGGCCTTAGTTTGAGGGGATAATGGCCATAGTTTGAGGGGGTTCAAATGAGACCTGCATGATAAATGTGTTCGCACTTTAGATGGATGCTCGAGTTAATCCCACATCGGAGGATTGCAGTATACAATAGCCCATAAAAACTAACTTGAAACCTAAACGTTCGCAATGCATGGTGAGGTGAGGTGAGGTGAGTTGGAGTTGGAGTTGGAGTTGGAATTTGAGTTGAGTTGAGTTGCTGCCATCGTACTAGGTAGTAGAGGCAACTATTTGTATTAAAATGATGTTTTGTTCATGATAGCAATGGTGCATTGCAAACTCATTTGAATGAAGGATGTCTCAAAATGGCTTTTTTGTAGGCATTTGAAACTAGCTTCAAAATTGTGATTGAGACAAAACTTCAATGGTGCATTGCAAACTCATTTGAATGAAGGATGTCTCAAAATGGCTTTTTTGTAGGCATTTGAAACTAGCTTCAAAATTGTGATTGAGACAAAACTTAAAAGGTGTGGTTTGTATAAGGCTGAGCCCTTAAAGAATCCAAGTAAGGTGCACCTTTAAATAGCGTCCATAGTGGTTGTCTAAGTATTGAAAATCTTTGTGGTTGTCTAAGTTTTGTGATGATTTAAAAATTTATATTTATCTTTAATTACAAAATTTAAAGTTTCAAAACTATAATAGATCATAGTGGTTGTCTAAGTATTGAAAATTTTTGTGATGATTTAAAAATTTATATTTATCTCTAATTATAAAATTTAAAGCTTTAAAACTATAATAGATCGAGCAGATCTATGAACAGTTAAAAATTTTGAAAATTGACGATCCAAAAAATGCATGACAAGATTCATTATATCTTTTCTCTTGTTCATACATCTTGAGGCCGAGATGATCGATTTGAAGATTTTTAGGCATCAAAACAACTTTTTCTAGTGAATTTTTTAGCTGCGCATTAATTTAATTGTTTAGAAGTTCACCTTTATATAAATGTTTTCCAAACTTAAAAGAACTTCAAGTGAAAATGGACGTGATTATTTTTTACGCCTTTATCATTGACTTAGATAACAAATCAGAGCATTTTAAGTGAAAATTTTGATAGATGAAAGAGAAATTTCATAGGCAAAAAATAGAAGTGGTGATATATAAAAGTCATTCCTTTTCTTTCTCGTTTTTATTTTTTATTTTTATTTTGTTTGTTATATACAGGACTAGCCTTTTCTTTCTGTAAATAGCTAGGATAATAGTATTGGATAAGTTTTGTATTCATTTTTTGTTTATGTAGATTAATGGAGACATCCTTTTCACCCGTAAGATGATAGAAGGCAAGAGTAACTAAACCATACATAGTGATATCACTCTTGGGCAAGAGGGCTCGTCATGGCGGTAGCATTCTCACACCCTAGTCGCCACGTTGTGGTTTTCACTCTAACTGATATCGCCCTACGAACACTTCAAAAAAACTAACTCCTAAACTATTGGAAAAATTTTGATGTTTAATTCCCACTGATACACCCTACGAACACTTCAAAAAAACTAACTCCTAAACTATTTGAAAAATTGGATAGGGGCATGTCTTCCCCACTAAATTACCCAAAAATAGAAAAAAATGATATCACTCCAATTTTCTTATTCCATTATTTTTTTAAAGTATTCTTATTCTTATTCCATTATTTTTATATTGGAAGACATGCATTTCTATGTTTCTTCTAGTGCTATACTTTTTTTTCTTTTTTTTTTGACATGTTAATAGTGGGAATGGAATGGGAAACTTTATGTTTGTTGAGGCACTAACAATTCTACATTGTTCCCATGGCCTAATGGTTACCACTCTTATCTAATTGTCAATAAATTCCCACTACATTAACCTATGTGGCATTTCTTCGTCTTTTTCATCCCTTTTCTTAATGGTTTTGTTATATTCATGGTGTCATGTTTCTTTTAACTGATAGTAGTGTTTTAAAACCCATATCGATTAGGCAGATTGTTCGCCTACAAATCCGCATCAAATTATTGGATTTCTGATCTGGATCAGGTCTAGATCGATCTTAATTGGTAATAAAAAAATATCAAAAATAAATAAAATAAAATAAAATACAAATATGAATTTATGTGTTGGGGATTAAAAGGGACCTAAAAAAACATTAGACAAGCTTAAGAAAAGAAAAAACTATATATAAGAAGAGGTTTTAGGCGGAACCAGACCAGTACCCATGCTAGTCTAGAATTGGTTTGGCCTCAACCGATTCCTAACCGAATTGATAATCTGGATAAAAAATTGTCAAGCTTTAAAACAATGAGAGCCTATTTGATAATTTGAATGTTGAACCTCCTCGGAGGTGGAAGATCTAACCACCTTCAAGGGGGAACTCGCAAATTTTGCTTTTGATAAGCTACCTAGAATTTCTTGAAAGTTTGGGAGCCTGATAAGGTGTATGGGATATTGTCTCTGCTCACTATTTGTACATATGTTTTCTAGAAATCAGCATCGTTGTTTCTTCATTGAGACAAAGTTTGCAACTTGGGTTATTTTGCATAATGATGAGGCAGTAATTTATGAAGAACAAAACGATTAAGAATATGAAGTTCTGAAACTGTAAAATAGGCAAAGAGACTGGGGACCTTGTTTTGGTTTCAAAAAAATTTGAAAATCGAACCAAGACAAAATAAAAATAAAGTTTATCCATAAACAATACATAAAAGAAATACTCCACCTCAATTACAGCAAAAGATAAAAATATATTGCAACTCTTAACACAAAAGCAGTTGTAGGAGTCATGTACATGTATTAGAAACCCATTTTCATAAACATCACCTAGATCACAAACCCCTTCATACTAGAGCAGGTTCTCGATGGTGTCGTCAGTCGTTTAAAAGAATGTAGCGAAAAGATTGAAGAAAGAATGACATGTGACTCAACTTGCTTCATCGGGCCACCGGGACTAGCTTCAATAGCATAGATCTAAATATAGAGGACGGATAGGGGGCTACGAGTATGCTCGGGTTTAGAGAGAGAGTGGGGGTGAGCATTCAGTTAGGGAGAGAATATGGGGGCTTTGAGTTGGAAAGAGAACTATGGGTCTAAGAGGGGGAGAGAGCTTTTTAGAGAATGTGTGTTTGGGGGATGACAAAAGATTAGGAAAGAGCTTTCAGTTATAGAAGAAGATCAGATAAATGTTTGAAGGAGCTCTGGGTTAGAGCAGCTCTGGCCATGATCTCTAGGTTAGAGAAGCTTTGGCCATGACATCTATCTCCACTGATGCAAAATAGAGAGATAGAGGCGAGTAGTTTGTGGATTCCGAACAACTATGGCGGTTGAACCTAATAAGATAGCAATTACAACTCAAGAAATAATAAGTACTAGACTTGAAAACCCCCAATCATCATACATGAAAGAGCGGGCTTCCATCACAGGGAATGGAAGCCGATCGAAGACCATTTTTGGACGTGCCTGGATGGCCATGCATTTCCAAATTTTTTTTTTCCGTTAAACACGGTTGATATGGTTTGGTGGGACGTTTGGCTCCCAACTTGCTAAAAGTCCCATCAAACAAACAGGTCCCGCTCGAGTTTTTAACAAACACACCATAAATGATAGGAAATGATTACACAGTTTCTTCTTTTCACTTTTTCACCTCCAATTCAAATCCAAGCTCTCAACCTAACTGTGTGCTTTTATGTATCCAAGTTATAGATAAAAGCAACGAGTGGCAATAGGTGCGCACGAACTTAGGGAAAATATTAAAACTGGAAAGTTTGAAAGTAAATGCAACAAAAAACAACGTTCTCATAATATTTGCATGGATATCTCTTCCCAAGAAATGAATGAAAAATGAAAAGATCTCTCCATAAACAAAATATGAGAAATAAATAATAGAAACAAAATACACAAATCCTCTTTACCGATATCAGGGGGGATGTTGCCCCATGTAAAAGACTCCTGATGTTGTTAAAGATGAAATAACCAATTTTTTTAATATGGTAAAAATGAAGAAAAGATGAGAGTTTCGCCTCTATAGCAGAGATTAGGTTTGGGGTTCTGGTAAATTATGATGATGATGATAGTGATGAGGATGGGACTAAGGTGGGATGTTAAGAGGTAGAACAATTCATTATTAGGAGAAAGGGAAAGGGAGTTGTAATTGCTTCTGGTTCTGGTTCTGGGAGTAAAAAGCCTCTGGTTAGAGGCCCTATGGATAGTTTTGTACCTCAGCCTGACCCTGAGGTTGCAGGAGAGAAAACAAAGAAGCAAATTACTATTGAAAATAGTATGAAGAAGGTAGAGAGAGATAGAGCTACTTATTATCTGCTACATGGTTTTATGAGGTGGGCATTCGTTTCAATTCCGCTCGCTTAAGCAGCTTCTATGCCGCGGTAGAGGCAATTTGCCAATTTGAGCCTGGGATGAAACCCCCAACCCCATATAAGCTTTCAGAACCTCTTTTGAAAAAGGCGGTGAGTGTCACAAAGTAAGCTGTAGAAGTTAAGAAGGATACATGAGCTCAATATGGGGTTTCTATTATGACTTTTGCTTTAAGTGATAGAAAGAAAAGAGGTCAGATAAATTTGCTTGTGAATTGTCCTTTAGGGACTGTTTTTTTTAGATCTATAGATGCCTTTGATCATATCCATGATGCCCATTACATCATCCAAGTTATAGATAAGGGAATCAAAGAGGTTAGACAGCATCTTATTGTACAAGTTGTCACAGACAATGCTGCTCCTAATGTTGCTGCAGCTAATTTGTTGCGTATAGCTTATTCTAGAATCTTTTGGACACCATGTGTAGCACATAGTATAGACCTCCTGTTTTAGGCTTTTGGCGGTTTAACTGAGATATCAGGTGCAGTGAAGAAGGCAAAGTCAGTTACAAATTTCATTTATGGCCACCATCTCACCCTCAACATGATGCGTAGATTTATAAAGAAGAAAGAGATTGTGAGGGGCACGAGATTTGCGACCTGGTACTGATGCCTAGATAGCATACATTTGAGGAGAGTGCAGTTGAGGTAGATGTTTATCTCAGATGACTAGAGAGCATGTAAGTAGTCCAAGGATCAGACTGGGAAGAAAGTGAGAGATATTATCCTTTCTAAAGCTTTTTGGCAAGGGGTGAATGACGCTCTTAAGGTATATTTTCCTCTTGTCAAAGTCCTTCGCATGGATGATAGTAACAAGCTTATATGGGCTATATATATGAGGCTATGGAGAAATGCAAAAAAGAGATAGCCCAAAATTTTGATACTGATGAAAACTGCTATAAGCCAGTTTGGGAGTTTATTGATGAAAAGTGGGATAGGTAGCTACATCGGCCATTACATGCAGCTGGTTATTATTTGAACTCAGCTTTTTTTATATTGACAAGGATATACACATAAATGACACAATTATGACTGGATTTAATAAGTGTGTAGATGTGCTAGTCCCTGATCCTGATATCCAAAGTATTATATGCGCTTATAAGCTGATAAATTACAAGTGCTCATTGAAGTGTTTTGGGAATTCAATGGCGATGAAGCAAATAACCAAAATTGATCTAGGTAGTAATAATATTTTTAAGTTCATCAAGTTCAAGTAATCAAATTTCATTTTTATAATTCTATTATTTATTTATCATTTTATTCTATATTTTTGCAGCCAATTGGTGGAGCCAACATGGGTGTAGTTCTCCAAATTTACAAAAGTTGGTCATTCAAATCTTAAACCTAACCACTTCCTCATCCAGTTGTGAGTGCAATTGGAGTACTTTTGAAAGGGTAAGATCAAAAGGGTAATTTATATAATTGTATTAATAATTCATGAACCATAGATTTTAATTAGTTTCTTTTGATTGTGTTAGATTCATACAAAGAGAATGAACATGCTTGAAACGAAGAGGCTCAATGACCTAGTCTATGTGAAATATAATCGATTTTTGAAAGACATGATTGTTAAGAGAGATAAGAGAGACCCCATCAGATCAAAAAATATAGACAATGCTATGGAGCGGTTAATTGATGATGATGAGGTCGAGGGGCATGAAGAGTTGACATTGGACATGGTCATGGATGCTTCAGTGACATCAGCTAACCCTCCTAGGGCCACTAGATCTTCTGCACAGAGAATGAGGGTGGAGGAGGAAGATGAGAAAGAAGAGGTAGATTCAGAAAAGACGAAGGAGGTCGACCAATATATCGAGTAGGGTGAAGGCACGGATGAATATGATGCCAATGCAGCTACCCTAATTTTTTTTATGATGAATGATGAATGTTAAATAATTATTAAGAACTTTGATTGAACTATGAATGGTAAATTTTAAGTTTTATTTGGATATGGATTATGGACCGACTTATGGTTATGCTTATGGAATGTGCGTTAATGCGTAGTATAATTTCAATTTAAATACCTAATTCTTATATTTTATATAATATATAATTGTAGAGTCCTTTTTAGATTTAATTGATCCGCCCAGGTTCTGGGCGCGTATCTGGGTGCCCGCCTAGGCGCTGGGCGACCTAGACCCCAGATCACTTTGGACCTGCCGAACGTTTTTTGAAACTATGTACATCATATGGAATTCTTTATGTGGTGATTTTGGAGAGTGAACAAACCCTTAAGATACATCCGGATCAAAATCTTCTTGAGTTATTGAGTCGTATTCTCAATGTACTCACGTAAAAACAACAACTAAAAGTCTTCCAATATGTACGGTAAATATTGAAACTTTAATTTGGAAACGACGCATTAAAACACTATACCAAATATCTATCGATGATTTGAGAAAACATAGTAGCACAAAATATTGAAAATCCTCTACAATTAAAAAGGCATACTTCTAATTTCCTTGTAATGTTCATCAAATGACTAATGAGTATGTACCAGCCTCATAAATCTACCTGGACATGGGACTTGGATTGAAAATGAGCAAGTAATTTTAGAGAGAGTGTTTTCATTTTGTAGAGAGAGAAAAACCCCTTCAAGACAACATCGTACATCCAAAAGACCAAGAAAAGCGGTAATGGGCATGAGCTTGATGCTTCAATACCAGATGGTGAAAGTAACACATCATCAAGGATGTGTCAAGAGGACAGTGAATGAGGGTCCTAAAGATGCCACTTATTAGAGTGGCTCTAAATGAAGGGCACCTCATGCTTTTGAGGGTGAAACGTGGTGAGTACACGAAAAGATTTTCCAAAATGTGGTGGTCCTACGTGACCGCAAAAATAAAATTGGTCTCTAATGAAATAATTTGTTTTGAAACAAGAGAAAAAATAAAATAACTAAAACGACAAAAAAAAAAATAACACCTGGAAACTTGGCACATGTTTGGAGCCACGCATATGTTTGGCTTTGGAATGTTAGATTTCAATTTAGCCATTTTGGTCCTTCAAAGTTTCGCTCTATATATTTTTCCGTGCTCTCCAACCTTCTTCACCTGCTTGCCTGACCGTGCAGCAAGACCAAAAGCCATGGAGATCTCTTTGCACACAGGTACTCTCCTTTCTCATAGTTTTTTTTTTTAAAGTAATTAAGTAGGTGTCCATTTTTTTAAATAGTTAGTTTTTTTTTTTAAAGGCGTTAATGTGGTGGCGTGGAATGAAAACTACAACGTAGTGACTAAAGTGTGAGGTGCTAGATCACACATTCAATCTCAGCATTTCTAAATGTAATGTCACCTTTTTATTTTTCAAAAAAAAAAATTATTTTAAAATGGAAGGATGATTAGGGTGTCCGAATGCCCTTTGAGAAAGAGAGAGATTTGATATTTGTGTATTGTTGCCCGGGGGATGATAACCAAATTGTGTGTTTGTGCGTGTATATTCCATAACTTTTTCCATTTTTTGATTTTTGTTCATATTAGGCCTTGAACGCTGCGTTTTTGCCCATCCACTGATCCAAATCCTAAATGTCTATGAATCTTTAGAATATTGTAGTTCTCATGATGTTTTATGAAAAGGATTGGTTGTTTATATTGCAATTTTCAGAGTCTTGAAGTATGCTTAAATCATCGATCGTCTATGCTATGCTCCTACGTTGAGCAATCGGTTCACTTAGTCCCTCGTGCGAGGAGATACCTAGAACATGACTATTTAAAAAGATCAATTTTGAGTTCTTAAAACAGTCAGACGGGAATGTCGAATTTGATTTTTTTTTTTTTTTTTTTTCTCTTTCTGTGAGGTTGGACAATATGTCATAGATGTTATATCTGCAAATTTTGACGGCTGACAATTAAATTGGGTTTTGCCTGTAACAAAGTGGAGGGAGGATATGCTCCCTCGGTAGCATAGAATTTTTTACTAAATAATCGTACAAATGGAGGTCAAAGGAACTAATTAGGTTTTAGATGCGCCCTTAGACTCACCTATACTATTGTCCACCTTTCATAATTCATCTTGGTGGTGGATTGAGCATCCAAAATCTTAATGGACTCACTTCAACGACCATCATCACAAAGAAAAAAACAAATTCAGCCTAAAACTAATATATATATATATATATTATTATTATTATTATTATTAAATTTTTTTAACCATTCATTTCAATTCTTCAAAAACAAAAGATACGGTATTTTTTGAGCTCTCAATTCATCGATCCAAGGCTAAGATAAATTCATAATGATTCAAAATGGGTTTATGGTTCTAGAAAGGACACGTGTGGGTCAATAAATTTACCTAAAAAATAAAAAGCACGCATGAGTCCACCTGGCTTAAAAAACAAATTTAAAAAAATAAAAAATAAAAAATAATAATAATAATCATTCTTGTTTTTTTATTTATTTATTGAGGATTCTCTACAAATAGGATATTTATCTTTTGTACAAAGATGTCACAATCATTCTTATTCTTTAGATTTCAAAATGGGTAGATGTAAGAATATTGATTAGATCCAAACTTTCAAAAAAAAAATTTCGGACTTCGTGGCTCATCCCAAACTATTTAATTTGTCATCTAACGAGTAGGAATAGTTGTAACTTTTTTGTACAAAAATTAAATGGTATCTTTGTAGACAATCCCTGTTTTTTCCTAAAAAACAAAAACAGTTGTTATAACACTTGCAGCATCATGTTACTTACAAGTTACAACATTAAATGTAAGAGAGAGTTTTCTATGTTTTCCCTACCGCATAAAACTTTTATATTTCCCTTTTATCCAACGATCCATTTTGAATAGACGGTTGAGATGGTTTCAATCACAATGTTACATTATTGTATTTTTATTTATTTTTTTATAAACTATTTTGACATTAAATTTTTTGTCCTCTTTTAAACTCACACTTATAAAAAATATATAAAAAAATACTCTCAATAAAATAAAATGATCAAAATACCCTTATAAACTTTCAGGGGTATTATTCTTTTTAATTTTTATTTAGGTGCGCCCTATTGAGATTATGGCAAATACCAAATTTTATATTCATATAATTTATTAAAAAAATAATAATAATAAGATATTTTGAGGCGTAAGATCTAGATCAAACAGTTAGTGGCTCACTTGATCGAAATTGTATACAGTTAGTGGCTTACTTGATCGAAATTGGATGGCTGGATGGGGAGAAATATATATCTTAGAGGGTGTATAGAAACTTTTCCCTTAAGCTAATGGGTTGGTGGCTGTGCTAGTCCGCACACACAAATAATGGCTTAATTATTTGAAAAAGTGGCTTTTTCTAAAAATGCAGCCACATGATATTATAAAAAAATGTACCCATTTTTGTACGGAAAAGTACACAAAAAAAAAAAAACTACCTACTTTCGGTACAAGGTGGTCCCAATTAATCTTACATGTTAGATTTCAAATCGGGTTTGCTAGATTTCAAATCGGGTGGTTATAAGAGTATGTTAACTAGTTTCAAGTTAAAAAAAAAAGAAGGGAAAGCTTTCTACGTTTTTCCTACAACATAGAAGTTTCATCCTCCCTTTTATCCAACCGTCCATTTTTTAATGGAGGGCTAAGATTTACCCAAGCACAATATCACGTTTCTACACTATTTTATTTTTAATTTTTTTTTCTATAAACTATCTTGACACTAAATTTTGGACATTCATTCCTCTATTAAAGTCGCACTAACGTTCCTCCATTAAACTCGCACTAATGAAAAATATAAAAAAAAATATTTTCAATAAAATAAAATGATTAAAATACCCCTGAAAGTTTCAAGGGGTATTTTGGTAATTATTTTTATCTAAAAACGATTGTTAATATTTTTTATAGGTGCGTTCCGATGATTATATTAAGAAAATTTGTCTTAAAAAATTAAAAATAAAATACTTGGAGACATCGGATCTAAGATCAAATGGTGAGTGGCTCTCTTGATAAAAAAATGACGATTGGATCGTAGGGAGAGGATAGAACTTCTATGGAGGAAGATAGAAAGCTTTCCCATAAAAGAAATCGTAAATTTTTCGTACTTTTTTGGACACTACATCCGATTAAAGTTGTTGGTAAATGAAAGACGAAATATTTCAAGATGGCTGGGATGTTATTTGTACCATCCCCTTGGATATGGCTTGAATTTTGACTCACTGTTCTTGTCATTTTTTGTCACGGTCACACTGGTCCGTCGGAGCACCAACTAGCAATGATGGTTTTTCGTCCAACCGGCCTGGGCCTACGCTATAAGTGACAGTGGTGCTCCAACCCAACATTATTTCCTAAACACTTCATTGTGATGTTTTTAGAAGGCATATGTGGTGATTTTGTAAGACCATACTTTATATAGTTTCCCCCAAGCCGACTCTTTAGGGCTTTTATTTTTCCCCAAAAACTTTTTAAGTTCCTAAGCCCTAACCCTGAACTCCTAAACCCTACACCAAATATTGGCTATCTCCCCACAACGACTAGGTAAAATGAGCATACAAGCTGGCTTTATGTGCGTTTCATGAGCTTGAAACTTTTGCATCACCTGTTTTGTAAGTAGTGATTTTTTTATTATTTTTTGGGTAATTAACAAGTAGTGATTTGATAAACTAATTAATACTTATATCGCTTCTACCACGAAGATCCACTTAAGTCTTTCCACATCTAATGGCAAATGATTTCGTGTTTTCACATGAACATATTATCTACTTACTCCCTCGAGTAAAACCTAATCTAGGAGTATTTTTTGGAGACTTGAGTTCTCCTAAGTAACCTCTTCAACACGACTATCCTCGAAATATAAAATTTTCAAATTGCATGTCTGCTCCTAAAACGAATAAGATCCCAAGATTTAACGGAGGCGGTGCCAAAAAGTGAGCATCTAATGATTTTTCAGTATATCACAAACTTTGTAATAAAAAAAAATCCTCATAAGTAGATAGTAGAGGTAAGTGCATAGTATGCTCCCGCTAGAGCATACCATGCTACTATCTATTTTCTAGTCAAAGTTTAAACCCCAAGAGCACTATTGTTCGTGCGGTGGTCAAAACAGTGAGGTCCTTTCATTAAATTTGCCCCACATGACAAAGTTAATAACGGTGTGGAGGCTAGTTAATAATGGTTTTTGTCCATTGGGTGAAATTCATTTCCCATACGTTTCATGTGCATTCTTCCACATATTATCTTTATAGAATAGCTAATAATTGCGGTTTTTAGGAGTTCTGCTTTGTTTGTGAGGTCTATATAAGGTGCCCACCTCTTTGTTTTCTAGAATATTAACAAAAATTTATTGACAAAGGCCCAAGATAAAGAAAAGAAAGGAAATAAGAGAGACGAAAAATAGAAAGAGTTAAAAAATAGTAGTTTTTGCTAACACATCAGCGTAAGAATTCCTCTCCTTGTTAACAAGTGAACAAATAACCTGTTTCCCCCTACATTCAAACTGTATTTCAGCCATGGCGTCATTCCACAACCATGGGGTAGAGTAATGGTCTTTACACCTTTTAATCACATTAGATCAATCACCTCGCAGGGCAAAAACTCACATTGTATCTTTACTCACATTTTGCGTAAAGATGTAGTTTTCTTGTCAAAAACCTTACTATGCCTCGAAAATCCATGTTCCGAACTAATTATGAAATTTAAATTTAAAAATGTGTACAGATTGAGTATGTTTATAATCGCTTCAAAATCTTGAAAATAGAGGTCCAACTAACTTGTTCTAAGAAAAATTATTTTTAGGACTTGAATTTTTTTTTCCTTATACCATATATCTTTGAGGTCGAGAAGATAAGTTTTCCAACTTCGAAACACTTTTCTACAAGATTTTTGAGGCGCACTTTATTTATATAATATATTAGTTTTCAACCTTATATAATTTTTTTCTTTTTTTTAATGTATCTATCACATCTAATTTTGCCTTTTGTCACCAAAACAATGGAGACTGATGAATTTTATATTGAATTTAATGGAAGCTAATGAATTAAAAGAGGGTATCGTATTGGCATATATATCGGGTTCCTAGCCAAAAGAACTTCAAGAGATCGAATCCAATTAATCAATGCTTTAAAAAGTGGATCGATGTTCACCCATTGGTAACAATCTGGACTGCCCGAATCAACAATTTGGATCGGCTAGATTACTTATCCAGATTGAAAAAAAAAAGAAAAAGAAATTTTTTTTTTATCAATTACCTATGAGAGATGAATTACTTAACGCTTCACCTATTTGCAACTATTCAAGCTCATGATCAGGTATTTTTTTATGGGTAGTTTGAAAATAATCAAGAGACATGGGTAGAATGTTTAGTTGATCTCTAATGAATATTTGAATAAATTTGATAAAAAAATTAAAATTAAAAGAGTTTGTTATAGTACATAAGACGTAAGGTTGTATCACTCTGATGGAAATTTGGTTGGTTTTTTGAGCCCTCCCTTGATCATTATATATGTTGTTACAAAAGTGGGATGAGTTAAAACATGGGATGGGAGAGTTTTGAGACGGTAATGTCAAAAAGAAAAGAAATACAAAATGTCGAGGTAATTTAAAACTTTGGCTAAGAGTCTTGAGATGTTGGAAGAAATACAAAATACTGAAGTAATTTAAAAGTAAATCCTCTTGTATAGATGAGCTCGTTTTTTCTTTTCTTTTCTAGGGGTAAATCAGTGAAGGTGAATGCCTCCTACCATTTTTCATTAACCAAAAAGAAAAAAGGTTACATCTTATTACTTTACAACCCTAAAGTAAGGCAATTGTGCCAAGTCATGAAGTAAAGCAAGCAATTTAATAAAATCAGGTGAACAAGAGCGTTAAACTGTAGCCTCAGAACGGGATGTAGCTCTTTTAGCAAGAATATCAATTACCGTGTTTGCCTCACGAAAGATGTGGGTAATGGACCACGTATGATTTGAAAGCCTAGACTTGTAGTTGGCTGCACCCGTGTGTAAAGCCCATGGGGCTCAAAAACGATTATGGATAACATTAACGAGCAAAGAGGAATCACTTTCTATTTGGAGGGGAAAGCAATTCATCTGGATAGTTAGAGTCAAACCTTCTTCCAAAACAAAGAATTTCGTAAAATTATTGGAAGTAATACCAAGAGGTTTGGGAAACGCTGAAAGGAAAGCCCCATCACAATCTCGAATAACTCCGCTGCCACCAGGTAGCCTTGGGTTCTAGAAGGACACACCATTAATATTAAGCTTGGAGTCTTGGGGACTAAGAAAATTAAGTCCACTGGAATAATGAACTTAGTTTCTTGCTACCGTTATGGGATCTGTAAGTTTTCAATAATCGCCTTCTCTGACAAGTGAAAAGCCCAAGTTTTCACCTCTACTAACTCCCTGATATGAGAGATGATCTGTCTGACCAATTGCTCCCTTTTAGTAACCCTTGATTGAAAAACTCTCCGGTTTTGTTCCACCCATAAAAACCAAATAGCAGTGAAGAAGATAGATGTCGAAATATTGAGTGTACTAGATTGGAATATGAATGCTAACCAATTTCTCAACATAATAGGAATAGAAGAACCAGAAATGAAGTGCTTACCACACCGTCATGCAACCGACGTTCATACACTCTGCGAGAAGTTACTATGAAACAATAGATGACATAGACTATCATTACTGTCTCTGTAAAAAAAGCATACATGAAGCCCTTGGACTATTTCGTGTTGGTGAAGCAGAGGAATAGTAGGTAATCTGTGATGAATGCTCTGGGATGGTATTTAGAATACCATAGTTTCTTGAAAATAGGTTGAGAATTTCCCTCATGTTGAATAAAATCCCAAGCTCCTTTAGTTCAGAACACTCCATTAGCAGAATGAGTCCACATTAAAAAAATCCTTCTGAGGCTTCAATGGAATAATAGAACTCTCAACTTCATTCTATATCATAATCAGATGGCTAGATGTAGGCGATGGAAGGATCCAAGATTGAGGAGATCCCTTTATGTAATCAGAAAACTTGGGCTTAGCAAAAGCACCAATATCCTTATGGACATTCGTCCCATAAGAATCCCATATTAATGAAATTGATAGCCAAGGGTCCTCCTAGAAACCCACAAGCCGCCCATCTTTAATCACCCATCGTATTAAAAAGTTGACGTCAGTGGGAATTTGGGCTCCTATCCTTTGGTGAGAATGGAGTCAGAAACTTAACCATGGGGCTCGACAATACTACCGTCAATGCCCTAGGCCATTCTCATAGACCATCTCGTTAAATGTCAAAGTCGAGACATTTTGAACTTTGTTATAAAACATGCACCGTATATGTTATTAGTCAGTCGATGTTATGCCATTGTAAATCGGCCGTCTCACACATGGAACCGACCTGGTCTGCACCTATTTTTTATTCAAATTAGCGAGTTTTAAAACACTACAAGGAATGTAATATATGGTATTGTAGCTTCTTTAAAAGGAAGTTTATATAAGGTGAACACCTTATACTGTAGAAGTAAGACACACCTCTTAAATTTAGTTGGAGATGTAAGACACACCTCTTAATTTTAGTTGGAGATGTAGTTCCGGCCTCTGAAACCATAAGAGGGCTTGAAAATCTATTTTAATTCCTAGCTATGAGATTCAAAATTCAAACAATGATACAAGTCGAGAAGATCTATAAACACTCGAAAATCTTAAAAATATACCATCTAGAAAATTTTTTACAATATGAAATATTTTTAGAACTTGAAATTCTTTTCTTTCTTTATATCCACACATTTCGAAATCGAAATGATCAATTGGAGGGTTCTCCAATAAGCAATACTCTATTTTAGAGGATTTTTGAAGTGCGACTTATTTCTCTTTTAGAGGATTTTTAAAGTGGGACTTATTTCAACGGTTTAAAGTTACAACCTTATATGAACTTTTCCTTTTTAAAATGATTTACACCATCAAAAACGACGGTTGGGGCATCATTGTGCCCTTTCACAAAGACAGACAAACTCCATAAGTGAGATTTGAGCAAAGGGTCGACTCCAGACACCTAGCAATCGGTGCATTCAATATATATCGGCTTGCAAGAGGGTGTCTATACATGTCTTATACACAATATATAATTTTTCTTTTTACAAGCTTCCCACTATTTTAGCTAAGGAAAATCATGTTTTAAGATCTTACTAGACCAACTGATCTATTGGTTAGATTGTTACTTGGTACCTTGGCTAACTTGATTCGAAGTAAAAAACCGTTTTTTTTCTAAAATTCATCAATATTAATATTTTGAATGATTTTGATCGGTAGGACTGGTGCTAATTTTGCCCGGTTAGATCTGCTAAACAAAATTGGGCAAAATATTTAATATATGTTATTGGAACTATTGTTTTTACTTTCTGTTTATTTATATTTGTGTCTGTATCAAATATATATTATAGGTAAAACGTGAGTAGGTTCGTTGAACATGTATCAAACAAAAGATATTTTGGAAGTTGAGAAACATCGAAGCTTAGGTTTGTTATTACAAATTAGATATAAAAGTTGATAATATAACATAAGAGTTAGATAATATAACATGCAAGTTAGGTTTGGTGCTACAAATTAGATAATACAACATACAAGTTGATCTCATGACAAGATCCCTCACCACAAAGTTCTACTAAGAACTAAAACCTTTACCATTTTTTATTTTAAAGTATTCATTTACATGTAGATAGCTAAATTTTATATATATAAAATACTATCAAGTGGGTAATTTTCTTTATCACGTTTAACAATAAATACAACAATAAATGCATGTACTAAAATGTGATATTTTTTCTAAAATAATAAATATCATTATTACTAAAGACAATATCATCCTTATTTTAATAATGGGTGTGGTTTGTATAAGGTTGCAATCTTAAACAATCAATTAAAGTGCACCTCCAAATTTTACCATGAGATGCAAGTTTGGTACCAAAATTTTTTAGGATGGCCTGAGAATTCATTTTCATCATTAATTTTAAAAAAATTTGAACTTCAAAAATGGTTCAAATCAACTAGATCTATAAACACATAAACACCTTGAAAAAAGACAGTCAAGGTAATGTGTTGCAAGATGCACAATTTTTGGGACTTAATTTTTTTTTTACATTCATACATTTCAATGTCGCGAATATTAATTAGAGGGCCAAACAGTCTTTCCCAATGGATTTTTTATGTCGCGAATATTAATTAGAGGGCCAAACAGTCTTTCCCAATGGATTTTTTAGGTGCACCTTAATTCTACATTTTAAGGTTGCAACCTTATACAATTTTTTTCCTTTGATAATAGTGCAACCTTATACAATTTTTTTCCTTTGATAATAGTACCATGTACATAGTATTTTTATTTATTATTGATTTCATATAATAAGATTGAAATATCCAAAATAGCATGAAATTATAATTATTCAATAGAATTAAAATAGTTCATTATTTCAATTATACTTTTGAAATTCAAAATTTACTTAAAAGTCAAAACACATTAAAATTTGTAATTCATTAATTATTAACAAAAATTGTAATCTATAACTCAAAATTTAGTATTATATATTTATAATAACCATTTGGTAACTCTAAAATAGATCTCATAATTTTTAATTTAAAAAATATTTCTCAATCATTCTTTCACTCAAGGGAGCAAACATATAGTACAAATGAGGGAGCATGTCATAGAGATGACATTTGGCATTTCTCTCATTCACCACGTAAAACTAAGGACATGTAAGGACAATAAATAAATAAATAAATAAGCATTTAGTGATTGCTTTGAAATTTCTAATTTTACCAATATTTTTATGCTAAAAGATCATGCGATCCTTTTTAAAATCCCTTTTTCTTAATAATAAAATGTTACACTAATTTTATAATTTCCTATAAGTGTAGGTTATTTAATAAATATATTATTTTAACGAAACCCATTAAAATATTCCCCAAATATTCAAAAAACTTTGTAAATACTTTTCATAAAATTTCAATATTTATGATTTGTACATAAATGGTTTGAAAAGATTCATAATTAAAATAATAATCCATTTTATGAGCTGAATTTTTAAAAATTCGGTTTTGTAATATTTGATTAACAAATTTAGTTTAGTTTAACATCATATTTATCCATATAATTTTTAAAGGGTGTTGGTTTGTATAGAACCAAGGGTATAAACAATCAAAGTAAAGTACACCTTCAAATAGTGTTGAGAAATGTGATTCAATATTGGAAATCTTTGTGATAGCCTTAAAATATATTTTTATTTTTAATTATAAAATTTAAAGCTTCAAAACTAGTGTAGATCGAGTAGATTTATGACGAATTTGAAAATCTTGAAAATTGACGGTCCAAAAATATGTTACAAGATGTACTATTTCCGAAATTTAAAATGTATTTTTTTCCCATGTCCATCCATCGTGATATCAAGATAATGAATTTGAGGATATTTGGTTATCAAAACGACCTGAAATTTTTGAGGTACGCTCTAATTTGATTGTTTAGAGCCCTAGACCTATATAAACTTTTTCCATTTTTAAATTAGTGATTCACATTATAAATTTATAAAATTTAAAAATTATTAGTGATTCACATTATAGCCATAATTAAATTTTAAATTTAGCAAAGTCCATAATTAGAATTTTTATTAAATTGCTTTAATCAATTATAGTTCCAAAATAAAAAATAAAAAATATTATGAGTTAAACCATATAATTCATGAAATGATTTGATCACAAAGACCATACATATTATCATAACTTCAACTCTCATATAATGACCAGTCACAATAGTCCAATAATGTTGATGCCTTCACCAAATTTTATTTGTCATCTTACGAACCATTTATGCTTGATAGTATTGATTTTTATTCTCATGTCAAAATAGGCTTTTCTTTATGTGTAAATTTAGATCTAATTTGATTTTATATAAATTAAATAATTTTATCAATTAAGTTCCAACTATATAAGGCAGATGCATGAGAGAGAAGAAAGAGAAGGTCTGAGATGGATGTACAGGTGAGAATTTGAGTATCGGCTTTGATTAAAAGCATTAGAGAGAGAGGAAAGAGAAGGTATGAGATGGATGTATATGTGAGAATTTGAGTATGGGCTTTGATTAAAAGCAAATCTACAAAATAATCTAGCAAGATCATGATAAGAATTTCCATTTTTCAACTTCTAGACAATACAATGTATATGCCCATTTAAACTCTATAATGAAACAAGGGTGTGGTTTGCAAGGCTCTAAACAATTAAAGTTACGCGCACCTTCAAATAGTGTCAAGAAATGTGGTTTTAATACTCGAAATATTTGTGATAGCCTTAAAATATATTTTCATATTTAATTCTAAAACTTATATCTTCAAAAATATTGTAGATCAAGCAGATCTACGAGAATTGGACATCTTTAAAATTGACGGTCCAAAAATGTATTATAAGATGCATTATTTACGGTACTTGAAATCTATTTTTTTCTCATGTCCATGCATCTTGAGGTCGAGATTATCAATTTGAGGATATTTGGGCATCAAAAGAACCTTTTCTAATGAAATTTTTTAGGTGTGCCCAAATTTAATTGTTTAGAGCCTCGCACTTATATAAACTTTTTTCATAAAATAATATATCCAACTTAAATAAATTCTACAGACATATTAACTTCTTCAAAATAAATTTCACACTAATTGATGGGTAGTAAAAATAAATTTCACACTAATTTATGGGTAGTACAATATAGTGCGACCATAAACATGACTCACATTAAATTGCTCTAAGCAATAGTTTACTTAAAATAAATAAAAATATAAAAAGAATGAGTGGGGGTTTAGGCAAATGGACAGAATCGGTGGTATCAATACCAATCTCGTCCGACTATCAATCCTGATAGGTGATTTTCAATTCAGATCGGAGGGGTTTAACACAATACTTCATAGAGTCGCCACCGATCTTTGACGAGTGTTTAAATGGAATTAGTGATCATGTTTTCGATAATAAATGAGATTTGTTGGATGAGTCAAATTTCGATGAAGGAAAAGATGAACTCTATGGAGAATCAATAGGAGATGTTATAGTTGGACTATCAATTTTATTTATGGGTTTTATATTTTGCTAAAAATTTAAATAGTAATTGATTTTAATTAATTTCATAATTTGTTATTTTGCCATAAAATAAATTTATTGAAATCTAAGAGGCAATAATGATTGTGACCCATTTGTACAAAAGGTATAAGGACTCTTTGTGGACAATCTCATATATATGTATATGAGCTTATAACTTATAAATATTTAAATTGTTTTGTATAAATTATAAGTTAGGGTGTGGCTTGCATAGTTGCAACTTAAACAATTAAAATAAGGGTGTTTTTTAGTGTTGAAAATTCTTAAGATAGTGCGAGAATATTTTTCATTTCTAATTATAAAATTTAAACTATCAAAAATAGTTCAAATCAAGCAGATCTATAAATACATGAAAATCTTGATATTGAACGGTCCAGATAATGTGTTACAAGATGTATTATTTCGAAGACTTGAAATCTTTTTCTCTATATCTATGCATCTCAATGTTGAGATGATCAATTAGATGCTTTTCCAATATCAAAACAACATTTTTTCAAAAGATTGCAGAGGTCCACCTTAATTCTACATTTTAAGATAACCTTATATAAACTTTTTCCTATAAATTATAACTTATAAATGTAACAAACTCCTAAAAGTTGATTAAAAAATTTAATTGACTAATAAACATAACATTAATTATAAGCAAAGATTCAGGATTCATAAAAGACAATAAGGGACAGAATATGAAATGAACCTATTTGGAAGAACGTAGGTGTACCCCCAAAAAGTGATAATTTGAGAGAAAGTAGATTTAGGTGAGTTGGCCATGGACAATGCGGACTTAGTACAACACCTATTAGGAGTTGCGAGTTGGTTCAAGTTGAAGATTCAAAAATGGCAAAGTGTAGGCCCAAAAGGATATGGTTGAAAGTAGTGAAAAAAGATATGATAATTTTGAATAGCCCTTGATAGAGCAGGATGACGGACTTTTGTGTAGCCAACTTCAAATAGTTAGAAAAATGTTCTGATAATGATGATAATGACAAACAAGCCCAAATACAGTATACCAGAACTTTTATTTTTGAACATCTACGTAATCAAAACCTAAAGCCCCCGTATCAATATATTACACATGCCATTTTAAACTTTATAATGAAACAATCTATCTAGTTTAAATAAATTCTATTTTCATAATGAAACAGTCTATCTAGTTTAAATAAATTTTATATTTATGTTAAATTTTTAAAAATAAATTTGACATAAGTTGAGCAGGTGGTACAACAGTGTCAACACAAAAATGACACAATGCACTGCTTTAAGATTAATTAAAGAATAAACTACATTGTAGTCCAGCAAAACTACAATAAAGAATTTGTATTTTTCAACTTCTTGGCAATCCAATATACATGTCCCTTTAAACTCTTTAATATAATAATATATCCAATTTAAATAAATTTTGTATTCATGCTAATGTCTTTAAAATAAATTTTAGATAAGTTGTGTAAGTAACGCAATATAGTTTGTTTGGGTAAGTAGTAACGCAATATAGTTCCACCACAAAAATGACACAATGCACTACTCTAAGCTGTAGTTTACGTAAGATTAATGCTTCTTTTAAACAAATTTGACACAAGTTGAGCGGGTAGCACAACACAGTGCCACCACAAAAATGCCATGTTACACTTTTACAAATAATAATTTACTTAATATTAATATAAAAATCTGTCTTTTAATCAAACTCGTAGCAAGTAGATTAGCCATATAATGTTCGGTGACTAATTCATGCATGTAGGATGCCACAAGTTATTTTAAATGATTTGTGATTACATTCATGTATTTTTGTGCAAAGAAATGGATTATGGTTTAATTTTTTTTGAAAAATAACATAGATAATGGTTAGAGATAGAAAAAACATGTTGGTTAGAGATAGAAAAAACATGTTCAGAGAGAAAAAAGGACATGGAAACAATAGATGTAATTATAGAGATAGGAGTTATAGACATGAATAGAGATAAAGGATTTCAATAAATAAGATGGTCATGATGTTGTGAAAGAGGGAAAAGGTACTATTAAATAAGTCCAACATAGATTGGATGAGGAGCACGTTTTCTCAACTGATAAATCTAGTTGAAATATATTGTATTTCATGGCGAACTATAATATATAAAGCACCATATGGTCTGGGAGCCATGTGGCACAAAAAAAAAAATGCATTAAGAGCTTTGGGCATGCATTCGGGTGAAATAGTCGTCTATTTTCAAAATGTTATGTATGGTATATATTTAGCATGCATGTAATAAGGTAATGGTCTCATGCTCCCACAAGTGCATGCTATTTGGGATACAATCTTATGTAATGTCATTTTAAATAGTCATAATTTTGAGGATCCAATCCCCTTAGCCTAGCCATCAACCTCCAAAAATAGAGATTTATCAATTTTAGGTACATAGATATTTCTCAACAAGTCTTTTACCTAAAGTCAATATACATTATGATCCCCTATTACAAAGCAACATTTACCTTTTCTTACTTTTAACAGAAGCATTAATATTTTTTTTGTTTTTTACCCATTATTTAATTAAAAAAGAATACTTTCTATATTATGAGTAAATTGTTTCATTAAATTTCATAATTTCTTTAACATAAGCTCCTTTGACAATAGAAATTTGAATTGGACAATAGAACCTCAAATTTATTTTGAAGATTTAAAAAAGATGTCAATATTTTATTTAAAGGTAAAAAGTTTCATGAAAAAGGTAGATTTTTGAAAAAAAATCATAGTTAGAATAGTTTCATTTTATGAGGACTTCAACTTTTCAATAAATAAATCTAATTTAGTTTAGTCTCAAGAGTAAATTTTTAAGAGATATATAAATCATAAAAAATTAATATCAATAATACCCTTCTATTAGTGCACAATTCAAATACTATTCTTAACAATTTCCAATTTTATGCATTGGTCCCTTTTTATCTTTTTCCTTAAAATATTTTTGGTTCAAAATTTCAAGTTCCGAGGTTACTTATTTTGCGCAAATTCTAAAGTCTCTTGTTTCCTTTTTGTGAAAATTTAAGTTCCAACCATATTTCTCTTTTTGAATGAGTATTTCTATCAAGTTTCGCCTAGTTTTAATGTATGTGGATCTTTATTGCTAGCACATGGTAAAAAATCACTTATTTAACAATAACAATAAATAATTTTTACTAAAAGGCTTATAAGGTATGATAAATAGTTACAATAAATAACTAATTCTAAAAGGCGTATAAGATATTATAAATAGTTACTACAAAAATGATAAAATATCTCTACCTGAAAAAATGAGTTTATTTATTTATTTTAATGAATATTTTAATTATTCCAAAATTTCCTTTTAAATGAGAATTTTAAAAAAATAAATGTAAATTTTATATTTAAACAATGAGACCATTTTTAGTAAGCTTTACATTGGAAGACATTTCTCAATATTCATTTTAAATAATGTAGATCTCATGGGAATGGGGTTGGGGCATAAGCGGTTAAGGGGGTTAATGCCTCAACTTAGCATCCTACCCCTCTATTTCTACAGTTAATATGTCAAAAAAAGAAGAAGATAGATAACGTTATATTTTTTAATTAAAAAAATATCTCTTTTACTAGTAATATTGAAAAATATCCCACATTTTTTATTTCACACCCATGTCATTTTTTGTATTTTTTACCCAAAGTATCCCTGATTTGTACCTATTAGTTCCTTCATGTCGGCCATTTGGAACTACGAGATCCCAAATTGCTTTGATTTGCCATCTTTGTGAGGAACCAAAGTGATCTAGACCTATCGGTTGTCAACTAATTTGTTTCCTTACAATGAACAATTTGGCACTATTAGATTCGAACGGCTTTCGTTCTGTACAATGAGTAGTTTAGAACTAATAGTTCTTAAGAAAGGAGCTGGGGCCGTGATGGTAGCATCTCCACACCCAGTTACCATATCGTCGTATCCATTCCTACGGCTAACAACCCCAATTAACACCTTCAAAATGTAACTTCCCAATCTATTGAAAAAAACAGGTTAGGGTTCTCTTCCTCACCAAATTACCAAAAAAAAAAAAAACTAATAGTTCCAAACTATTGATTTGGGATGTTTATTTTTTTCCAAATTGTTTAGAGAATTTATTATCATTTGATTAACATCATTAAAAAAGAAAAAATTAATTTTGCATTCATCGAGGCCTAGATTTTGAAATTTACCAAATGGACAGTCTAGATTCATTGTTGGAGGGATCCATTCTGACATATATAGGGTGCAAATTAAATGTCTTTTTTTTAGATTTATTATTGAGGTGAAGAGAGTGTGTGTGCAAAATTTTGGGTGATACAAATGCCACAAACATCTATAAGTGTGGTTTCATTATATTATAATGGCATGGTGACATGATATCATTGGGGGGTGATTTCATGCAATAGTTGTATAGTAATAAACAAGCTTAAAAATTATGTTAGGCCCATTTGTGTAACCCAAATTTTTAAATATACACTCCTTTCATTCTAATGAACAATTACAAAAAAAGAAAAATTAAAAACACAACTCAGAAAGTATTTTTTTAGCCTAGTTAACATAAGCAGTCTATTTTGGTGAGATGCCATGATCTAAGCCTTAGAAGGATCTTTTCCCTTTCTAAATTTTTAGATTACTTTATTATCATTATATTAACAACATGAAAAAATAAAAAATTGATTTCGAATTCATAGAGGCTTAGATTTTGTAATTCACTAAATGGACGGTCTACATTTATTGTTGGAGGGGACTCATTTTGAACATATATAGGGTGCAAATTAAATTTTTGTTTTTAAGATTGATTATTGAGATGAAGAGAGTGTGTGTGCAAAATTTTGGATGATATTAATACCACAAACATGGTTTTCTAGAAGTGTGATTTTATTTTATATATATATATATATATATATATATATATATATATATAGTAGTAGGTAGGTACTATTGTTACGTTACGTTACCGTACCTACCGTACGTACGTACGTACGTACCGTACGTATTAAGTTACGTACGGTCGGTACG
>NW_006494943.1:4771354-4841700 GCF_000471905.2 Amborella trichopoda
AGAGAGAGAGAGAGAGAGAGAGAGAGAGAATGGGGAGCTGGAGGATAGCAGCAAGAGTGGCATGTCTAAGCAGAAATGGTGGGAAGATTTAGGGCAGCATCGTCAGTGACATTGGGTCATCTCTCTAAAATTGCAGGAGGATCTTCACTTCACAATCCCATGCATTCCTTCTATTCTGCTTTCTCTTCTTCTTCCATGTCTCCTCCTTCAAAGGCCGTTATCTATGAGCAGCAAGGCCAACCAGACCAAGTTGCCAGGTCACTGAGAAAGCTTCCTTACCTTCTCCTTTTCATGAATTTTAGTTTTTTCCCCTTATTCTTGCTAATTTTCTCGTATACGTGTGATTCTTTGCTTTCTTTGGAGGATATCAACATTTTAGTTTAGGAATTCCGTTTGATTGCTCTGTTAACTGTAGAACTTTGGATAATTTATGATTGAATTTGGTTTAGTAAGTGTTTGAAAATTTGTCAAAATGACCTTTTGGGTTCTTTAGATAACTTTGTAATTATTTAACTATTTAAACTCACAAATGAAGCCATGTCCTTCTAGTAATTCTCCCTTGCGTTCATATTTTTTTTACAGGAGATCGCCATAACTTAATTTTGATGTTTATTGCTTTGGTCATTAATCTGGAATAAAGTTGTCCTTGTCAAATGCTTGATCTTTGATGCAATAGATTATATGTTTACTTATTGTGTTTGAAAGTAATGCAGATTTCAAAGAACTTCACTACTGTTTGTTCCTTACATTGATTTGAATGAGAAAAACCCAGAAAGTTCCTATCATATTTTTCATTCTACATGCCTCAAAGAAATGCAAACTATAAAGTTGAGCTCATTGGCTGGCTTGCCTACTGGCAAAACTGAGCTGACTGGTCGATTTAAACAGTTAACTAAAAAACACTCAGATGAGTTTTTCAAATTTCTGGTAACTTTTAAAAACTACAAAGTGTTTGTAATGGATTCCATGTCTGGTTGGTAATATGTCAAACCTCAATCTTAAGACATCATAAAGCCCCATTCCTGTCTCAAAAGAATGTAAAAAAGCAAAATATAAAGAAAAATTTGGACACGTCTCAAGTTTTTCATAGTCAACGATCTACATTTTGCCTATTTTCAACTATTCCAACTGATAATCATTTGAATTTTAATGCGCTATTTGAGATTAGATAAAAAAAAATGAGTAAAATGTTAAGTAGTTCATCTCATAGGTGTAATTTCATAAGTTTCCCTATCAAATGTTATTTTCATGCGAGAAGACCTTGACATATATACCTTCTTGATTCTAAGGAATGCTGATATATGTACATGTTGTTCCATCATGTTGAATTAGACATTTCGCATATGCATGTTAATCATGCTGTATTTAATGGCTATTTCAGATATTTTGGGTACTTCAGTGATTTTATGTGATCTGCTCATGGCTATGTGTATTAACTCCTAACTATCACAATCGAACACTTGTACATTCATCATCGTCATCATCATCAGAGCTTTTTCCCAACTAATTGGGTTCAACTACATGAATCCTAGTCCGTCATTTTGCTCTATTAGGGGCCATACCCTCAGTGAGGCCATAAATCCATATATCTTTTCTAACTACTTTCAACCATGTCCTTTTGAGTCTACCCTTTGCTCTTTTTGAGCCTTCCACTCGAACTAATTAGCACCTCTTAATAGCTGTTGTGTGCATTGCACATGGCCAACCCACCTAAGTCTAATTTTTTTCATTGTATTACTTATTGGTGCCACACCTAAATTCTCCTGAATGTATTCATTTATAATTCTATCCCGCCACTCATCCATCTCAACATCCTCATCTCAACTACACTCATGTTATGAGTATGTTTTTTCTTGACCTCCCAACAATTTGCCTCATAAAGCAGAGCTGGTTGCACAGCTATCCTATAGAATTTGCCCTTCAGCTTCATTGGTATGCGACGATCACATAAAGCTCCGATTGTACATCTTCAACTTGCCCACCCGGCTCTAATTCTATGTGCGACATCTTCTTCAATCTCTCAATTTTTCTGGATTATCGACCCAAGATATCAAAAGTGCGTTCTTTTTGGTATTTCTTGGCCGTCAATTTTAACTACTTCCTCATATCTACTCCTATTATTACTAAACTTGCATTTGATAGACTCAGTCTTAGTGCGACTAATTTTAAAACCTTTAGATTCTAGAGCTTCCCTCCAAAGTTCTAACTTTGTGTTGACGCCATTTCGGGTCTCTTCAATCAAAACTATGTCGTCCGCGAACAACATATACCATGATACCTCATCTATAGGTGCCTAGTTGAGGTATGGGCTCAATGCTGACCTCTGATGTAGACCTATTGTCATTGAAAAGTTGCTCGTCTCTCCACTAGTTGTTCGCGCACTAGTTAGCATTCCCTCGTACAATTGTAATCCAATATAAAAAAGCAACTCTCAATTTATTTGAAATAAAATGTGTAACATTGATAGTGCTGATATGTTTATTGTTACAAAAGATTCATGGCTTTCTTTAAAGCTAATTTGTGAGTTAATTAACAAGAGGTTTCAAAGTGTTTGCTCTCTTCAACCGAGTCTTATTATCAAATCCATGAGGTACGTAATGGCCTTGTTTAGATATATTTAAGGATTTCCTATAGGATTTGGCTTTTGTAAAGAGATTGATTTTTATTATTAGCTAAAATCAGTCGAGAAATTTGTGCACATATCCCCAAACTTTCCCATTATTAAAAAATTCTTCTTTAGATTTTATACCTTGGATTTATACCCAAACTTTTCGTCTTTTTTTTTTGGTGTTCTAAAGCTACCCCCTATTTCGGACCTTGAAAGCTTGAAATTATATAAAATCAAAAAGTTTGGTTACCGGATGGGACCTTAACCACCTTATTTTCAATAGTTACAACTTTAGATTTTCAAAATACAAAAATTCCAAAAGTGCATGTTGAAAATCCAAAATTTTTTCTTGTCCTATGGAAACTATGTGCCCCAGTACCAATGGGACAATATTGGATTTTCAAAATCCAAAAAATTCCAAAAATTTTGGATCTTGAAAATCTGATATATTGTTATCAAAGCAACTTATTGTATTTCAGATATTCAAAATCTGAAAATCAGTCCGAAATTTCACAAATTTTGGACGCACTAATTTCGAATTATCAAGATCCAAAATTTTAAAACATAACTAAATATTTATTTTTGGATATTGAAGATCCGAAATATGGTCATTTAAAAAAATTGCTGAAAAAACATATGAACATATTAATGGAAGAACTTTTATGTATTAAATAACATAAATATTTGGGTATATGCTCATAAATTTCTCAAATCAATACTTTACCATTTAGTATTACGTCGTGCATGCTTACAGTAAATTTGAAACTAACAAGATGGAATTAATCTCAATGGTGGATTTTGCAATAATGACTTTCTACACATTCTTGGGTGTCATGCCCAGTTAAGGTGTGTTTTGTGGGATTTTGCAGGGTGGTTACACTTTAATGTTGCAAGTTAGTGTCTTAAGCTCTGCGTTTGTACTTCGTAGCATGTGTTGGCCTTGCACCTTGATCTCTGAGTTGAAATTAATTATCCATACAAGTATACTCTATGAAATACATTGTCTTGAAGACACTAGCTGTCCTGATAACATGTATTTGACTTGAATTTCTCAACGTAGTACTGATTAAATTTAGGTAGGATTATTCTCTTACTTTATATAATTAGAACCTCCATACCTTATGCACAGGGTTGTTGATCTTCCTGAAGTTGAACTCAAGGAAAATGACGTGTGTATCAAAATGCTTGCAGCCCCCATAACTCCCTCTGACATCAATAGGATTGAAGGTTGAGATGATGCTTCGTTAAGCTTATTAGCACTTATTGGTGTTGTATTTTATGTATCTTTTGTTTATTACTGACATTGTTGTATGTTTTGATTCATTTAAGTGCAACTTTCTTTCCTGGTACTTTGATTGCACTTCATGAATTTGAAGGAATCAAAATACGTGACTTCCCTTGTTTCATATTCATCTGTGCATGATTAAAATGCTTTCTTGCTGTGGAAATGTCATCTCGCATGATTCATTAGTGAGCACAACATTGAAACTTGGTTTTTTATATTATTTTAGATTAGTTAAAAGTTTGTTACCTGTATTTCAAATTGGTATTTTTATAGTATTTGACGTGGGAGTGATGAGTCTCCTTGTTGACTCTTGAAGTGGCTTAGCAATTTTTGATTAAAAATTGTTTCCTAATTGGTCCTTCTCATAAGAGTTCCAGTTGGCTCGTCTTGGTTGTCCACAGCCAAATCATCCCCCTCTCATAGCCTTTCATTGGCTGAATTAGATCAAGCTATCTCACACTTCCCTCCACCGTGGTGCATTGGTGGGATTTCAATGTCACAAGCTGGTCATTTGGAAAATGAAAAAGAGGCAGAATCGCAGCCGGCATGGCTGACTTCTTGGATTTCGTGCACAGGCACTCCCTCATAGATATCCCCTCAAGGGACCCTCCTAACCTGGACCAACAGTCAGTCTTCCCTCCTTATTAAGGTGGAGTGGGCACACCATTTTCAGGCGGTATCATGCAGGTCCCTTCTAAGTCCAGCTCGGACCATTTTCCCATCCTACTGGATACCCAGGCACCCCCTTTAGACTGTTCAATTTCCATACACATGTGGTTGGAGGACAGAAGCGCACACACCCTTCTCCACTTTGGTGGCCCTCCTTCGAAGTTCATGGTTGGTCAGGCTCCAGCTTCTGGAAGAATCTACAACTCCTTAAGCAGAAGCTAATTGCCTGTACTATGGATCATTTTGGCTCCCTCCAAACCAAGAAATAGCAGACCCTGTTTGAAATAGAGTAGCCAGATATGGTGGAGGAGAGGAGAGAACTGTATCCTTGTGTGGTTAATGCTAGAATCCTGGCAAAGGCAAAATTCCAGGATGTCTTGAAACTAGAAGAGATCTTTTGGCATCAACATTATCGGTTAAATGGGTCTTTGGTGGGGACTGCAACACCTCATCCATTTACAAAATGGCCAATTGCAGCTGAAGTTCGAACTCTATCGCATACATCATGGTCAAAGTTCACATTTTCGAAAGGCAAAGATGATGTTTTCAAATCTATCGTATTGTACTTCCAAGGGCTGTTCTCTGTAGAGACTGCCCCTAGAATACTGAGCATAAAACATTCAATTCAATTCCAATCTATCTCATCAGAAAGTTCATTGTGGTTGGAGTGCCCCTTCTCAGAGCTGGGAATCGTCAAAGCAATAGTGGATTTAGAACATGAAAAGACCCTTGGGATGATGGGTTCCCTTATATCTTATTCAGTAAATTCCAGGACTCCCTAGATTCTGTCATACTTGCCTAGTTTGCTAAATTCTTAGAGGCAGGAGTGATCAAATGTATGAATGCTACGTTCATTTCCCTTATCCTAAACTGAAAGGGGCCAAGCAAGTCAAAGCCTTCCTAATGATTAGCTTGCTCAATAGCACATATCAGATATTGGCCAAGGTGCTTGCATTGCGACTTCATCATGTTTTGGACCAAGTCATATCTCCAACCAAGGTACTCTTATTACTAGTGTGCATATCCTGGACAGTGCCCCCATCGCTAATGAGTGCATTAAAAAACACATCCTCTCAAGAATCCTTGGTTTGACATATAAGCTTGATCTTGGAAAAACATATGACCAAGTGGACAGAGGTGTTCTTAGCAAATGCATGGGTATGGGTCCAAATGGAGGAAATGGATGCAAGGTTGCCCATCCTTGCTCGTTTCTCAGTTCTGATAGATAGCTCCCCACGATGTATAGTTACCCGAATCGCTGGTAGCGATTCCGTTTCAGAATCTCGATTCGGCATTTCCCCTGGCGAAAGTCAATTCTAAAAGAAAGGAATCATGTTTCCATTTTTTGTGGAACGCGATTCCACCTAGTTTAGGAATCTTGATTCCTGGATTGCCAAAATCAAGATTCCATATTGAGGACTTTGTGATTCTTAGCTACACAAGAGTGTGATTTTGCTTGGGAGAAATGCTGATTCCAATTTTTTTGGAATTGCGAATCCATGTTGTTTGGAATAAAGTTTCTATATCGCAGGCATCGTGATTCCTTGCTACACAATAATGCAGTTCTACTTATGCTAAACGTTGATTTAAAGTATTAAGGAATTGCGAATCCATGTTGTCAAGAAGCAATGTGAGTATAGGGAGAGCAGAAACCCTTCGATGTGTGCTCTCATGAGTGAGCGAGACGTGTACGAGAGCATGAGAGAATTTGAAGTTGTTGCACATGGCAATAAAATCAAAATTTAAAATATGAGTAATATGTGAGCATAGGGACAACAGAAACCCTTCGATGTGTGCTCAATTATGAGTAAGCGCAACATGTATGAGAGTGTGAGAGAATTTGAAGTTGTTGCACACGGTAATAAATCAAAATTTAAAATATAAGTAATATATTAAAATTTTTATTTTCTTATTTACTAATTTCCATCATTCATTCCATGTTACTTTGTAAGAACTCTTACAAAGAATAAATAATACTAAAAAAATACGTTACTTCAAATTTAATAATGTTTGGTAAATGGTGTGGGTACTAAACTACTAATGTAATAATGTTTAATATATGATCGACACCGTCATTTCTTCAAGTTGAATAGGAGGATAAAAATGCTTTTCTTTAAGTAAAATAAGAAGATAATAAGGATAGGAGCGAAGTGCCCTGTGTGGCGTTTTAGGTTTTAATCATTAAATATCAGAGACTGACTAAAAATTGAATAACTCAATTTTCAAAAGTCAAAAGACTCAAAATTACATTTAACAAGAAGAATTACTATGTCATGTATTCATTTTATAATTCAAGGAAAGGAGATAAAGGGAGCTTGCCCTTGTTCTCACTCCTTGTATGCCATAGACTAGCTTCAGACTTAGGGTTATCGGTAGACCAAGTCCATTGTATGGGATTATCCACAAAGATATCATAAAGGTTGACATTAGTACTTGGAGTCGTGGACTAAGTATATACATACCAAAATTCGATCTTGTAGTAATGGGTACATTTATATATATTTTGAATGCTTCTATCATATATCGGAGGGAATTGGTTTGCAATTCTAGTAAGGGGAGAATCTCGATTGTAATATGGGGAGAATCACGATTCCAGAATGGTGAGAATATTGATTCCAAGTTGATGGGGACAATGATTCTAGAATTTTAGGAATCACGATTCCTTATTTTTAGGAATCCCGATTCCATATTTTTAGGAATCATGATTCCAGCAACCACCGAAACAAGTGGGGTCATGTGTGATAACGCGATTCCAACATGAAGGGACATCGATTCTTGCAAATAGGAAATACGATTCCTAATTTTTTGAATCGCTATTCAGAAATAGTGAGAATCATTTTTCTCAAATCTGAATCGTACGGACAACGATTTCTAGATTCCGAAACTTCTGATACACGTGATTCAGAAATGATTCGGAATCATAAACTTTTCCAGCAACTATACCACGATGTTTTTCCTCAGGCTCTTGGGGCCTTAGGCAAAGGGACCCATCCCCTTTCTCTTCGCGATTGTGGCCAATGTCTTGAGTATGTCCATTGAAGGGTTTTACTAGAGTGGGATGCTTTCGGGTTTCTCCTCCTCTCATCTTGGCCCTATCTTATCCCCTCTCTTACATGCAGATGATGCTCTAGTTTTCCTTGATGCTTCTTCTCCACGAACCTTTGACTCTTCATTCATTGTTTTTAATTAGCTATGGGCCATAGGGTCAATATGCAAAACATAAGTTCATTTGAATTGGCTTGCACCTAGAATCCATGCAAGTGCTGACTTAGAGGTTTGGGTGTGGCATCAACTCACATTACCTAGTCAAGTCTAATTTGGGCAAAACATTTATATGCTCTTGCAGAAGCATATCCTAGATTCACTTCCTTAGGCAAAATCCTACTTAGGAGTATTTTCAGAGACCCCTTTGGGGATATAACTTCATAAACTTAGCGACGAACCAAATAAAATAATAAAAAGGAAATAAAGATGCTAAATATGGCCTATATATTTGTTTGAAAAAATAACTTTATAAAATTCAACAGCGACCGTCCAATTTTCGGAGAGTGAGTGTTTAGGAACTCAAAATCCAATTTTCCTTTTGGGGGTGGTTGGCACAAGAAGTTTTGACTCTGGAAACCAAAACTTCCTACTCATTGTAGAAGTTCCACACATAGTTATTGGGAGCGCCCATGTAGGGGTTCGCTTCCTCCCCGGAATCTCGATCTCGCGCTCCGAGTGGCCGGATCTTGATTCCTTGCGCTTCCTTACTTATTTGTATCTCATATCCAGAGTTATGGGACCTCGATTCTTATTATTTGGAAACGAGGTCCCTAACAAGCAAGATCCAGATCCGCATGCCCAAGATCATGGCCCCAATATTATTCGGAACCACGATTCCATCATACCAAGATCCAAGTACCTATAGCATGGGAGTGAGATGCACTTATAAAGTTTATTTTATTCGTGTATAATATTCGGTTTTCCTCAAATTTTCTACGACGCACACATTTTGCAATGACATTTGTGTCCAATTTTAAAGAAAGGCAACTAGAGTAGGGACAAGATTGGAAGGAGACACACACATTTTGCAATGACATTTGTGTGCAATTTTAAAGAAAGGCAACTAGAGTAGGGACAAGATTGGAAGGAGGTTCAAAGTTAGCCGTGTTGCAATTTTATTGTGAAGTGAGGTTGTGATCAATACACTTCATTAGGGTAAAAAGGATGTGTTGCACAATCTGTTGATGTATTGCACAATCGGTTAATGGTGCATTTCTAATGAACTAAGGTAATATTATGTGGAAGTCTCCGAGTACAATCGGAATGGGTTGCACATTGTAAACTATAATTGTATTGTAATATTGAACTGATCATGTTGTGTCTATGTACCATCGTTATGTGGACGTTTATTTATCAACTCGTGTGATATATGAAAGGGTGACAATGGGTGGATGGCAGTTATTTGTGGCATGTATACTGTTCATGTGTAAAGAAAATAAATCCAAATAATGTTAAAAGACCTGCAGCCTCAAACACTAAGAAATCACACCATCTTAAATATTCAATGACATTTCTTGCCAATCTTCTAAAGTTATTCGCTTTAATCCTATAGGCAAAGTAAGGGAAAAAAAAATAAAATGCAATCACATCTTCATATTCATGTTTGGGATCACATTCTCGGGCGTTAGGGTTGATTAGAGCACAACCTTGGTAGAAAAGATGCATAACCGATAGTAATTTACTCCTCTATCCATTCCCCCTTCTCTCTCGCCCACTCCCTCTATCCACCTAAGAGCCCATTATTAACATACCAAAAAATGGAACTTGCTCCCAGTTTACAATATACTTGAAATAGTGAACTCTGGAAGCCCCGATCCTAAGAAAGACACAATGTGATCCCTTATGGTAGGGAACCCCGTCCGTATAGAAATGCGCCCCATAGAAGTAATGGAACTTGTTCCGTTCCCCAGATCATGTACGGAGCTCATACCGCTGTCTAAGAAACTTTGAGATAGACTCGCTCCGCATTCCCGTTCTCGTTCTTGGAACTCCTCGCGCTCCCGGTAATTATGGTTCCACATTTAGAGATGCGGCTTTCAATACTGATTTGTCGCACTAGAAATTTTGGTCCCTTGTAAAACGTGGGAGCATGACCTGCCCTCCCCCCCCCCCCCCCCCCCCCCAAAAAAAAAAAGAGAGAATTCTTCCCTAATTGTACTATCTCGTACCACTTTTCTATCCTAAACCATACTCTCTCTCACTCTTGCAATCCGTTCCTCTCCTCACACTGAATTCTCTCTCTCTATCTCCGGCAATCCTCTCTCTTTGCTCCTTCTCTTCTCATCTATGATACACTAATTCCTCTCTCCTGCTCTATCCACCTCTTCTTGGGGTTTTAGACCATCTCTCTCTCTCTCTCTCCCTCTCTATGACATGAAGAAGAGACAAAGATGGAGATACACCACATCTACCCTCTTGTTCTCTCTCTCTAGATATTTAGGTTTCAATGGTTTCATGAGATTCTGTGTAAATGGCGGAGAATATTTTAAACATCCTTGTACTTTTGTTCTACAACGCTACGAAAAATCAATCTTCTATTTTCGGTTTGAGTCTGTGATGCAGCATAGAGTGTGGGTGGACAAGATCAAAGAGAAAATGGGGCTGGAAGTTCAATAGATTCAAAGAAAGTGAACATCAAGATGCTTTGAAGGACTACTCTTATTTTAAAACAAATTTTCTAAACCCTAAATCATAATAAAACACCAAACTATGGGGTTGGAAATTCAATAGATACAAAAAAAGTGAAGATCAAGATGCTTCGAAGGACTACTCTTATTTTAAAACAAATTTTCTAAACCCTAAATCATAATAAAACACCAAACTACCCCTACTAATTAATAAATTCCAAATAATTATTAAAAATCAACACACATAAACAATAATTGAAATACCAGAAATACCCCTGTGAGCAGATTACTGTGAATAGTACCCATGAATAGTAACCTATGAACAGTCCACATGAACAATACTCATGAATAGTAAAGAGAATAAAATAGAAAAATCAAGTGCTGGAGATGTCATCAGCAGGATTGCATCAGTCTCCAGCGACGAGATGGAAAATTCCCCGTAAGCTTTTCTTTTATTTCTAGATTATCAGGCAAGAATGAAATCTTTTAGCATGTTAAAAATATCTCATGAGGTGAACAAAGGGCTGATTTGAAAGCTATCTCATCGATTCTTTGATTTCTCAGACATTTGGTTTGGATTTCTATATTTTCACTTTAATGTCACTTTTGAGGACTCCTTATAACCTTAATTTATTTAACAATTTCATTTATGTATAGAGCTCATGTAAAAGAAGTGACTATTTCTGTCTTGGTCTATTAGTATCCCTAATCTCTCTATATCACCATTGTAAATGATATGATTATTTCTAAGCATGGTGAATTTGTTTTCTATCAAGCAATTTGGCTCAAACAAGTGCAATTCTATGCATTGTGATACATCTAAGGTGGCTCGAAATAAACATGCTCTTATCAAACTCTCTAATGGATGCATATGTCAAATGTAGCCTTGGAGCTGTCTTGGAGCCTGTTACTAAGACTAGTGATAGGGATTTATTCATGGGTTGAAAATGATGTGCATTTAAACTAATGCTAAGATGTGAAAAATTTCTATTCATCCCTTTTTTCTCTATTTGCATATATGAAGTTATGTGAATGCTTTATTATTTGATTATGGGCTCAATATTGAAAATTTTGTCAAATGTATTATTTCCTTGAATCATATTTGAGAAATTTGACATATCCAGACCATTGTCAAAATTATTGAAGAAATAGGTAGACTTGAATTGCAATGATCTTTCTATATTATATTGCATATATTGAGTAATAAGGACAAATAATTGTGCATAGAGATTTCATTGTCATCATCATTGGAGCTGTATCCCAATTACTTGGAGTTGGCTACAGGAATCCTGTTTTGCCGTTCTGCTCTATAAAGGGGTCATACCCTCAGTCAGACCATAAGTCATCCATCCATGTCCTTTTGGGCCTTCCCCTTCCCATTTCAGAGCCTTCCACTTGAACCAAATCGCCAATCCTAACTCGTGTTGTTCTAGGTCGACCAGTGTTAAAAAAATGGCAAGCGGTGCCTAATGGCCGGGGATCCTGGCCGCCCAGAACCTAGTCGGCCCATGTAGAATGAGAAGCGTAGAAGGTGCTTGATCCAATTGTTTGAGGTTCAGATATTGTGTAAAAACTAAGAATGCATATTCATGTATACAACACATTAAGAATGCAAAACATATGGTCCATCTATAGTCCATAATCCATACATGTCATACCATTAATCCATAGTCCATACTCCCTGGCCCATACACAATAAACATAGAAAAATTTAATCCAACATTCAAAATTTTCAAATTCAGTCATCGACTCATCATCAGGAAAAAGAAAGAAAAAAGACATAGTCCACAGTCCACAACTCCACATACACTTCATGACTCCATACTCCATACTCTATACATACACATTAGAGGAGGAGAAGAAAAAGGAAATGCATATAGACTTGAAGACTTCAAGAATCTTTGGTCATCTTTAAAAAAAGTAGGGTCAGCTGCATCATATGCATTGGAGTTGAACCTATCATCATCGGAATCTTCTCCATACTAAACATAATGGTCTTCCTCCAATTTCTTATGAATCTTCCTCAGCTTCTTGCTCTTCCTCTGCCACCCTTCTCCTCTGTGAAGATGATCTAGTGGCCTTAGGAGGGCCGGCTGCTGCCTTGAGGCCTCCATGATCATATCCCATGTCAATCTTTCATGCCCATCGATCTCATCATCATCAACAAACCACTCCATGGCATTGTCCATGTGTTTTATTCTGAGGGGGTCTCTCTTATCTCTCTTAGCAAATCTCTTGTTAAAGTATCGATTGAACTTCACATAAACTAGGTCATTTAGTCTCTATGTTTCAAGCTTGTTTCTTTTCTTTGTATGAATCTATGTGGAAAACTAGTAAACACAGACAATAAAATCCAATGAAACTAATAAATATTACAATTAACATGGTAATCTAATTAGTAAGTTCTAATACATTTTAGTAAACTGTAAACTGATAAAATAAATTACCATCTCAAAAGTACTCTAATTCCATTCACAGTCAGATGAGGTAAAGGTTAGGCTCAAGATTCGAATGGCCAATTTTGTAAGTTTGGAGCACTATACCCATGCTGGCTCCACCAATTGGCTGCAAATTGATTATGAATTAGGATTATACATGAAATATAAAAAACAAACAGCAAACATGAAACTTGAACTTGAAGACTGGGTTAATTATATAATTACCTGGATCAATTTTTTTCTTTTGTCTTATCGCCATTGCACTCCCAAAAGACTTCAATGCGTACTTGTAACTCATCAATTCATCAATGCATATAATGTCTTGGATATCCTGATTAGGGACTAGCACATCCAGATATTAATCAAATCCAGTCATAATTGTGTCTTTTGTCTGTTTATCTGTATCAGCACAATAAAAAGCCAGGTTCAAATAATAATCAGCTACATGTAATGATTGATGTAGCTGCCTATTCCACTTCTCATCAATATTCTCCCGAACTGGCTCATAGCGGCTCATATGATTATCCAAAGAATGAGCTATCGCTCTCTTGTAACTTTCCATTGCCTCATATATGAAGCCCATGGAGGGCTTGTCACCGTCAACCATGCGAAGGATTTTGACAAGAGGAAAAATACTTTTAGGAGCGCCCTTCGCTCCTCTCTAGAAAGCCTTAAATAGAATAATATCTCTCACTTTCTTCCCTTTTTAATCCTTGACCCACTTGCATGCTCTCCAATCATCAGAAGTGAACATCTACCTCAATTGGACTCTCCTCAAATGTGTGCTATGTAGACAAAGGTACCAAGTGGCAAATCTCGTGACCCTCAGCTGCACTATCTTCTTCTTCTTTGAAAATCTGTGTATCATGCTGAGTATGAAGGTGTACCTATAAATGAAAGTTGTAACTGACCTAGCCTTGCTAACTACACCTACAATCTTACCCAAACTACCAATAGTCTCAAGCATGAGGTTTGTGCAGTGTACTGCACATAGTGTCCAAAAGATATGAGGGTAAGCGAGGCAAAAGAAATTAGCAACAATAACATTAAGAGCAGCATTATCTACGACAACCTGTGTAACATGCTGCTCCCCAACCTCCTTGAAGCCCTTCACAAACACTTTATTTATATAATGGGCATTATGAATATCATCAGAGGCATCAATAGACCTAAAACGAGTCCCTAAAGGGCAATTCCCCAACAAATTCATTTGATTTCTTCTCTTCTTGTCGCTCTAACTATCAGTCATAATAGACACCTCATGCTGAGCCCATACATCCTTCTTTGACTTCACAATCGCTTCTGACATTCACCTCTTTTTCAAAAGAGGCTCTAAAACTCCTATGGGGCCGAGGGCTTCAACACCGGGGAAATTGGTCAAATTGCCTCTACTAAGGTGTAGAAGCTACCTAGACGAGTGGCATTGATAGGGATGCCCTCCTCATAAAACCAATGAGCAATATACTGAGTAGTTCTCTCTCTCTTCCTTGATACTGTTTTTAATGGTTGTTTGCTTCTTGGTTTTCTCACCTGCAACCTCAGGGTCAGGCCAGGGGCAAAAAAGAATCCATAGGCCCCCAAACCCGAGGTCTCTTAGGCCCCCCACCCCAGATCTAATTGCAACACCCCTCCTCATCAGTATCATGAACACGAACTCCAGACCTTAGCTCTGCTATGCGTTCCTCTTTTTCCTCTTTTTTTTTTTTTTTTACTATATTCATATAATTTTTAATCTCCTCCCTAATCGCATTAGGAAATTTTTTATAAGGGGTAATATCCCCCCTGATATCGATAAGATGTTTCTTGAACCGTTTTGTACTTCCATTTGTATCCTTTTCACAATAATTGCATCTTATGCAATTTTTATCTAAAGGATTCAGGTTATAACCGTATTTCCAACCCAAATCATCACTTTTAGTAGAACCCGAAGAAGACATCTCAAAATAATTTAAGCAATCTAAAATGCAAAGTTTTTTTTAAGTAATCTTGATTGCTCAATCCTCAAACTTCTACTTTTGAGATGTTTCCCAGTCTCACTTAAAAACCCTCTAATAGGCTTAAAAAATATCCAAAAGCAAATCCTAACTAAAAGATAGATGCTTGGATTGATTTCTCGAAACTTTGACAAATTTGTCGATCTTATGGAATTGGAAAAATTTCACGCTTTTTTTTGTCTCACGCTATAAAATGACTCAAGTGGGTTTAGGTTGCATAATAACCTACCCCCCCTCTCTCGCCCCCTTTATTTAAATTAATTTAAAAAGTTGAAAATGCCCCTCAATAAGGGCATTTTTGCCCCCTGGGTGCCTGCCTAGGGTTAGCCACTGGGTGCCTGCATAGGTGGGTGACTAGGGTCCCTGGGCCCCTGCCCAGGGGTAGTGCCTAGGCTTGGGCTAGCGAGCCAAAGAGTGGACTGCATTCACTCTTTCCTCCTTTCCTTGTTTAGTCACTCTGTCCTTCCTCTAATTTGCGCTAGCAAACTTGCATTTCTTCTCACAATCACTTGCTAACAAAAACCGCCTAGGCACCAGGTGGGCTTTTTGAATCACTAAGGTCGACACTGCACATGTCTAGACCACCTAAGTTTACTTTTTCTCATCTTATTTCCTCTTGGAGCCACCCTTAAGTTCCCTTGGATGTATTCATTTTGGATTCTATCATTTTTTGTCTTGCCATTCATCCATCTCAACATCTTCCTCTTAACCAATGTTCAAAAAGACGGATTCGGGCGCCTAGGCTGTCGGGTGGGCGCCCAGAGACAGGGTGCCCTCACCAAAATCAACCCTTCCCCCACACCAAACATAAAAAAACAAGGGAGTTCGCATGGTTTAAAGCTTTAGGGGGTGTTTAGGGCAATTTTAGAGCCCCAATCTCCTCGTGATCATGAAATAGACGAAAAGATAATAGTACAACAATACAATACTGCATGAGTACAATCACATAACATATTTATAGATGAGACAATCATTCAAGTCTCAAAGAGATTGTAAGTTGTAAGTTGTAACTTGTAAGACATTAAAATGCTTGAAATCCCAAATGTCATTGTAGGAAACTAGAAGTCCATACTAGAAACGAATCAATGTTACAGTCATACACAAATTCAACAAGGCAAAATAAAAAAACAAATACTTCAAGTCATCATTCATCAACCAAACAACTCTATGGCATTAGCGGCGTCACCATGCAGGGTGTTCAATTGGATCATGAGGAGCATCTGATGATGATGTGCCATCATCATCAGAGTCATCGCCCTCCTCAACATATTGAGCGTCATTCCTTGTCTCCTCTGAATCTACTTCTTCCTCTTCATCATCCTCTCTTAATGGCAATACCCTCTTCCTCTTCTTCGTCACTGCCTTCTCCTTCCCCTTTCCCTTCCTTTGGCCCTGACTCTAAGTTTGAGCCCGAGTGGTACGCGCATAGGGCATTGCTGTCCCAACAGCCTCACGAACCTGGTTCCAGGTCAAGTCCTCTCCAAGGAAAACCTCATCATCATTGGCATCGACCAGCCATTCGCATGTGTCATCAATATCAAAAGCTTCAATAGCCTCTCTTTGATTGTGCTCCAGCTGATGATGGCGCTCTTGCAACTTCTGCTTATACTAAACAAAGACTAGGTTGTTTAGTCGTTTTTGTTCTAGTCTGTTCCTCTTCTTTGTATGCACCTAATAGAAAAAAAAAACCACTTCGTTACTAACTTACTAAGTACTAACTAGTCTACTACTAAGTATGTATGACATAAACTTAATAAGTAATATTACCATTTCAAAGGTGCTGAAGTTACGCTCACATCCAGAACAGCTGCAAGTTAGATTTAGTATTTTCATGGCCATCTGCCTCAAATGATGGGTGCTTCCACCTTGATCCATCCACCATGCACCTATTTCATGTCAATGTAAAATTGTGAATGAAGTAATTTAGTAAATTAGGTATCTGGACATCTGGTTAATTGAAATTAAATACTCAAATTATAAAATCAAATTGAAGAAGTTCTACACTTACCAGGAGAGATCTTGGACCTTTGTCTTATTGCCACCTCCTTACCTAGAGATCCAGTAGCGAGCCTATACAAATCTAACTCCATCATTGCCTTATCCTGCACTTCAGGATCAAGGTTGAGCTTCACATTGCACTGGTTGAAAGCATCCATGAATTCAGGCCTGCTATGTATTTCAACATTGGTGTACTTCAACATTGGTGTAAAAGTGAGTAGGGTTAAGGTAGTATCCTGCTACGTGTAGGGGCCTCTCAAGCTAGGAGTTTCATTTGTCTTCAATAATCTTCAAAAATGACCCATACCTGTTTTCATCCCCCAAAGATCTCTTGATTTCTTCCTTCGCATCTTGCATGGCTTTATAGATATGGCCGATAGCAGGTTTCTTTTCAACATCAACCAAATTGAGAACCTTTACCAAAGGGTGAAAGACAAACAAGGCATAATGGACATGGCTCCAAAATCTTGAGTCCATGATAATGTCCATAACAACTCTTCCATCAGCTTTCTTACACCACTTGGACTTGGTCCAATCCTTAGACACAAACATGGACCTCAATTTGTGCTTCTGTTCAAATAAAGATTGCAAGGACAAGTACGAGGTGGAAAATCTAGTCACCCCAGGCCTCACTAAGTCTATGTTCTGAGTAAACTTTTTCATCATGGCTAGGACCTGACCAACATAGAATTCCATAAGTTAAGTATATTACCCTCAATAAATCAATGCATTAAAAATACTCAAAATAAGTAACAAATAACTAAAGAAACTGGTATAGTACTAAGATGTCTACCTGAGTGTGATTGTGCAAATAAACTGTGACTTTCTTTGCCTTTTCGATAGTTATCATGAATGTCTTCCTCTTACTAATGGCCTCAAGCATAAGGTCTATGTAGTGTGCTGCACAAGGGGATCAGAAAATACGCGGCATCTTATCCATCAATAATCTAGCGGCCGCCATATTAGCATAATACATATCACAACTTCGACCACTTTATCCTCCCCTATCTCCTCTATACACTGGTCTACCAATTTAAAAATGAACTGTGCATCATGGGACTTGTCTGAAGCATCAATAGACCTCTTGAACATTGTTCCCAATGGACAATTCATGATGCTTCTGTGCCTCTTATCACTCCAGCCATCGATCATTTCTGTGCAACCATATACACCCCACGCATCAGTGTGGGTCTTCAAGTAGTTGTTCGTTAGCTCCACTCCTTTCCTGAGTACTGGCCCTTTAGGCTCATAAGCAGTTGGAGCCCTCAACCCCGGCCCAAACTGACCCACTGCTTCCAATGTAGCTTGGAAGCTACTCAAGTTAGCGGCATTAAAAGAAATGCCTGCTTGAAACATCCACCTCCTCAGAAATTGGATGACCCTATGGTCCTTCTTCAAATGGGTCTCTAAGCTTGTCTGATCCCTTTCTCTTGGTAGTACCTTAGGATTAGGGTGAAGTAAGAAATCATTCATATCTTGTTCTTGGCCTACTAGAAGAACCAACCTCAGTATAGATGTCTTCTTCCTCTCTTTGATCTCCACTTATATTTACAGCCCCTACAAGTTGATCGCGTGTTAATCTCACTTCATGTTTCTTGGATTTCACCCCCTCCAAGTTCTCTAGCATCTCTCTCCTAACGTCAGCAGGCATTAGAGTGCATGACGCCACATCTCCTTTAATGCCGGCTAAATGCTTCTTCAATTTGTTGATGCCGATATTATAACATTTTTTGCAGAACTTGCACTCGATTCTATTCTTGTCAAGGGCATTGGGACAAGTTCCATACTTCTAACCTGGATCAGTTGGCCTACTTGATTCACCAGAAGTCATTATCCTCAATGAATAACAATTGACCTAAGTCCACCTCTTTGGTTACATCCCTGCCTCAGAAAACCGCCCACTCACATCCAAAGCCCACCTCGCTTGTTTTGCCTCACTCTCAGAAAGTCTCTTTTGCACAAGCGGTTGCTTCAAACAATACTCCTACCACTTCTTCTCCCTCCCCCCCTTCGCCGTCAGGAGGTCACTCTTTTTCCTTTGTTGGTTCTCCCTTTCTCCCTTTTTGCATTCACTCCGCATCAGAGGAGACTTCGAAGAACAAATCCAAACTCTTAGCGTCGCTAGTAGGAAGTTTCCAATCTGCAAGTGATGATCTAAGAGGAATAGTAAATTGGGCCAGGAAACTTTGGAAGGAGCCAAACTTAACCTGCAGAAGCCTATCCAGTGGCGACTTCCTTTTCTCCTTTCTGTCACTAGATGAAGCCCAACATGCATTACAGGAAGCCACTTGCCCTTCCTTCTAAGGGGCCTCCTGTCTACTTCGGGCGTGGTCGGCTAAAGAAGGCTCTTTCAGAAAACAAAGAGTATGGCTTACCCTAAACCACATCCCCCCTTCATTCTTGGGCCCCCGAAACTTTCCGGAGAGTGGCGGCTGCTTGTGGTTCTCTGGTATCTATACACTGGATTTCACTGGAGACTCTTCCTCTTGGCTCCATTCGACTTCTCCTGGAAGTTCTAACTACTAGTCGGATCCCACAAACTGTTTGGCTCGAAATAGAAGAGCTCTACTACCCAGTCTCCATTTCGTGGTCGTCGGCCTCACACCCCTCTCCCCATTTTATTCAACATGCAAGCAGTAACCCCCCACCGAAAACCTCCGCTCACCGAAAGAGGCCCTCTCGGCATCCCCCCGACTCGGGCCAGCTCAAAGCGAGCAACCCGGGACAATTTCCACTGAGGAAGTTGTATTGGAGTCCACATGTCGAGTACCACGACCAATCAAGGCGAAAGGTACTGGACACAAAACATTCAAAGCTTTCCTTGAGCCCGCAGGTCGTAACTGACTCGAATTCCATTGCCTTGACCGGGTCACCCCTTGTTGTCACCCGCCCCCACCCCATCGACCCGAGAAAGAAGTGGTAGAGGACTCTGCCCCCTCCCCCTCCTCTTTGGGTCAACAGGATTGACTCGGCCTATCCTCTTTCCTCCCTCAGCCTGGCTCTCCCAACGCTTTCTGTCCTAAGCCATCTTCTTTATTACCCCCCTGCAACACTTTAGTATCCCCCTCTACGTGTCCCCTCAAGGCCCCCCACCCTGGTCACTCGCCGCCTTCACCCCCCCCCCCCACCTGTCTCCGGCCAACACCCACCTGTCGATTTCGGCACCCATCCCTCGCCTTCTGTCGCAGCCGCCCTCACCCTCACTCTTGTCTCTGGCAAAGGCCCACATGTCGTCTTCGCCGTCTCCGCCCTCACCCTCACTCTTGTCTCTGACAGATGCCCACATGTCGTCTTCGCCGTCTCTACCTATACACTTGCCCTTGACAGCGTCTGTGACCCCGGACCTCCCGCTGACCGACTTTGCCAACCTGTCTCCTTCACTGCCTCTTTCAGCTCCTTAGGCCTTGTCACCCCTCCCGCCTTTTCCCGTCGATCCTCCACCCTCCATCCTACCAAACCCACTTAGAGAGTCACCTCAAGATCATCCCGTCGTTGATCACTTTTCTCTAGAAGGTGACACTTGGCCTAACTGCACCTCGTATCTCGCTAAACCCCTGCCTCCCCTTAATGTTAACTCGGTTTCCCCTCCCCTAGTTAACCCCCTCGGCTTCTTCTGTTTGTCTACCCTCTCTACTAACCCCAGCTCCGCCTCCCAACCTCTGGTTCATTGTGACCAGATTCCACTTACCCCTTCCCTTTCTCCCAGCACTTCTGACCCCTCCCAACCGCTGGCCCTGCGACCCTCTCCTCTTCCCAACTCCTCTTTGCTGGGCCTTTCTGGTCTTACACGCCCCCCCTTCTCCCTGATCTTCTTCCCCCTGAACTTTGAAGATTTTCTTCAACCTGCCTAGACGATCACGCCTTCGGTCGGCCATATTCCCAACCAGGTTACGAACAGAGACCTTATTCCCCTGGGCATTGTTGCTGCTTACTCCATGGACCACTATCCCCCTGACCCTGCTTCTATCTCTCTTTTACTGGCCCCTCACCTGTTGTACACCCTGCACCTCGTCCACATCCGCAGGGTTCAAACACTTCATGTTGCTCGGCCTTCCTCCTCCCCCGTGATGGTATCCAGCAACTCCTCCACCCAAACCCACCATTTCCTAACTTATCTCCCATCCTTTTATGTTGCTAACCCTCCCCTGCCCCTCCCCTTCCCTTATGAAACCTTCTTCCCTCTCACCTCTCATACCGACCCCTTTCTTGGAGCCTAACCCCCAGCCGCTTCATACTTTGGCCCCTATCTCCTCCCCTGCTCCCCCGAGCACCATCTCTACCGAGGTTCATGCCCCAGACTCTTTAGTGCCTCTCCCCCTTCTACCCCTCTAACCCACCCTCAACCATGGCAGAAGCTGAAACCGAGACCCCCGACTTGGCAGAATCTGAAATTGAGTCTGCCGAGGTTCCTAACTCGGCAGAATCTGTTTTTGTACCCCCCCGGAGAACTCACAGGCATCCATCTCTCCTTCCCGATCTCTGTCGAGGCAGAGGAGGTCGACGGGGATGGGACAAACAGAGCTGAAGAAAGAATGAGAGAGATGTACAAAATTATGGGGTTCGAGTATGACGGACCGGAAGGACTGGCTCACAGGTTCCTCATAGTTGACGCGTAGAGCATGATGCTGGTGAGATTCAATGGTCAGAGAGAGCTTTGCAACCTTTTCTCCTCCATCGCCTTTGTGGGACAGCCTGCAGATTGTCTCCCCTCTCCTTCCACTACAAACCATCCAAGGAGGTCCCCTAGATTGGCCTCCACCTCCTTGCCCACCCCCATAAGATGAAGTTGCTAGTCTAGAGCGTTCGAGGGTTGGGACAGTCCTCTAAGAAGGATGCTGTCAAAGACTTCACCTCCAAACTCTCTCCTGCAATTCTTGCCCTCATCGAAAACAAACAAACAGAGTCCAATCTCAAACTCATTCGCTAGGTCTGGGGAAGAAGACCTTGCCAGTGGGTCGCTCTTCCAGCGAATCGGGCTTTAGGAGGAGTCTGGGTGGTCTGGAACCCTTCAGACCATACCCTAAACTCTTCCTATATAGGGGAGTTTTAAGTTTATGTTCTTCTCTCTAGCACCTCTTACAGGGTCCAATGGAAATTCACGGCCATTTATGGCCCAAACTCACCCACCCTCAGAAGCAGACTTTTGTCCGAGTTGGAACTCGTCGTGTCCCTACCACACCCCATTTGGTGCTCGGGAGGAGACTTTAATGTCACCCGGTGGTCCTTGAGAGAAATTTATCATCATTCATCTCTCAGGATATGAGGGATTTCTCAGACTTTATCAGTCAGAATGAACTCTTAGATATCCGCCTTCAAGGCTGCTGGTATACGTGGTCCAACCACGCAACAAACCCCACCCTCTCTAAACTAGATAGATTCATCCTTTCTCTTAACTGGGAGGAAGAGTTTTCGAGATCCTTAGCTTTGGCCCTACCCAAACCCACCTCGGACCATTGTCCCATTCTTCTAGATATGATTGCTGAAAGGAGGGGCCCCAGACCCTTTAGATTTGAACTTCTTTGTCTCCACAAGGAGTCCTTACAAACCCTCATTCAAAATTGGTGGAATTCTTTTCACCGGTAGAGCTGGTTACATTCTTCATACCAAAATTCAACTCCTCAAAGCCTCCCTCAAGGCTTGGAGTCGTTCCATCCCCTGTAACTTCTCCCAAATCGAATCCTCCCTTCTAGAAACCATTTCCTTTCCAGCTCGACTTGGTTCTTTCATCTTCCCCTTCTAAGGCCTAGACAAAAACATTTTGCCCCAATCTCCAAGTGGTTTATTCTTAGAATTCTCTTTCTTTAAAACTCTATCAAGTGGTGATTCAACTTCTGTCATAGCTTTCAGAGATTTGCTCCCTCCAACCCTTCCCAAGGTTTTGGCACCATGATAAGACAAAAAATGAGGTATTCGACTCCAGAATACTTGCGTCTTGTGCAGGGCTCAAGAGGAATCACTCATCTCATCCTGCCCTGCCCATTATGATGAACCTCCTTGATTTACATCATTATCATCATCATATCCTCTTCCCAATTAATTGGGGTCGGCTACATGAATCCTGGTTTGCCATTCTAAGGCCATATCCTCAGTAAGGTGATAAGTCCCCATATATTGTTCACTACTTCCAACCATGTTCTTTTGAGCCTACCCTGTGCCCTTTCTAAGCCTTTCACTTGAACTTGCACCTCCTAACAGGTGCTGTTTGAGGTCTGCGCTACACATGACTAGCCCACCTAAGTCTACTCTCACTCATCTTATTGCCTATTGGTGCCACACCTCAATTTCTCTGAATGGATTCATTTCGAAAACTATTCCTTCTTGTCTTGTCCCTCATCCATCTCAACATCCTCATCTCTCCTACACTCATTCTATAGATGTATTGTTTTTTGACCACCCAACATCTTGCCCCATAGAGCAACGCTAGTCTCACAGCTATCCTATAGAACTTGCCCTTCAGCTTCATCGGTATGCGGTGGTCACATAAATTCCGGTTGCACATCTCCACTTTGTCGACCCAGCTCTAAATCTGTGCGTGACATCTTCCTCAATCTTTGCATTTTCCTTGATTATCGACCCAATATAACCTCCTTGATTTGGATGCACTTCTTTATTTTCTTTGGCCTAAGCTGGGTTGTCGCTCCATTGTTTAAATATCTTTGCAAACAATACTATTCTCTGCCCCTACCAGCTGCTGGATGTCTAACTATGTGCATTACCATCCAGGCAATTATTTGGTCGGTTTTGCTGGAAAGAAGTTGACAAGCTTCTGAAAGCTTCTCCCTCATTCCTGCCATCATCCAAAGGATCATCTACACTGTTGTCTCCTCAAACAAACTCATCAGTAGCTTCTTGGCCTCCAACTTCCTAACAAAATGGCAGCATATCATTCGCTCATCTCCCCATCTTCATTTCTAGATCCTCTCTATGGAAATTATACTTCTATGACGACGCTCACAGTTTCCCTTGACCGGCGCGCATTGGTGGCTTGTTTGGAAACTACTATGGTGACACCATCCTCACATTCTCAGGACCAGTTAGCTCTGTGGATGCCTCATTCGCAGAGTCCCTTGTGCCAATGTGTGGCCCTTCCCTTTTCAGCGGAGACTGGGGGGCCTTGGCTTCTCAATGAAAGAGATTATCTCAATGTTATTTCTTGAGCCAGCAAAGTTGCTCAGTGCCCTTGGAGATTAGACACCATCTTCGAGCAGATCTTTCATTTGTGCGAAGGTCTCCCCACAACCTTTCGGCACATTTGGCCCTATGCAAATTCTGGGGCTGGTTCTCTCGCTTGTTCAGGAGTCTCCCTTCCCTCCCTCAAGGTCACTACCTATTCTACCTAGTCACATTCCGACTTTCTATAGCCCCTTCTGGTTCCTGTTACATTTATTTATATTCATTCTGTATTTATCCCCACCTTGGTGAGACATTCCTTTTAACCATTTTTGTAATTCACTATCTTTGGTGGTGTCTTCCACGAAGCCCCAAATGTACAGGTTTAAAAGTTCAACACGATTGCATTTACTTATCAAAAATAAAAAAAATTGTTTCTAAAAAATATTATAACAAATCTAGAGGTGCTGAGGAAAGGGAATCTAAATATAATTGGATATCCTTTTTTTTATCTAAAAACTGTTACTTTATAGATTTAAATCTATTGGCCAAAGTTGTAATTGTATGATGTCATTTTATTGTTTAATACACCACCAAAATCTTTATAAGGGTTAGAGGATGTGGGGGACTGAAGATCAAGCATTTATTTCTATTTGATATGCTTATGACAGCATTGGTGTGGCCAAGGCCCATGAGCTCACCCAAAAGCTCATGGGCCTTGTTTGATTGCTGAGTTGGTCTGTTGAGTTTTAAGATGTTACATCAGACTTGCTTGATCTGGCAAATAAGAAGTCTCCCATGTAAGGAAAATAATAAGTATACTGCTTCGTGTCTCTAGAAAAGGTAAAAATAAAGCATCAGTTGTTGCCTGAATGACATTGATAAAGCCATTGATTATAATCTTCTCACGGAGTGTATTCCAAAGATCTTATGTTAAATCACTCAGATCTTATGTCATTCTCTTAAATCTATTGGTTTTTATGGTGTTTTCATTTAAAATTTTCACCTAATATCTAGTTTGTTCTCCCATCGGTTGAACATAAAGAATTATGCTTTCAGCTAGCAGCATGTACCATGCATAGTATGTCCAGTATGTGTGATCTTCTCATTTAACAATTTTGAGTATACTTGGAGACTGATTAGATCTTCCACGTAGCTTCACCAAAATTTTCTCTTCAACATTTTCTTCAGCGGACCTGTCAGCTACTCTCAAATATATATATATATATATATATATATATATTCTTCAGTGGATATATATTTCCTTCAGTGGACATTGGGTGGAATTAAGGCTCTATAGACCTTGTTGATGTGGTCTGAGGACACGAACTAAGTGGATAGAAATTAATCATTGAACACTATATATGGTGGCTATCATTCTGTTGCCAAAAGAGTTAACTCATCATATTGCTATTTAAATAGTCGTGGCAAAAAGTCATCTTGAAGGTTATCCATCATACTAACCCTGTAAGTAAATTGTACAAACAAGGTTTATGCTTGTTCAAATAATTATTATTCTATAAAGTTCAACAGAAACAAAACCTATAAAGAGAAGAATATTATACTTCTTGAATTATGACAACAAAGTCTAGAGAGAAGGAGAACTGAGGATAACAAAATAATGCAATGAGAAAACCTAAGGCATATATCCATTACTCACAAGAGTCAAAGTGTTGAGGGAGGCCAATGCTATGTTTGAGAAAGGTTTCATGGGCGACCAAGGTCAGGCTCAAGGTCAATGAGTTAATACCCATGAGCTTTGGTTGGTTGGTTACTTGAAGAAAACTGTTAAGTGTTATCTTTATGAATAAAGTTCGTGCCATCTGGATTAGTTTCTGGGGCTCTTGAAGTTTTGTGAAGGGAAGGCTGCTTCTATACATGGAATTTATGGCTCATGAAGTGCTATATTTTAGAGCAGTGACTGAAAACATGGACTCAGGCATGGAACCGGCAGGGCCTGAGCCCAAGTCAGCTAGGTCTGCTTAACCCAATCTGTAAACAACTCTGCAGAGTCTTTAGCAATTAATACAGTAACCTCAGGAACTCGTGAGACTTGGCCCGTTCCCATGGTTTTTTAATGGGACCCTGCTCTCCTGCCGGATCCAAGTGATTTGGGCGACTTTAAACCTGAATCCTTGAGATTCCAAAAACTGTTTTTGAGTTAAAGACTAAATTGGAATCATTTTTGTACATTAGATATTTACTTCCATGGTTGCCTTGGGTTATGCCATGCTACCTTTGAAATCTGCTTTGAATGGCATGCGAACTGAAATGTTTGTTCTCGAATTTGGATGTCTTTTAATGGTTTGGGCTGAGATTTTATCTACCTCTTCCATTCATATTGGGAAGCTGAATGGCCATTGGAGATCCCTTAATTAAGAGAAGTGTGTATAATGTTTATGTGTTGCCGCCTCTATAAGCAGATTGGCATCCTTTCCCATTGCACTCCTCTTTAAGCTACATGATTTATCATGCTTAATCTTTCAGTTTATTGTTTAGCCGTTAACAGCCTGAAAGTGCCGAAGGAAATTTTTTATTGTACTCCAAGAACAAAATTTTGGGATGAAGCTTGCATCACAGGATAGTATATTAAGAATTGCGGGATAATTCGCATGCTGCATTGTTTGTGATGAGTAGATTGGAATATTGTTGGACAACTGCTTGTGGATAAGGTTACTTGAGGATCTCCACATGATTATCTTGCTTTTGGCTTTTGGTAATAGGAACACTAGAGTGATATCATTATTGGGGATGCCCTTGATACGTAAAGAGGGTTGTTGCAATTTTTATTCCTTGCAGCGGGGTGCACCTTCTTAATAAATGAAGATTGATCTTTTATAGAGGGATTGCATGATGACATCACAGTAGTTTCTTACTTAGTGCAAGTATATTTTAGAGCTTGTTGTAACCGCACCTCTTATGGGCAGTAAAATGGTAGATATGCTCTTCAACTTGAATTTTACATGCCTGCTTATGAGGGTATTAACAGATGGTGGGTGGTGGGTGGTTACACTCATCTATCTGCCGCTTGTCCTGACATTGCCCTTACTGTGCACATTTTTAGGAAGTCTATGATTAACACCCGGCGACTTCTGATTATGGTGTTTTTTGGATTTATGAGCTACACCTGATGTGGAGAACTGTTATCATCATCTTGCATTACATTTTATGCCTTGTTAACTCCTTGTTTCTGTGCAAAGCATTGATATGCTTCCTCTCCCTTTGGAAAATTGTTCTGGAAGCTGGGGCATGCAGACTCAATGATCCTCTTGACCATCATCCTCTGCATGTCTTAATCAGTGGGGTGTAGGCCTCATCACTAATTGAAGTTTTCTTCAAATGCACTATTGTCTAATTTGGTGTTAGACAATATGCATGTGCTATATCTCACAGAATTTTCCCTGTATCACCTGCGATATTGAACAGCACGCGTGCTACGACTCTCAGATATTGAACAGCACATGTGCTATGACTCTCAGGTTTGCTTTATTTATCATCTTTCTTTTAACATCGAGGTACTGTGCTATAGATGGATTCTTGTGAGCAGGTCACGTGCGCATGCTGGTCTTTCCTTTCAATTTATTAACTTCCTCTTTAATATTTTGAATGTTCGTATAGAGTCACTAACAGAGGGCCCGGTCTAGGTGCTGTGGCCTTAATGACCTTTGGGACTGGTTTCTCCATCACAGTCATCCACCCATGGGCACAATAAAGTAACATCGCTTAGCTATGTATGGTTTGGCCATGATGTCTTCCCTGTGAACATGATGGATATTCATCTTTTAGAGAATCCTTGCTAGGCTGTCACTCCCTTTGACGTTGCCGGCCAGGTGCAGAGTACACAATGAAGGTCTTCTCCTCCTACCAATGTTAGTTAGACTTTCTTACCAATATCGGAAGGTTCCAATGATCCCCAAATGGTTTAATGCAACTGTGTTGTTGCAGGATACTGAGAACTGCAGCTTGAATTTGACATTCATCCTACTTCTCACGTACCAGCCCATGCTCATTGAGTGGTCCTATTTATTTACTTCTTTTCTTTCTTTTTTTTGTTTTTTTCTTTGTGGCGGGGGGTGGAATATTTAGTCTGCTCATAATTTTCTTTTGTATGGTATCACCAGTTTCCATGCTCTGCATCTGTTTTCTGAAATACTATATACTTGTGACGTCCCCCCGCTTTGAGATCAGTCACATATTTATATTATTAATGATATGGAAAAATTACAAAAAATATCCTTATGTAACTCATGTATAACCCTATTGACTAAGATATTCCATTTTTGTCCCTAACTAACTGTTATACTTCCAGCATTCATATGTATCTTTATCTGTTTGAGCAATGCAAGGATATATACATTATACATTGGGATTTTTAGGTTATCCTCAGCTTTCCTTTTCTTTTTGCATCTTGTTTATGCAGGAGTTTACCCTATTAGACCTCCAGTACCAGCGGTTGGAGGATATGAGGGGGTTGGAGAAATTTATGCTTTAGGGTCTGCAGTGAGGAATCTTTCTGTTGGTGATTGGGTTGTACCATCACCTCCATCTTCTGGTATGACAAATACAAATACCCTCTAACATTGAATATTCAATTATTAACTTCAGAATAATGTAATGCTTTTGTTAATCTGCTCCATTTGATCTGCTATTTATGTAGTTCTTAGATGTTTTTGCATTGTTGAACTACACTTTATTCATAAATATGGTGAAATATACATGCTTAGGAACTTGGCAGATTTACATTGTCAAGGAAGCGAATGCTTTGCACAAAGTCCGTAAAGACATTCCTATGGAGTATGCTGCTACGGTTACTGTAAATCCTTTGTCAGCGCTATGCATGATGGAGGATTTTGTTAAGCTGACCTCTGGTACTTGCATTTCATTTGGTATAGAGTGTCTCTTTAGTATCATGTTTGTTTACATCCCTCATACTTGTAATGTTTACCTTGTGTTGTATGCATTGTATGATAACTATCAGGAGATGTTATTGTGCAAAATGGCGCAACGAGCATGGTGGGGCAGTCCATTATTCAGCTTGCTAGGATTCGAGGCATTCATAGCATAAATATTATCAGGGACAGGTACATTCTGGTAATTTTGTATTTATTCTTTAATTTTTCAAGCAGTGCATAAAAGAGATTAATGAGTTACATTGATGTGACCACAAGTGTATTCACATATGTCCATAAATTCCCACACGAGGCATCCATAGCATAAATATTGACTTGGAGAAGTGACATTTAGGAATTCCGTATTTCAGTCTAACATGATTCTTTCGAAGCAGTAGCAAAATAAATGCATGAATGACATTGATGCAATGACAAAAGTATCATAGATCCATACGTCAATAGGCACACAAGAACCATATCCTAAATAATTGGCAAATAAGGAGAATCCCTTACATCATCATCAGGGCCTTTTTCCAACTATTTGAGGTTGGCTACGAGAATCCTAGTTCACCATTTTGCTCTATCAAGGGCCATACCCTTAGTGAGGCCATAATTCTGCATATCTTTTCTCACTACTTCCAACCATGTCCTTTTGGGCCTACCCCTTACCCTTTTTGAGCCTTCGACTTGAACCAACTCTCTCCTCCTAACATGTATTGTACTGGGTCTACGCTGCATATGACTCGCCCTCCTAAGTCTACTTTCTTTCGTCTTATTGCCTGTTGGAGCGACACCTAAGTTATCCATGTTGGGATTTTGTGGCCATTTAAAGGCCTGACGAGAGCATGTAATGAAATTTTATAAAAGTGAAATGAACTCCAGTAGGTGTTTGGTTTAGAGGGCCTAAGTTGGCAATACTGATGCCAAGACTCAAATAAGGCCGAGTTGAGTTCTAAAACCCTATGAGACCTTGGCATATAACATAACCGAGAAGGATTTGTTGGGCTAGCCTTCGATGATTTCGGAGAGATGTCCAGAGTAGTTGGCCAAGGGACTTAGTAACCCTTGTGTGTGATTGGTAGGCTTGAAGGTACAAGGGCCAAATCCTCATCATGACCATCACATGGAATGTATATATGATGGCCGTATTGGGAAGTAGATACCATTGAGGGTGTTACGTATACATGTGCAAGAGATAGCCCTTATATTCTAATTGCAATGAGTGTGCATAGGAATGTGTGATCAAGGCTTGTTCCTAGGGGTAACCTATAGTCCATAGACTACGGTTGTGTTCTCATCACCTATTGGCTGACTTTGGTAATCCCATCATGAACCCTTGTGATGGACTATGGTCATGGGAACTACTGGGTCAGTTTGAGGAAGTGGGAGTGAGACATAGTCACTAGTAGAGATGGAGAACCTCAATATTTTTGTATTTTCCTTAACGAAGTTGGATTCGATTCCTATCAAATTAATTGTAGTATAATTAATTTTGGTTTAAATGATTTTTAGAATTTCAAAATAAAGTTTTAGAAGTCTATGGATATTTTATTTGATCAAATTTGATTTTTAAATTAGCTAAAACTGAAATTTCAGGTATTTGAATATTCAAAGCGAAAAATAAAATACTTTGTATTTCTAAAAATCATTTGATTTATTTTAAAAAATTATTTAATTTTTTGGGCTGGAGGGGGGCCCAAAATTCATTGTTGCCTACCACATTAGGCCCTTTTTGGATGTGGGCATGGGGCCCACTATGTCACCATAAATGGGACGGCCCACATTTTCTTTCTTTCTATTTTATGTGGGTTTTGGATTAAGCCATGCAATTGATTTGGAAATGAAATGGAAAGTTTTATAAAAGAGGTTAATTGATTTCAAAAGGGGGGTTTGTAGAGATTGATTGAAATTAAAAGGAAGTATATATATTTTCTTTACACAAAAAAAAATATTTGATGCGATTAGATTAAGGAAGCTGAGGGATAAGGTTCTAGCGCCTTCTATTAGATCATGATGGTTGATTTATAGATTGTATGGCTACGATCTCTTACTCCACAGGTCACCTATGATCAACAGTCTAGATCAAATCTCTATAAGGATGGCTAAACCCTAAAACCGTAACCCTACCTCACTTTTATAAATACATGTCAATGGGTTTCACCATTACACACAATAGCCTAGAGCTCTCTCCACTCCCCCCCCGGCCCTCGGCCCCCCATAGGTGGCACGCCACCCTCTCTCTCTATATATACTCTTCTCTCTCTCTTATACACTCTAATTAGAAACGAAAGAGGGGCATGCCCCTAGGTCATCAAGGAAGTAAAGGGGGTATGCCCCACATAGTTAGAGAAGTAAGAGAGGCCCCATCTTCCATGTGCATGCTCTTAAGTTCTGAGTAGAGGGTTTAACCAAGCTTCCCATTTTGGTGAGATTCAAGAAAGGCCAAGATTTTGTGGGCCATTGGTGGAGGAGACCTTGTGTGGGCTGTGTAAAGTCCATTAGAGATAATCTTTTGGCACACTATCTTGTTTTATGCTTTCTTATATTTTCTTGTTCCCGATCTCAATTGATGTAATTTTAGTTATGTAATGAAAAACTTTTGAAAGGTGATAACAAGTGAGAATCCAAAGTTTTATTTTAAACATTTATTTGAGTTTTGATTGTAATTCTTGGACATATGTAAGTATTCTATAGACCGTGCTAGTTTTCATCGTCCACTTTCATTGGTATCGAAGCAAGGGTTTTTTGCTTCCACTATTTTATTTCTTTGTTATTATTTTATACTTTTGGGACAAGTAAACGTAGCAATTAAAAGTTCTATTGCTAAAGACCGAGAGATATGATGGAACGAATTATGCCTCATGGAAGCGCTGTGCTCTATGAGGAAGGTTTGCATGATATTCTCACTGAGGCTCCATCATTTCATCCTATAGGGAATGCATCTCAGGCTACCCGAGATGCATGTACCAAGTGGGAGTGCAAAAATATGCTTGCAAAGCGTATCCTACTGGTGGCTACGCACGATTCGTACGCATCGGAGTACGGGACCATCAAGATCGTAAAAGCCATGCATGAAAGGCTTGAGAAGGAATTTGCTAATTTATCACGTGTGTGGAAGACTCTATGCACACTTTCAGAGCCTTGGTTTGTGAATTGGAGGCGATCGACCTTCGACCCAATGAACCTATGCAAGTGGTTCACATTCTAAATACTCTCCCCGCCTCATGGAAGGTGTTTGTGGCCCCTCTTATAGCTAGAGAGGCTACTCCTAGGTTAGAGGAGCTGGTGGTTAAAGGCTGAGGAGGAGAGACAATGCTCGTGATACACCGACACCGAAAGATTCGATGCACATGGTTAAGTCTAAATCAAATTTCAAACCAAAAAAAGGGAGAGGGAAATTTAATAATAGAATGAAGAATGAAAAAAACAAAAGGGGGGAGAGAGAACAAGACAATAATAAGGCTACAAAAGAGAAGAGACAATGTTTTGTCTGTAAAAAGATCGATCACATTACGTTTAGAAAAAAAAAGATCGGTCACATTGCTAAGAACATGCCATGTAGTCTTTGAGAGCATGTTAGCTGACACTAAGGGTGCATCTTGGTGTTTTGACTTTGGAGCTACTACCCATGTGTCAAACATCAAAGATGGATATCGTAATTTTAAACCTGTGAGGCCAGGCGAGCAACATATCTTCATGGGAGGAAGCCAAAAGGCTGAAGTTCTGGGCATTGGGGACTGTATGTTAGAAATGAAGAATGAAAAGACTATGGTTATAAAACAAACACTTTATGCTCCTGAAATGAGGAAGTGTTTGTTTTCGGCCCCCAAGTTCCCTATGGCCGAGTATGTCACCACCTTCTCTGTTACTAAGGTGACAGTCAAGAATTATGGTGAAATTGTTATGACCGGTCTTCTCAAGGACGACCTCTATATTATTGAAATGAAAGAAGAAATTGCTTATGTCTCATCTCCTTCTCATGAGAATGATGCTTATTTATGGAACATGCAATTATGGCTCATAAGTTATAAAAGAATGGGAAGACTAAAGAAAGATGGCCTTTTAGAAAACTATAAAGGAGATTTATCCAAACTGTGTGAATAATGCGTGCAAGGAAAAATAATAAGGAAAACCTTTCACTGTGGCATAAAGAGCTTCTAATAATATAGAAATCATCCATTACTACATATGCAAGTCCCAACTAAAGAAAGATGGGCTTTTAGAAAACTACAAAGGAGATTTATCCAAAGTGTGTGAATCATGCATTTAAGGAAAAATGATAAGGAAAATTCCAATGGGGCACAAAGAGCTTCTAATAATATAGAAGATTCTAATAATATATAAATCATCCATAATGACATATGCAAGTCCCATGAATGTGGCAATCAAGAGCCACAAGAGATACTTCATCACGTTTATTGATGACCACTTGCGATATGGCCATATTTACCTAGTGCATTCAAAATCCGAAGCCCCAGACCGATTTAAGGAGTACAAAGTCGAGGTAGAGAATCAAACAAACCAAAAGATAAAAGTCCTAAGAATCGATCCTAAGAATCAATAGGGGTGGAGCCATAGAGACTTGTGTGTAGAGCATGGAATTATATAGTAATACACTATTCCTTATACACCTGAACAAAACGGAGTCACTGAGAGACGAAATAGGGCCTTCGTAGAAATGGTGAGAAGTATAAATGGGCATGCAACACTTGACTTTTGGGGAGAAGCAGTATTGGCGGTGAGATATATTCTCAACCGCATACCCACTAAGGCTGCACCTCTTACTCCTCACGAAATATTCATTGGTTGTGCTCCGTCCCTTGAGCATCTAAGAGTATGGAGTTGTTCAGCCCATGTCCTAGTCCCATACCAAAATAGGGCTAAACTTGATCTCAAAACCGTTGAATGCATCTTTATTGGTTACCAAGACCACAGTAAGGGGTATCGGTTCTACAACCTTGAGAATGGGGCTGTCATAGAGAGCAAAGACGCCCACTTCTTTGAGGGGAGTTCCTTGAATCAAATACTAGTCACAAGAAGGCTGATCTCTATGAGAGGGCTAGTTACCAGGTTGTCTCAAGAACCCTAACCACAATCCCTTGGGAGTAGTATTTGTATTAGAAGACCACCCAAGTTCTTCACCTACCTAGGGGAATACTATGAAAGAATTAGGGATGAGCTTGATCATGAGCCTACCACATACCAAGAAGCCATAACTTGTCCTGAAAAGAACCATTGGTTAGAAGCCATGAATGAAGAATACAAATCCCTAACTCAAACCGTATTTGTGAATTCGTACTCTACCTCAAAAGCGTAAGGCTATTGGGTGCACATGGGTCTTCAAGAAGAAGTTGAACTCATAGAGGGGAAAGTAGAAAAATATAAGGCTAGGCTAGGAGCCGAAGGGTTCCCCCAAAAGGAAGGGATTAACTATGATGAAGCCTTTTCTCCTGTTACGTAATTTCCATCCATTAGGATCCTTATAGCTATAGTTGCTCACTTTGATCTTGAACTTCATCAAATGGATGTGAAAACAACTTTTCTCAATAGGGAACTAGAAGAAGAGATATACATAAAACAACTAAAGGGTTTTGTAGACCAAGGAAAGGAGGCCCTAGTTTACGAAATTCATAAATCCCTTTATGGTCTAAAACAAGTATTGTGATAGTGGTACATCAAATTTCAAGAAACCTTGTCCAAGGTGGGGTTTACCTCAAATCCCCTTACTGCATTTATAACATGCTAAGTGGGAGTGATGTTGTGTTTATATCCTTTTATGTAGATGATATGCTAATAGTTAGTAGCTCAATGGCCCTTGTGTTGGAAACAAAAAATTCCTTTCGCTACACTTTGATATGAAAGTTTTAGGGGAAGCTTCATGTGTGTTGTGCATCAAGATAACAAGAAATAGAGTAAACCAAACCATTCAACTTTCCCAGTCAACTTATTGCAAAAGGGTTTTGGAAACGTTTGAAATGGATAAGTATAAGCCAATATCGACCACTATTAACAAGAAGACACAACTTAGTCTATAAATGTGCCCTAATGACAATGACGAGAAAAAGGCCATGTAAAAGAATACCCTATCGTTGTGCAGTAGAATCTCTGTTGTATGTCATGTCAGGAACAAGACCAAACTTGTCTTTTGCCATGACCATAATTAGCTGGTTCCAATGCAGCCCAGGGATTGAACATTGAAAGGCGGTTAAGAGAGTTCTAAGATATTTAAAAGGAACTAAGAACTATGCACTTACATATATATGGAGGGGGATAAAAAATTGTTGTGCAAGGGTATACAGATGCAAGTTTTTTAAGTCACCACGATGATATGAAATCCACATCTGGATATATATTCATGCTTGGTGATGGCATTATTTCTTGGAAATCAAAGAAACAGGATGTCGTGGCACTATCCACCATAGAATCAGAATATGTGGCATGTTGTCTGGTAGCCAAGGAGGCTGTATGGATAAAGGAGTTCCTCAATGAACTACAGTTTGAGCCTATGCGATGCGCATGTGCAAGGATCTTCTGTGACCACCAAGCCGCAATTTGTATGTCTAAGGAGCCACGCTTTCATATGTCCAAGCATACCAAACCGTAGTACTACTATCATGTTCGAAATGAGGTACAACTTGGAGAGATAAAGGTCACATACCTCCCACATAGGCAATGTTAGTAAACCCTTCGACAAAGGGGGTAGTAGAAAATATTTTTATAAAACATGTAGGCTGAGAGAGAGTGAGGAAGAGAGATTGTAAGGTCTTCATAGGCCTAGTGGGAGATATTGGAATTTTGTAGCCATTTAAAGGTCTTATGAGGGCATGTAATGAAATTTTGATAATAGTGGAATAATGAACTCTAGTGGGAGTATGGTCCAAAGGGGCCAAAGTTGGCAATACTGATGCCAAAACTCAAACCATGCTTGATGAGCTAGGCCGAGTTGGGTTTTAAAATCCTAGACTTGGGCATATAGCACAACCGAGAAGAGTTTGCAGGGTTAGCCCTTGATGAGGTCAAAGAGATGACTAGGGTAGTTAGCCAAAGAATGTAGTGATTTTTGTATGTGATTGGTAGGCATGATTATCACACGACATGTATATATCATAGTCGTATTGGGAGGTAGACACCATTGAGGGTGTACATGTGCAAGAGATAGCCCCCATGCACCAATTGTAATGTATGTGCACAGATCTGTGTGACCTAAACTTGTCTTTAGGGGGGAACCTGTAGTCCATAGATTAGGATTGTGTTTTTTTTAGCTATTGGTTGGCTTTGGTAGCCCAATCATGAACCCTTCTGATGGACTGTGGGTCATGGGTACTATTGGGTCAGTTTGAGAAAGCGAGTGTGGTTCATGGTCTCTAGTAGAAATGGAGTGCCTTAGTATTTTTACATCTAGTGTGGTTCCTTAACGAAGTTGGAACTGAATCCCATTAAATTAATTTAGAAATAATTAATTTGATTTTAAATTATTTTTATATTAATAGAAATAATCTATTAATAGGCTTAAACAAATTTATAAATAGGCTTAAACTGCATTTTCAGGTATTTAATAAATCAGAGAGAAAGAAAATAGTAAAATATTTTCTCAAAATCATTAGACTCATGGGCCCCACCAATTGAGATCATGTGGGGAGGTGTGTGGGGCCCACTAGAGCCCCGTAAGTGGCACACCCCACATTTAGTATACAAGTTACTTATTTTGTGTTGACATGCAAGATGCTATTCAATCAATTGAATTGAAACACAAATTTTAAAATGGAAGCTAATTGACTTTTCAAAAGAGGCATGTGCAGAAAATAAAATGAAAGAGAATTATATTTTCCATGTATTAAATATTTGATGGGATTAGGTCATAGCAGTTGAGGAATAAGATTCTAACACCTTCCATAAGATCATGATGGCTGATCTATGGATTGTAAGACTAAGATTTCTCACCCCACAGGTCTCTTTTGATCTATGGTCTTGATCAAATCTCCATAGGATGGCTAAACCCTAACCCTAATCACAAGTCTATATATTGTCTTATTTTGAGGCGTCCCATTCTCTACAACACAAGTAACATCTCTCTCACTCTATCTCCAAAAGTGGCACGCCACTCTCTCTCATCTCTCTAGCCTCATCTCAGCCCTTTCTCTCATACTTCGAAAATTTTAGAGAAACAAAAAGGGGGCACGCCGCGCACACATAGATCAAGGGACCAAGGGCCCAAGCTTGTTTTGTTACTTGCATACTGCTTAAGAGTTCTAGCCAAGGCTTCCCACATTTATGAGATCTAAGAAAGATCTTGATCCCGTTTGCTATCGGAAGAGGAGACCACGAGTGGGGTGAAACATGTTCAATTGAGGTAATCCTTTGGCAATTTATTTTCGTTTGCTGCAGTCTATGTTTCTTGTTCCCAAGTCCATGTTTATGTAATTTTCTTAATGCAATAAAGAGTTGTATTAAGTGGTAGCAATTGAGAATCCAAATTTGTGTTCTTACTTCATTCTTTTGAGTTTATTTTGTACTTTGGACCTTTGTAAGTGTTCTAGCTGGCTAAGAAAAAGAAAAATTTTAAACTACATAAACCGTGCTACTTCACCGTGTTTAACTTTCACATCCTGCAAAGAGGGGAACTAACCATGCGTGTTTGTCAATCGACACTCATTTGACCAAATAATCTAGGCCCTCATTTGAGTATTGATGCATGATATACTTTGGGAAGCGACCTGTCATGTTTTAGTCGAAGGAATGACCCATCGATGTGGTCACAGACTGAGGAAGAGAATATTGACAAAAAGTCATATATATATATACACAGACACACGTCTGTCATGTATGTAAGCTAAAAATGGTGTTACCCCACCTCATCTCCACTTTTGATTGTGTGAGGTACCTATATGGCTAGAAAAAGCCTCCATATTGGTCTCCTCCAAATAACGAGGATTTGAAGCTCTATGATGTTCCAATCCCATAAAGCCACTATCCACTCCAATGGATGGTGCAGATCTGATTTTGGAGAAGCAATGGATTTAGAACATTTTTTTAGGTTCCAAATCATATCTTATTTGAAGGGGACTGTTTTAGAGGCTTTCAGGAGCTTTTTGGGTCCTCACTCAAGGAAAAGTGGTGGATGGGATGAAGGAATCTCATTTTCTTCATGATCGTTGGGGTCCACAAAAATTTTCCCTAGATGTGCATGTCAGGTATGCTGTGTGTGTGTTTTTGCTTCTTGTGAGTTATTTGTATTTCTATTCATTATGAGTTTCTGAGATTGGACAAGAGCTGTAGGGGAAAAATTCTTTGTTTCATGTGCTGGAAGAGTAATGGCAGATAAAATGTAACTTGTAATGATCAAAGTGCCATGGATAGCTTCATGAACAGCGTCTTCCCAAACACCATTAGGTCCCCAGAATCGGAAGGAATGCTTACCACATGTTATTTCTGGACTAGATATAAAGTTGTAAGATAATAAATACCAAGTAGAGGAGCCAGAATCTATGTGACTGTTTTCGGTGCTAGATTAGATGGTGATCTCATGCTCGTCTGGAGGCTTCAGATGGCTAGTTAATTGGAAGTCGGAAGGTGTTCTATTTGAGTGTTTCTTTACTTCTCAATCCCATGTCTTGGCATGTGTTAAAGGAATCTCATGGTAATGACTTTGGAGAAGAAGGTTATTATGAGCTTCAACTTGCTGTTGTTCTTATAATTGTATGGAGCAGCTCTCTGCTTATTTACTTCTCTGAACTCAAGTTGGCAGCAGCCAGCCTTTTACATTTCTGATCTACTTTTTGTTACGTAAAGCTGGGGGTTTCAACATTCCACGTAGGTGCTGGTATAAAGAACTCTAGCACTTGGCCACACTGGGAGGCCTCATAGCCAGTAGTTAGCACAAGTGAGAGGCATCTACAATTCAAGGATCAACATTTAAATGTTGTTGAAATAGCTAGTTGATTGGACTAGATTTTTATTTTTGGTTATTGAGTTAAAACTAGAAGGAAGGTTTGGTATGCAAGTTATTGGAGTTAAATAATAAAATGTTTGTTTTGGTGCAGAGTTTTATTCGCATATATTGAGGTTAAATGACTCTCTGAGATTCATATTAGCATTCTGTTTTATTCGCATATATTGAAGTTGAATGACTTTCTGAGCTTCCTATTAGCATTCTGTATTTTCCTCTTTATGTAACCATCACAATTAGTGTTGTAGGATTGGAGCAGAAGAAGTCAAAAATAGACTCAAGAAACTTGGAGCAGATGACGTGTTCACAGAAAGCCAATTGGAAGTGAAGAATATCAAGTCTCTTCTGGTATCATCATCCTTTCTTTATACTTCTTCTGAAATTGAGTACCATTTGGAGATAAAAGTAGTCTTTCAAGTGTGAGATTGTTCTTTTAACACGTTTTAATTAGTTGATCTGCCTTGCATAATTCACTAGGATGTTGCAGTTTCCAGCTCCACTGAATTTCTTTCTTCTTGTTTCAAATTCTTTTAGGGTAATCTATCTGAACCAGTGTTGGGCTTCAATTGCACTGGTGGTAATGCAGCTTCTTTAGTCCTTAGATTCTTAAGGTACACGCGTTTCTCTTTTTGTGATCTTCCAAAAAGAATGTGTGCTTGTGAGAACACATGCGTGCTCCCGTGCACATAACTGCATGTATGGATGATTGATCAAATTGATGAAGGAATGTTACAGGCAGGGGGGGACGATGGTGACCTATGGAGGCATGTCGAAGAAACCAATCACTGTTTCTACCTCCTCTTTCATATTTAAGGTAATGAGGTCACAAATATAAGTTTCGTGCAAGTTTCTTCTCTTTATAAGCTGTAGGACTTGTTGATAAATAGACCTAGACACAAACAACCTAGAAATAGATATTATGGGAAATTATGGCATCCAGTCTATGTTTATGCTTTGAGCATCCACAAGCATGCTAGACACCGTTGGATCTAAAATTTTGAGATAAAGTGCCCTACAGGATTCTTGTTTTCTGAATAGGTAGCTTCAACTTCTCCTAAATCTTCATGCTGTAATCAAGATTTCGGTTCTGCCTTTGTTAATAGAAAGTTCTCCATTAAACTAAAAGAAGAGGACCATCAGCAATAGTTTAACAAAAAGAAAACAGAATGTAGAAGCTGAGAAAATGCGAACTTGGGTGGGTCAACCCTTGACCTAGACCCAACACCACCAGTTATAAGTTGGACCTTGACTTTTTTTGGGTCAAAGTCAATTGCGCCCGGACCGATCAATAAAAAATATATAAGAAAACAGATAATATGTAGTTTATATTGTATACTTAATGTTATTAAAATGTATTTATACTAATATATACCAGGTCGGGTCGGGTCTGGTCGGGTTGGGTTGACCACTGATCCCTGTACTCGAATCCGAACCCAAACCCAAACCCGACCCAGGTCAAGTTAGGGGCAAATGGACCTAGCCCCAACCCATCAAGTCCAAAATCTCCAGACCCGAACCCAATTAGGTCGACCCGACTCAATTCCCACACCTAATGACATCAAAAATAGCCGTGAGAAAAGAGAAAGTGGAGGATGGTAGCTCAGAGGGGCATATTCAATTTTGGGGCATACTTTCATTTTGACAACCCAACTATCTGTTTGTTTTCCACTCTCCCGACTCGGGCTTGAACTTACTCTGCTTCCCTCTGCCCCTCTCTCTCTCTCTCTCTCTCTCTTAACGTTGCAAGGAACACCCACTAATTCAAGGTCCTCACATCTGTACAACCAAAATCCAATGCATATTTTTCTAAAAATATGTCTGCTCGGTAAGTATGGTGATTCATTTTTTCAATACCTCAAAATAAGAATAATTACACGTAAAAAAAAATTGGGGATCTAATCTTTTGAATTTGTTTATTCTAGGAAAGTCTATGTAAAGAATATATTTGCCACTTTTTTGCCAAAATCATCCCAAAAGAAACTATCGTCTATTATGAAAATGCAGATTATACTTAATAACTTGTTTCCCCCCCAAAATGCAGATTATACTTAATAACTTGTTTCCCCCCCCAAAATCCCTCAAGGAAAGTGGGGGTAAAAACCATCTCTTCTGAAAGGGTATTGTGACATGATGTCAGCCACGATTGAGGTTTCATTCCATGACTGGACGCTATCTTCTATTATGAAAATGCCGAGTATACTTAATAACTTGTTTCTCCCCAAAAAAAAACCATCTCTTCTGAAAGGGCATTGTGGCATGATGTCAGCCAGGATTGAAGTTTCATTATACGATTGCACCATTTTCTAAAGAGGACATTCTGTATATGTTTGTATGTTTTTCTTTCTGGCTTGTTACAATTGAGAGAGAAAAAGTCAACAATTTCACCCAAAAAAAAAAAAAGATTTGAGAGAGTAAATTTAAGGACAAGATAATGCCTATTACAGCCCATTATACAAGACTGTTACCGTCACAACACTCCCCCTCTAGCTGGAGCATATATGTCATAGATGCCTAGCTTGTCCAAAGTATCCTTTAGTCGAACTTGGTTAGAGGCCTTAGTATGTCTGCCAATTGATTCTCAGATCGAACAAATGGAGTAGTATTGTGTTTGAAGCGACCTTTTCTCTGACGAAGTGGCAGTCAACTAAAATATGCTTGGTTCTTTTATGAAATATAGGATTTGAAGTGATAAATTTGTTGCTTCATCACCACACTGTAAAGGAATAGGAGCTTATACAATAATATCCATCTCTTACAAAAGAGAACAAAGCCAAATTATTTCACATATAGCACTTGCAATTGCTCAATACTCGGCTTCTGTTTAAGATAGAGCTACAGAACTGCTTCTTAATCGTCCAGGTGAGTAAATTACCACCATCATAAAGTAGGCACTGTTGGGTTTCGATCAAGAGAACACCCAACCCAATCTATATCTCAAAAACCTTGTCCATCAAGGTGACCATGACTTGTATAAAGTAGCCTTCTCCCTGGAGCAGATTTCAGATATTGTAAAATGTGAAAACAACCACTAAGTGATGGGAGCATGGCGCATTGCATAAACTGACTTGCCACACTTACAACATATGTAATGTCTGGCCGTGTTATAGTCAAATAAATATCTACCCACTAATCTCTAATATACACCAAGATTACTCAGAGGCTCTGAGTGCTGATCATACAATATGTGGTTAACCTCAATAGGAGATTCCACTGGTTTAGCTTCAAGGATTCCCATGACATTGAGAAGATCGAGAGTATACTTTCTTTGAGATAAAAAAAATTCCTTGTTTAGAGACCATGTCACCTCTATTCCGAGGAAGTATTTTAATGGACCAAGATCCTTGCTGTCAAAAATACCCACCAAGAGATCTCACTCCATGAATAAAAGTATTCTTCATGTCTAATTGCTGGAGTGGCCATTTCCTGTTTATTGGAATAAATAAAAGTACCCGTATTGATTTCAATTTTGCTACAGGAGCAAAAGTCTCCTTATAGTCAACCTCATATAACTGTGTAAAATCCAATGAATTCAGACCATTTGGTTTGTGCTCCACGGTATACACCCACCTATATCCAACCGCATACTGTCTTTCTGGCTGATCCCAAGTTCACTATTTCTCAAAGGCAATGATTTCCTCAATCATGTTTTCCATTATGGAGGAGGTAGGGAATAGGAACAGAGGAAGTAGAGCAAAGGTAGGTGTGAAAGGAAGGTGAAAGTGAGGCATAAGAAACAAACTTACTGACTGGATGAGAAGTAAAAGTCCTTTTTTCTTTTCTTACAGCAATAGGTAAATTGAGTGGAGAAGGAATAGGGTAATAGGGGAAGTACCTGATGAGGCAACAAGTTGGGGTTTATGGTTTACATTAGACTTTCCTTTGTTCTTTTTCTGGGTGTACACTTTTAGTTGTTTCTCAATAGATTCCACCTATTCTTTTGTTGGATTACTCAAACTATCTGTGACCATTGGAAGAGTAATAGGATTGTCAAGTGGCATAGTGAATATTGAATCTATTTGGAAAGAAAAATAAGGTATATTCCCAAACAAGTTAACATCCTTCCAGACATATTTTCTTTTAGTTTTCGGACAGTAGCACTTGTGTACTTTTTGAGAGTTTGAGTATCCTAGGAACACATATTTAGCAGATTGAGGTCCTAGTTTATTCCTAACTGGCCCTAGGTATGCGCAAAACAAATACAACTAGAGGTTTTCAGTGGAAGAGAAAACAGAGGAAGTGCATGATGGAAAAGTTTAAAAGGATAAGCAGCATTGAGAATAGGTGTAGGCATCCTATTGATCATATAAGTTGCGGTAAGAACTGCTTCATCCCAATAGGTCTTAAGAACCTTCTTTCTTATTAAAATACCTCTTTACCTAACAAAATGTCTATATTTGGGTTCTGCCACACCATTTTGTTGTGGTGTATAAAAACACAATGTTTGAGTTTCTATACCATGTTCAAGAAAATAATTTTTTAACCCATTCTTGATAGTCTCGTGCATTATTAGAACAAAAAATTTTAAGTTGGGTGAAATATTTTAACTACTAAAGGTACTTCATTGAAATCATACAAGGGAGAGTAGCCCCCCAAACTGCGGGGAGAGTAGCCCCCCAAACCGCAGGGGGGCTACTCTCCCTTGTATGATTTCAATAAAGTACCCTTAGTAGTAGCCCTGCGGTTTGGGGGGCTGCACATTGAAATCATACACGGGAGAGTAGCCCCCCAAACCGTAGGGCCACACAAGTATTTTGGCACCTAGGCAGTCTGGGCCCTGGCCACCTCCACCTTCTTGAATATTGCATAAGATAAATCCAAGAATAATGAGAGGAGCCATCGATGAATGAGATAAAATACCAATATCAAATGACTGGAACAGCCCCCCCCCCTTCCCCTCCCAAACATCAAAATGAACAAGATGGAATGGCTTAGAATTTCTATTTTCACTAGAAGTACAAGAGGTCCTACAATGTTTAGACAATTGACAGGTCTCACATTGTCGGTGAGGAACATTCAAAGAAACAAACATATCTGGAAACAATGACTTTAAAGATTTCAGAGACATGTGGCCTAAGAGGGTGTGCCACAGGAGGAATACAAGACTCAATGCTGAGAGCAATAGAAGTGCATCCTGTTTTGAACAAGTACAATCAATTGTTTTCATGACCACAACCAATCGTCTTTCTCGTCAGGTCCTGAAAAACACGATGTGAGGGGTAAAATGTGACACTGCAGTTAGTTGTTTTGTCAGGCTACTAACAGAAAGAAGATTGGAAGGAAAAGAAGGCACATGTATCTCAAAGAGTAAGGACAAGGATGATGAAAATTTATAAGTAGCACTCCTAAAGGCACTGGTCTTGGATCCCTAAGCAAGTTTAACACTACTTAAAGCAGGAAAAAAAGACAAGCAACCAACTCTTACCAGTCATATGGTCAGTAGCCCCTAAATCAACAATCGAGGGTGTAAAAGAGGTGGAGTTGGAGACATGGTATGCAGTTTCATATGTACCTGGCTGCTCTACTGGGGACTTAGAGTTGACTAAAGCCTTAGGAGCAGTCAACTGGTGCTGTAAATCTTTGATGGCCCGATCTCTTTGATCGTGTTCATTGGGTTTTGTGCATGAGGTTTCCTCCCCCTTGCCTGATGCAGTATGGATGCTTGTATTCCTCAATTTCAATCTCAAGTCGGACACAAGTCCCAACAATGCTCTCGAGTGTGACTCCTCTTACTACAATCGGAGCATTTGAGCTTCTCCTTTCCAGCAGGAGAAAGTGGTGGCATGATTTGGTCCTTTCGTACCTGCTTTTCCTTGCTTGAAGCTTGTTGCAAAGGCTAATCGTTCATAATGGATGTTGGAGTTTTGTCCTTCTGCAACAACCTTTCTACATAATTATAGATTGATTCAACAGTGAGCAAGTTGTTCTTTCTTAGAAGTAAGAACTTCTACTCTCTGGAGTTCAAAGTCAGGATGTAAGGCTTTTTAAGAATAGAAAGATCCTTCGTTGCTCGACCGGTTTTTTAATGTTATCAACATTGAGTTTAATAGGCTGATAGTGGTCTAGTTCTTCCCACTTATGCCTTGGTATCCCAAAGTACTCTTCCACAATCATTTCTCCTTGTTGCAAATTTGCTATTTCATGGTGCAATTGGTAAATCATAGCCATAGGATCTCGCTGTAAGTATGTCTTGGCTACTGCTTCCCACATATCCTTGGGATCCTTTAGAAGCATCAATCTCCTGCTGATACTTGGCTGCATGGAGTGAAGGAGCCAAGCCATTACTGTCAAGTTCTCACTATCCTATTCATCATAGGATGGATTATTTGTGGGATGCTCTTTCACTTTTTCTGTGATATAACCCAATCTCCTCCAAACAATTTGACAGATTGGGACTATTCTAAGTAGTTTGTCTCATCTAGCTGAACTGTAGTAATCATCAATCCTGGGTGGTTAGATCGATTGCTTCCCTAGGAAATATTGTGCTTGATTTCTGACATTTTCATTCTCTCTCGAACTTCAACCCTAAGGAATTTTTTTTTTCAAGGTACTAATTCCTTAGTTTCAAATGTGAGGTTGCTTGAAATGTGAGATTGCTGAAAATATGAGGTTGCTGGAAATGTGAGGTTGCTGGAAATATGAGATTGCTTATGCGCCACAGCTTCAAGCCCAAGAAGGAAGAAAAATCATGATTCTAAGGTCACCCGAAATACTGGATATCTTAGGGTATCAAGCCTTGCTTTGATAGCATGTTAAGATTGAGAGACAAAGGAGAGTGCAAATTCAAGCACAAGATAAAGATCACTTTATTAAAATCATGGGGCAATGTACCTTATATAGTTATAGCCCATTATGCATAACTGTTACATGGCTATTATAACCCATTATGCGAGTCTATTACATGGCTGTTACAGCCCATTATACAAGACTGTTACATGGCTGTTATAGCCCATTATGGAAGACTTTTACATGTCTGTTACTGCCCATTATGCAAGACTGTTACATGGTTGTTATTACCCATTATACAAGACTGTTACATGGTTGTTACAGCCTAGTATACAACACTCTTGCATGACTTTTACAGTCACAACATGGCCAAAATCCCAAAAAATCTAAAAAAAATATGCCTTGGGTTTCTCCATTATCGCTATTGATTAATCTTAATATTATTTTTAGTGCCACAAATCCACGTGACATATTGCAATGGAGTCCTAAGACCAGCTTTTTGTCTTTCAGAAACATTTGCTCTTCAATTTCAGTGTATTACAAAGCACTTCAGTGTTGGGAGATTGGTTCAACGGGGTTTAGGTAAAGTGTAGCGAGTGAGAAACAACGGAAGATGGGCAATGCTTTGTGGAGAGAGAAAGGAATTGGCGATGGAGAGATGGGAAGGGCCCAGCAAAGAGGGAAAGAGGGGCGGGAGGGGGGACTTGTTGCATGGGGGTTAGAACCTTTGGAAGAGACGATGGGTCCTGGTATAGAGAGATGGATGAGCATTGCTTTTAAGAGAGAGGACTTGTGTGCTATTGAGTGAGAGAAATATCTATTGATAGGACTGGCACTAAGAGAGAGAAATGGGTGGAAAGTAGCGGTTACCGGGGCAATGAATGTCCCAATAATTCTTGGGCGCTTATCTAAAATTGTACGCGTATACTTTGCTGGGTGTTACTACAATTATGTTTTGAATGCTTCCACTTTTTTTTTTTGAGAGCTAATTCTCACTAGCTATAAGACCATGTGTCACACTCCCACGCGTCTCGCTCAATTATAAACCGCTTTCACTTTAATTTATTATTTTTGAATGTTAGCTTGGGACCTGGTGAGAGTGGAAATGTAGACATCGCGTTGTGGCTCCTGCCACCCTGACCGCCTCTGCCTAGAGCCCATTCTCTCTTCTACTCAATTATTGGTAGTGAACAATAAATACTTTTTCCTTCTCGAGGCTGCATTCATGTTCCAAGCCAGGGCACATAGCCGTGAGAAGATCTACCAGATGCTCAAGAATTTTATCCTCCTACTCCCTTTACTTCTTCTTTAGTCACTAACCCACTAACCCAACTGAGAAGACCATAACTGATCCTCATAACTCCATGGCCACCTACCGAATAGAGCACACAATTCATCTCAACATGCTCTAATACAATCTCTTTATGCCTTTTCCTTCGTGTTGCAGCTTACCATGCCAAAGCTGTTTGCTGCAGGATCTTTCTTTGAGAGGGTTCTGGTTGCAAAATTGGATGACTTCACACAAGGCAGATGAGTGTAGAGTGATGATAGACTACATCTTGGACTTGGTTCATGAAGGGAAGTTCAAATATGAGTAAGCCCCTCTCCTCAATAAGAAATGTTATTCCGTTTGTCTACTAGTAAATTCAGGAGTTACTCATCATTCTCTTGACAATTTAGACTCTCTCACACACACACATCGCACACACAAATACACGTGCGTCTTCAAATGTACATGTGCCACATGGACTCAGCCATGTGCAAGCCAGTGTGGAAGAGAGTCTCTCTCACACACATGGGTCCTCAAATGTACATATGCGACATGGACTCAGCCACTTGCAAGCCAGTGGAAGAGAGAGAGAGAGAGAGAAAGAGAGGTCTTTGTTGGAATTTGTGACATTTATGGATTACATAGTGTCCATCATCCTAACTGGCTGATGTGTATGGCATTAGTTCGTATTGTTGTCAATGATGTCCTTCTTGGTACATATTTATATGTTGCTGATTTGTTGATCCTTTCAGGATGGAGCTGGTCCCCTTTCAGGATTTCCACAGGGCTCTAGATAAAGCACTTGGGAAGCTGGGAAATCATCCCAAGCAAGTTTTGAAATTTTGATGAAACAGAACATGCATCATGGAGTTCAAGAAGGGTCATTTTTGAGTTTGAATGGGTGTTGGTTTCCTAGTCTGTATTAAAAGAAGATACCAACTGAAATCAGCATTTACTTTGGCTCCCCCTTCCATCCATATCTGGACGAGAGCCCGAACACACATATTATATGTATTGGAGTTATGGAAACTTCTATATACTATAGTATTGGATGATAGGAATGAAAATGCACTGTTTTTTTTTTGACAATAGATAAAGCAACGTGAGAAATGCAAGGAGTCTCTCTCTCTCTCTCTTTCCACATGCATGTGAGTGTACCATGGTATGTGCCGGTCTCATCCATGTATGCACATACAAAGCAAAAATCTCTCTTGTACAACGGTATCGATTTATATCTTTATTTGTGTTTATTGAATGCGGCTTATTGGTGGAAAATTTGACTCTAGGCCCCTGAATTGGGACAAAAGATTGAGGATTGGCGAATAGCTCATAACACTCGGATCATGCTCCTGAGATCAAAATACTAAATGGCTAGCCTAGGAAGGAAAGGGAGAAACCAAAGATCCAAAGTTCAAAATGGCCAGCCCAAAATTTGCAAGAATTTTTCGGAGAGCTGTAAATAATTCTCTAATGGCTCCTGAATTGGGCCAAAGATTGAGATCAAGCTCCTGAAATCAAATACTAAAGAGCTCCAAGGGAACTCAGAGCTTGCAGGAAACGTAGGATGAGAAAAGAAGGAAGTGGTGAAGCTAATTGTACGAAGTCATTTTGGGCGTTTTTTTAAATCAGTTTGTTGGAACATTTTGATAGCGGTGAAGAACATATCAATTTGTTTTTACTGTGGTTTTGAGCAAATCTTTGAGCGTGCAACTTAGAAATTCAGGAGTACTTTCCTTATTTGGTTGTACTTGGAGTGTTCTCGCTGGTATGTTTGCATTTCGGTTTTGTAACCATTTGCATTTCGGTTTTGTAACCAAATTGGGGGCGTTAAAACACTTTGAAGAAAGATAGTTCTTATCGTGCCTCTAGATCTCAGATATACTCTATCTCTCTATGACAAGATTTTGAGCGGATAATGTTTTAAGGGAAAATATCTCCAAACACGGGGAGAGAGAGAGAGAGGGGTTTTGCTTTTTGGGTGCCTCTCTTTCTCCATTAATCCTGGTTTTCTTTATAAAAAAAGACTAGTTCTTCATCAATGGTTAGGATTGAGAATCACCCATTCTGGATCCGAACCTCGGAATTTGGATCCTATTCGGATCTAGGTGTGGATCCAAGATTAGGATCTGGATCTAAAATGTAGATCCAAATTAAAATCCAGATCGGATTTCGATGAGGTGGATCCAATCTGGATCCCACTTGGTTTTTAAAAATAATAATAATAATATTTATATTAACTGTGGCTAAGTGCTTTGTATTAGTAGGGTTTGAAGTTCCATGGCAGTTTGCGGATGGTGCTTTATTTATGTCAAGCGTGTCTTCTGGTATTTTGTGTTGATTTAGAGATAGAATCCATGTATTTCTTCAGCTACTTGCGTTCTCTCGGCTTAGAGAGAAAAAGTGCTCATGGGCTTCCATGAAGATTTTCACTCTCGGTGTTCTATGTTGTGTGTGAGCGAGAGAGAGACATTCATCAATATAGGAATGAGGTGCATCCCTAGGGTGAGTGTACACCTAAGTGGGCTACACCTTTTTTATATTTGACTTACATTACTACATGAAAAGAGGTGGGGAGAAGTTGCACATCTTCATAAGGGGGTTATCCTCCCATGAATGTCATGTACTATGCACATTCATGAGGAGGTTACTCCCACAAGAATGAGGGAAGCATTTCTGTCACTATAAAAAGGGAACGGGTAGGGGTTTCTACACACGACAATATATACACGAGAAAGGTATGAGAGGTGTGAGAGCTCATATTGAGAGAGAGAAAGTATGTGTGAGAGAAAATACAATTTCACTCTCATTCGAGTTCTAATGATAAAACCAGCTCTGAAAGATAGAGTTGTGTATGAGAGTCGAGCTCGGACTATTCTTCAATTGCATTTGTAAAAGTGCTTATGAGCTTCCACCTCACTCGGGATTTACGGTGTGGAACAAATTTCGATAGCGCTCTAGTAGTTGTCGAACGTGCCTACGAGAGTTGATCATTCTTCTCTACACTCATGCACCAAAACTCTTTTGCGAGCACTCTTGTATAATACTCGGTTCCTGGTTGTTTTATTTTGCTTCCGTTTTGGCCGTTGAACCTTTTTTTTTTCCAACATTGGTATGAGAGCCATCGTAGACCCGGGTTCCCGATTGTGCCCGCATTATCGTTCCGCCTTAATTTTTTTTGAAGGTTCGGTTATGGTTAGCGTATAATATTGCAAAGTGCACATGATGGTTATATTAAAACCATGAATAGGTGCACTATGTAACTTTATGTATCGACCATATAGTCACGCAGGCCTTACACATTGAGGAGTTGCCAGCCTTATGTATGGGCTATACAAGTTCATGCCTCATAGACCATGAGCATCATGGCTACTTGATTTTTATAGGCATCACATGCATGGAAGGCCCTAGTTATTTTTTTTTTAGCGTTTTAATGCTACAAATAAAGTTTTATTTTAGTGGGAATGCATCTAGGAAGGTGCACCGTGTGCAAAGTGTAAGGTATTTGATATGCAAGATCCAAAAAATAAACGTGGTAATGATTACAAGCAAGAGCTCAATGTGGCTAGGCGAAATTTTCATATCAAGACTTTTAATGGTCAAGTTTTTCGAAATAACTAGATAACAAGTATAAAAATGATAGTGCAATCATGGATCAAACATACCATCAAACATCTATATTAATAGGTACAATTTTGTTGTTTTGACTTAGAATGACTTCTAAAAATGTGATCGCGGATCTGACTAAAGGTGAAAAGTTGAGAGGGAGTAATTTTTCTATGTGGCATAGGAAAATATAATACATTCTAAATGAGCAAGGTACTCTTGAACACCTAACTACCATTAAGTAAAAACCTGAACAAATTGTCGCAGAGGAACTTCTCCATGATTATGAGGCATGGGACAATGTTGACCATAACACTCGCTTTACTTTGCTAAGTGCTATGGTTGATGACCTCATTCGCGAATTTAAGGGATTCATCACGGCAAAGGTTATGTGGGATGCGCTTCAACAGAAGTATGCTGACACTTCTGTTGCTCGGTTACGAGCCTTATCTATGGCTTTTGAGATGTATGTGGTATAGGAAAATGCAATACATTCTAAATGAGCAAGGTACTCTTGAACACCTACTACTATTAAGCAATCGCTCTAGTTGCCCATGCAAGCAATCCTCAAGGACATAAACCTTGAGGTAAGTCAAGGACTAGGGCACCTCAAAGGGAGGAGTAACTGAAGCAAGAGGCTGAGGAAAAGAAAAAGATCAAGTATAGGCGTTGGAGGCGCACAAGGGACAAATCTGAAATAACTTGCTATAATTGCGAAAATATAGGCTATCATGCATGCAAATGTCCTGAACCTAGAAATATACGAACTGATTTCCCTAATTATGCAAATGTTTGCACTCAGGCGCTTGTTGCTCATTCACAATTTACTGGGTGGATTATGGATTCAGGAGCGATGAGGGATATAACGAGTGATCGAGAAGAGTTTGTTGAGCCATAAACTTTGCGGGTTGGAAGCTAGAAGATCTTCATGGGGAATTACGCATCATAGGATGTGCTAGGGGTTGGAACTTGCCAACTTCGATTCTGAATTAAACGAACTTTTCTTCTCCATGAAGTTCTTTATGCTCCTGAAATGAGACAAAGTTTGCTTTCAATTCTATTTTTAGTCAGAGACGGATGCTTTATCAGTTTTATGCTTAGTTATGCTACATTTACATTTTCGGATCTGGATGGTTTTCACTATTATTGTTGGATTATGAATGACTTGTTTGTTTTGAATAATGATGATATTAATGTTTCACTTCCTTCTACCTTTAAGACATCTTCATCTTTTTCCACCTCTTCTATTAGGAAAAGATATGATGATCCGATCAACCAAAGAAAGATTGTTGCCTTTATCCAAAATAGATCTATCTATCTGTGAACTATGTATAGCTGGAAAATCAACTAGATAGCCCTTTCCTAAAGCAAATAGAGCAACCAGTCTTCTAGACATAATCATTCTGACATTTGTGGTTCATTTAATGAGATGGCCCATGATGGTTTTCGTTATTTTGTCATATTTATCGATGATTATTCTCGATATGGATGTATACCTAATCTCGCATAAATCACAAGCAATAGACTGCTTTCTTTGTTTTATGCTAGAGGTTGAAAATCAATTGGACAAAATAATTAAGGTACTTCGCATTGATTGAGGGAAAGATTACTTATCTGATCAAATTAAGAAGCTTTGTGAGGATAAGGGAATCTGTAGACAAGAGACGATGTCCAACACTCTATAACAAAATGATCTTGTAGAAAGAAGGAATCGTACTCTGTTGGACATGGTGAGGTCTATGATGACTCATGCCAACCTCCCATTATCATTTTGGGGAGATGAACTCCTTACTGCGATATATGTCCTAAACAGAGTGCCATCAAAATCCATTCCAAAGACCCCTTATGAGTTATCGATAAGTAGAAAGCCATATCTTTCCCAATTACATCCTTAGGGGTCAGTTGTACACGTTCACATCCCTTCTCAATTGATAGTGAAACCAGACAGGCGATCTCGCGAGTGCATTTTTGTCAGATATTCTGAGCACTTGAAGGGATATATTTTTGTCAAGAAGGTAATGGTGGTGAGATGAAAGAAATAGAGTCTCATGATGTAGATTTTATAGAGACGAAATTCCCTAACAAGCAACGGTCTTGTATGCCTGAAAAGCTCTATGAAGAGCCTAAATATCTGACATACATTGAGGTGCTTCTTTCGCTTGAAGGTAATAGTGGGAGTTTTCCCATTATTGTTAATGATAGTGAGAGTGAGCCACCGGTTGAGAATGAGCAACTGACCTACATTGAGTCACCGACTATGCTAGAGGCACCTATTGAGAGTGAATCGCAAGTCGAACTTCGAATGAGTCAACGTTGAAAAGTTCCTAATAGACACTTCGAAGTAGAGGGTCTTACATGCATTTTATTTGATGTTGATGAGCCTAGCTCATTCCAAGAGGCCTTGAATTCTCCTGTTGTGAAGCAGTGGATGTTTGTTATGTAAGACGAGTTTAGTTTCATGGAGGAAGCAAGTGGGTCTTGAAAATCAAGAAGAATGTAGATGAAACTATAGATAAGTACAAAAGCCCGCTTAGTTGTAAAAATGTTCACCCAAATTGAGGGAGTTGACAACGATGATACATTATCTCCGGTGGTGAGAATGACATCGATTCGCTTAATCCTAACAATCGTCGCACATATAGATATGAAACTCTTCTAAATGGATATGAACATTACTTTTCTAAATGGTGACTTGATGGAAGAGAGCTATATGGAGCGACCTCAAGATTTTGTAGCCCTTGGCCTTGAGTGCAAAGTGTGCAAACTCAAGAAGTCCATATATGGTCTTAAGCAGTCATCCAGAAAGTGGTATATCAAATTCCAAAGGGCTTTAATGACTTATGGTTTTGAAATGTTTCAAGAAGACCATTGTGTATACATTAAGAAGTATAAGAAAAACATCTAGTTATTGTCTTGATATGTTGATGATAGTTTATAGTTGAGAATGACTTGGAGCAACTTCTTGCCATGAAAGAGTGGTTCTCTTCCAAATTTGAGATGAAGGACATGTGTGGGACGAGTTACATATTCGGTGCTAAAATATATTAAGATTGCTCTAAAAGGTTTCTTGTAATGTCACACGCAACATATATCCAAATGATTATTGAGCGGTTCCATTTGAAAGACTTGAAACTCATAGATACTCCGGTTGAGAAAAGGCATCTATAAGTCTCGACATGTATCTGCGGATAGAAGCTGAGAGGAACAAAATATCTCGTGTTCCATATGCAAGTGCGGTTAGTAGTTTGATATACGCGATACTCGATACACGTGCAGATATTGCCTATGCAGTGGGTCTTATTAGCTAGTATCAGAGTAATCCAGGACAAAGTTATAGACAAGCAGTCAAGAGGATTTTCGATACCTTCGGGGAACCTCGAGTCAGATACCATATTTCCAAAGAACCGATTTGCGGCTATGGGAATATAGTGATATTGATTAGGCAGCAGACCTAGATGAGCATAAATCGACTTCAGGTTGACTTCTTGCTAGGAGGCGCTGCAGTTTCATGTTATAACAAGATGTACTCGTGTGTCGCTGTCTCCATTATAGAGTCTGAATATATTGCTTGTAGTGGAGCAGTTCAAGAAGCTGTATGGTTGAGGAGATTCTTAAAGAACTTGGGTGTTGTTGCAATTGGTAATGAGCTTGTCACGGTATTTTGTGATACTACAGTGACACTTGCTTTTGCAAAAGACCCAAAGTACCATGAAAAGTCAAAACACATTGATATTAGATATCACAATATTTGAGACATTGTTGCACATGGACATGTGGTGTTAACTCATATTCCTACAACTTAAATAGTAGCAGATCCCTTGACTAAGGCAATTGTTACGGCTGGACACTAGACTCATATAAGAACGACAGCCTCAGGACCCTATGAGTTTATGTTACACTATAGGATCTTGGTAATCTGTTATAATGGAATATAAACGTTATTTTGTGTTATGATAGATGGTTTGTGAACTTCAATATACACAAACGCACAATAGTGTGAGATTATCACTACTCACACAAGCTACCCTTAGTATCTGCGATATTGGAGGATGAGATATACACTTGGTGTATTTATCGCCTCAACCAATGGTTCGAGATGAGATTCCATAAAGGAATTGACATGATCTATTCAAATTGACATCCCGAAGATCATGTAGCCTGTAAATAACTAGGGATAAACATCAAGTATGTTCAGGTTGATGCATGGATGTGATTGTGGGGCGTTAGGTGGAGATTGGTTGCATGGTTGCAAAAAGACTATAACCTACATGGTGTGGATTATGATGCACATTTGATGTAATCCACCATGACGTGTGATTCATACCACATGTGTTATACTGGTGACCAAAACACCTACTCGAACGAAAAAGATGATCCCTATTCCTTTTTTTCACTGTGCGAGGTTAATAAGTAGGTGACCCATGATGCTCTCATAGACCTTAGACTATGCTAGGAAACTTTGCTTCAATTATTCACTTTGACATGTACTCCTTAGGGTCAAGTATAAGACTCGTCTAGGACATTGCTGAGACCATGGTCGGGTCAGAGTCGAATAATGTATATTGTAAGGGAAAATTATTTGATATCACACTCTGTTTTGGTACCATAAGAAAACAATACACATTATGTGCACATTGAAAGTAATTTTGTACGAATGGGCTAAGTAATCTTTTGAGCTGGGCTCATGAGGGATTAGTTGAGAACTTAGTTCGATGTAGTCAAATCAGGTCTTACGCAGGTGTGGCAAATTTTGCTTAGCAGGTACTGGAGAGATGAGATGTTCCATGCCTGTTGGTTGAAAACTTGGTGTGATTATCTCTATCATAATGTTTGCTCCAGTAGGTTGCAAACCACATTTTCCTTTGTTAGGAAGTAGTACTCACCATACAATAATGAACAACAACTCTTATTTGAACATGTAACCTCTCTCACATACGAGACAAGTGGGAGATGTAGACATGAGGATACATCCCTAGTGTGAGGGTACACCCATGAGGACCATACCCTCATCATATTTGACTTACGTTACTACATGAAGGGAGGTGGGGAGAGATTACACATCTTCATGAGGAGGTTACCCTCCCATAAATGACATTCACCATGCACCATTAGGGTGCTCATTCATTAGGAGGTTACTCCCACATGAATGAGGAAGGCCTTTCTCTCACTATACAAAGGGGAGGGGTGGGGGTCTTTATACACAGCAATACACACACGTGAAAGGTGTGACAACTCATATTAAGAGAGAAAAAGTGTGTGTGAGAGAGAGTACAATCCCTCTCCCATTCGTGTTCTAAAGATAGAACATGGTCTGAGAGATAGAGTTGTGCATGAGAGTCGAGCTCGGACTGCTCCTCAATTGCATTTGTAAGAGTGTTTGTAAGCTTCACCTCGCTTGGGATTTACAATGTGTAACAGATTTTCGGCCGCTCTAGTAGTTGTTGAACGTGCTTGTAGGAGTTGATCATTTCTCTCCACACTTGTTCATTAAAACTCTTTTACGAGCACTCAGGTATGATACTTGGTTCCTGATTGTTTTATTTTGCTTCCGCTTCGGCCGTTGGACTATTTTTTTCTAATAATCAATTTTCAGGGACATTTGGTTTTTTTTGTCACAATGACTCTTTCTTTCTTTAGAAAGCGAACATCGAACATCAATCTGCTTTCTACTATATATATATATATATATATATATATATATATATATATAGAAAACATTGAATGCCTCTTCAAATTTCAAGATGCCTCTGCTTATGATTTCGATTATCAGCAAAGCGGCATTGGGTCTCCCCTGCCTCGTCATCCTTACAGCAAAGGCCCTTTTTCTGAGAACCCTCTGCTCCCACTTGATCTTTCTCTGTTCTTGTCTGAAAAGCCTAATATGCGTAAAACCACTAGGGTTTTTGCCCCAAAAGGATCTGCTCAAAATCTGAGGACAAAGCTTAGGAAGGTGAAGAAAGAGAAGAAAAAGAAGAAGACAAGCCTGAGCTCTTTAGATCTTGTCAAGGGAGTCAAAAAGGGGGGTAGACTAGAGCTCTGAGGGCTGCTTCCAAGTGTTTCAAGAAATAGTAGGGGTCTTTCTATGCATCTGCCCAGTAACTCTAGTTCTTGATAGAATCTCATATTTAGCTCGTATTGTTTTTTTCGTCTTCTGATTTAAGTTCTTTTATTTGAAAGGGAAAAATTTTTGCATGTATTTTTCCTCTATGAATGAGGTTTTTGGTTTAGAGTTTTTACTTTTTGTATGTGTTAATTTTAATTGCGGTTTTATTCTATGAATTGTTCTGAATTTCATTCAAGTCAATGACATTTCGGTTGATCGATCAAAAGAATACATTTTGATTTTGGCTTGATTTATTTATAGCTTTATCATTTTATGCTATGATTCATGGAAATTTGGGACGATTCCTCATGGAATACCCAAATTTGTGCCAATCCAGACCTTGAAATAGGAGCGTAAGATTAAAGAAATTATGGAAATAAATCTGGATCCTATATATAATTTCGTATTTGGATATGGATTTGAATATTCAAGATCTGATCGGATCCGGATCCGATGTAATACTATTTAGATTTGGATTTGAATCTGGTGGATCCGGACCCGATTCGGAAAATTCTCACCCATATCAATGACAGCCCCCATCACTGAAACACAAATCCTATTCTTATTCTCCTGACTGGAACTCAACCACCATGGAAATACAAGGTGTTCCTGCTTCTTCTTCCTTAGAGCGGCTGCCCTTATCTTTCCTCAACATCAATTGGGATATCTCCATTGACTAAAGCATCCCTTTCCATTCAGCTCTAAGCTCCATTGTTTTTTCTCCAAACTCCCTCAGCTCCAGGCGATAGTGTAGTTATTAGAGAGTTAATAGAAAGGCTCCGAACAATCTGCAACAATGAGAAATATGGAGAGAAGAAGTTTTGAATGTATATGCTTCATGAGAGACAAAGAGGTTTGGGGGGAAATGCAGGGGGGAGAGAGAGAGAGATTGGGGAAAAACACGGGAGACAGAGAGAGAGATTTGGGGGGGGGGGAGAAACATGGAAAGGAGAGAAGGGGTTTTAGAAAGGAATAGAAGATGATGTTTTTTTAATTTTTGTTTGGGCTAAAAAGTTGTAAGCAAAGGGCTAAAGTTTGTGCAGGAGTTAGAAGATATACTATGTAGGATCTCTATATGGCTAGATATATTTTCAAACTTTGGATCTATTGAAAAATGAAACATAAAAAGAGGGTATACCGAGGTATTTTCCCTTTTTAAAATTTGAAATCCTTTTTTTTGTTTTGGTTTATGATTTCATATGCGTAGATCTCTAGGCAAAGATAAACAATTTGAGGCACTAGAACTACCTCTTCCAATGGCTTTTGAGGTGTGTCTCATTTTTATATTGCAAAGTTGATACCTTATATAAAACAGTAGGATTCAAGTTAACCTTTAACCCAGTGGGTTAGGTTTGTCTAGGGCCCATCTTGGACCTCAACCAACCCTTTGTACCTTATTTACCACCTATTTAGAAAAAGCAACAAGTGGTAAAAATTATATAGGCATATGGCAAGATGTGACTTTAAGGCTAGGTGGTTAGGGTGGTGGGGCACCATGATGTCTTGAGAAAATACAATACTTTTAACTCCATACTGTGCATTATCTCGCTTGTCCATTTTCCAAATTGGATGTCAAATGTTGTTATTCCTTTTAGTTATTTGGTGGGAAAGTAATACGATGCATATAGTAACAACGACCATTTCGCATATTACTTTCCAAATGATGGTCGGACAGAGATTGTGAAGAACTTAGGGCCGGCAATAGGTCGGGCTTGGGTTCGGCCCTAGTCTCCCACGGGGCCCATCTAGGCCTGGATGGGCCTGATCGTAATTGGGCCAAAAAGGCCTTGGGCCAAGCCCTATGAGGGCCAAGCTAGTGGGGCTGTGCCAAATAAAATCAACAAAAAAAAAATGAATAGAAAGAAGAAAAAGAGGGTTAGATTAGGTCGAACAGGACCGGCCTTAGCCCAGACTCAACGTGGCCTTACCATCAAGCCATAATGGCCAAGCCCCGCCCAACCCTAGGGCGGTAATGGCCAGGTCTTGGCCCGCGTCCAGGCTACATATTGTGGCCTTGGCCTTAGTTTCTTAGGGCCGGGCCACCTAGCCCATTGCCCAACCTAGAAAAACTAAAGGGACAATTTATTTGTTGAATGAAAATTGTTTCATGCGGTTTACATATGCGGTCCAAAAAGTGTAAAGCATCCATCTTAAAGATGGATGTAAGTAGGTGTTCCATCTAAAAACAATGGAAATGAACGGTCCAAATGTTTTCTCACTAGAATCATTATTTCTAGTTTTAAAAATTTATTTATTTTTTCATATTCATGATATCCATGTTAGAGATTACATGTCCTTAAAAATTACCTCCAAAAATCCATCTCAAAAATAGATTTATTAATACACCCGCATTTCTACGTATGCGGGCTTGGCCGCGTAGAAAACTATTGAAATGTATATTTTACCGACTCCCCTCCATCACCGTCTTAACTTAAATGTTATGGTGATAACTTCGCGATTATGGGGTCACTATAATCCTATGGATCATAATATACGGGCGCGTGAAAGCGAGAGAGCGAGAGAGAGGGAGAGAGGTGGCGGTTGCCTGCGCTTCTTTCATTTCTGAGAGAGTTTATTCACATTTTCTCCTACTGCATTTGTACCGGTGGAGAGAGAGAGAGAGGAGGAGAGAGAGAATGAGGAGCTGGAGGATAGCAGCAAGAGTGGGATATGTCTCAGCAGAAATGGTGGGAATATTTAGGGCACCGTCGTCAGTGACATTGGGTCATTTTTCTACCATTGCAGGAGGATCTTCACTTCACAAACCCATGCAATCCTTTTGTTGTGCTTTCTCTTCTTCTTCCATGTCTCCTCCTTCAAAGGCCGTCATCTATGAGCAGCAGGGCCAACCAGACCAAGTTACCAGGTCGCAGAGAAAGCTTCCTTACCTTCTTCTTTTCATGAATTTTTGTGTTTGATAAGTTTTTTTTTTTCTTTATTACATCTAGTTCTCTCGTATATGTGTGATTCTTTGCTCTCTTTGGAGGATATCAGTATTTTAGTTTACGAATGCCTGTTTGAAACTTTTTCAAAATTACTTTTTGGGTTTTTTAGATAACTTTGTAATTATTCAACTATTTAAACTCACAAATGAGGCCATCTACTCGGAGTAATTCTCCATTGCATTCATATTTTTTACAGGAGATTGCCATAAGTTAATTTTCATGTTTATTGTTTTAGCCATTTGTCTGGAATAAAGTTCTCCTTTTCAAATGCTTGATCTTTGACACAATAGATCATATGTTTAGTTAATGTGTTTGAAAGTGATGCAAATTTCAAAGTATTGATGGAACATGAAGAAACTTCACCGCTGTTTGTTTCTTACATTGACTTGAATGAGAAAAACCCAGAAAGTTCCTATCATACTTTTCATTCAACATGCCTCAAATATATGCAAACTATAAAGTGTTCATGAACAGCAGGGCTTGTACTTCACCACTCTGTCTGTGCTTTAGTAGCAAAACAGGTCTTGAAGTTTACCACTCTGGATGTCACAATTGCATTTTAATTCCTGAATAAGGCTCCTGATCAACTTGTTACGGTTCCTTGGACATTATTTCAAGAATTATAAAATGGGTATTGGTTGTTATAACTATGCCTATGAATATTTGGTAATGCATTCCAATGGGGTTCAAATTCAATAGGTAGAGACCAGGGTCTTATGTATGCAGATCTTTGGGTGCATTTCTCTAGAACTCCTTGTTGCAGGCCCTGTGTTATAAAATGATGTACCGTATAGTCTTATTAAATTGCTCAAAAGGGTTCCTTGAAGGATACCTTTTTTTAAAATTAAGAATCTCGCCTCATTTCCTCACTTAATAGGTTGGTGGATTTGTCCTTATACATATACTAGGAAACTTGGCCAGGAATAGTTTTGTGAGGCTGGCTTGGGTTGCGGTTGTAGGACTTCCTTTCAGCGTTAGTTTTTTTAATTTCCTTTTGCTGCCTTTGCATTGTAATTCTTTTAACAAAAATTCATTTCAGAAGAAAAATAGAAAATCTTAACAAAAAACTTGAGCTCATTGGCTGGTTCGTCTACTGGCAAAACTAAGACAACTGGTCAAGTTACACAGTTAACTCGAAAGAACTCAGATGAGTTTTTCAAATTTCCGAAAACTTTTAAAAATGTGTTTGTAATGGATTCCATGCCTGGTTGGTAATATGACATACCTCAATTTTGCGACATCATAAAGCCCCATTCATGTCTCAAACAATGTTAGAAAAATCAATATATAATAAAAAATTTGGACACGTCCCGAGCTTTTCATATTCAACTATCAACATTTAGCCATTTTCAAATATTCCAATTGATAATCATGTGAATTTTGATGGGCTATTTGAAATTAGATCAAAAGAAATGAGTAAAATGTTAAGTAGTTAATCTCTTAGGTGTTTTTTGATAATTCTTCTATCAAATGCTATTTTCGTGACACATATACCTTCTCGATACGACAGAATCCTGATATATGTACATGCTATTCCATGACTTCATCACGTTGGATTAAACATTTCGCATATGCATGTTAATCATGTTGTACTTAATGGCTATTTCATTTTCAGATATTTAAGGTTATGTTGTACTTTGGTGATTTTATGTGATCTGCTCATGCATATGTGTATTAACTCATGGCTATCACAAACAAATACTTGTACATTCCTCATCATCATTATAATCATCATTAGAGCCTTTTCCCAACTAATTGGGGTCGGCTACATGAATCCTAGTCCACCATTTTTCTCTATTATGGACCATACCTTCAGTGAGCCCATAAATCGATATATATTTTTTCACTACTTCCAACCATGTCCTTTTGAGCTTACCCCTTGCCCCTTTTGAGCCTTCTACTTGAACTAACTCGCGTCTCCTAACAACTGTTGTATTGGGTCAGCGCTACATGTGGCCAACCCATCTAAGTCTATTTTTTCTCTTTTTGTCTCCTATTAGTGCCACACCTAAATTCTCTTAAATGTGTTCATTTCTAAATCTATCACGTCTTGTCCTGCCACTCATCCATCTCAAGATTGTCTTTTTAGCTAGACTCATTCTATGGGTATGTTGTTTCTTGATTGCCCGATATGCCTCCTTATAAAGCAAAGCTGGTCTCATATCTGTCTTATAGAATTTGCCCTTCAGCTTCATTGGTATGCAATGATCACATAAAACTCTGGTTGTACATCTTCACTTTGCCCACTAGCTCTAATTCTATCTGTGACATTTTCTTCAATCTATCCGGTTTTCTGGATTATTGACCCAAGATATTGCAAGTGCCTTCTTTTTGGTATTTCTTGGTCGTGATTCTTAACTACTTCGTTGTCTCTACTCTTAGTATTACTAAATTTGCCATCCATATACTCTGTCTTAGTCCGACTAATTTTAAAACCTTTAAATTCTAGAGCATCCCTCCAAAGTTCTAACTTTGTGTTGACGCTCTTTTGGGTCTTATCAATCAAAACTATATTGTTCGCGAACAACAGACACCACTATAGCTCTTCTTGTAGGTTCCTAGTTGAGTCATCCATAAGTAAGACAAAGAGGTATGGACTTAATGCTGACCCCTGATGTAGACCTAGTTGTTTGCACGCTAGTTAGTGCTCCCTCGTACAATTGAAATCCAATATAAAAGAGTAACTCAATTTATTGAAAATAAAATATTTAACATCCATAGTGCTGATATGTTTGTTACTACAAAAGAGTCATGGCTTTCTTTAAAGCTAATTCAAGAGTTAATTGACAAGAGGTTTCAAAGTGTTTGTTCTCTTCAATTGAGTCTTACTATCATATCTATGAGGTACATAATTGCCTTTCTTAGATATATTTAAGGATATCCTATAGGGTTTTGAAAAGAGATTGATTTTTATTATTAGCTAAAATTAGTAGAGAAATTTGCGCACATATCCCTGAACATTCCCATCATTAAAAAGTTCCCCTTTAGATTTTATATCTTGCATTCATACCCAAACTTTTCAGTTTTTTGTTTTTTGTTTTTTGGTGTGTGTGTGTGCGTGTGTTTGAAAGCTACCCCTATTCCGGACCTTGAAAGCCCAAAATTCTATAAAATTGAAAAGTTTGATTATTGGATGGGACCTTAACCACCTTATTTTCAATAGGCACAACTTCAGATTTTCAAAGTCAAAAAATTCCAAAAACTCATGTTGAAAATCCAATTTTTTTTCTTGTACAAGGGCAACTATGTGCCCAGGACCAACACGACAATATTGAACTTTCAAAATTCAAAAATTCCAAAAATTTCGGATCTTGAAAATCTGAAATCAACTTATTGTATTTTAGATATTCAAAATCTGAGAATGAAGTCAAAATTTCACAAATTTCTGACACATTAATTTCAGATTTTCAAGATCCCAAATTTTAAAACATAACTAAATATTTACTTTCGGATATTGAAGATCCTAGATAGGGGCGATTTAGTCATTTAAAAAAAAAATGCTAAAAAAACATATGAACGTATAATGTAAAAAATTGTAAATATTAAAAAACAGAAATATTTGGGGATATGCTCATAAATTTCTTGAATCAATACTTTACCATCTAGTATTACGTCTTGCATGCTTACAGTAAATTTGAAACTAACAAGTGATAAATACTCTCAATGGTGGATTTTGCAATAATGACTTTCTACACATTCTCGGGTGTCATGTCCAGTTAAGGTGTGTTTTATGGGAATTTGCAGGGTGATTACACTTTAGTGTTGCAAGTTATTGTCTTAAGCTTTGCGTTTGTACTTTGTAGCATGTGTTCTCCCTACACCTTGATCCCTGAGTTGAAATAGTTATCCATACAGGTATATGTAACGAAAACATGTTGCCTGGAAGGTAGCAGCTGTCCTGATGACATGTATTTGACTTGAATTTCTTAACAGAGTACTGATTAAATTTAGGTAGGATTTCTCTTACTTTATATAATTAGAACCTCCATACTTTTCACAGGGTTGTTGATCTTCCTGCAGTTGAACTCAAGGAAAATGATGTGTGTATTAAAATGCTCGCAGCCCCTATAAATCCCTCTGACATCAATAGGATTGAAGGTTGAGATGATACTTCTTTAAGCTTATTAGCTTATATTTTATGTCTCTTTTGCGTACTGACATATTTGCGTGTTTCGATTAATTTAAGTGCAACTTTCTTCCCTGGTACTTTGATTCCACTTCATGAATTTAAAGGAATCAAAATACATGACTTGCCTTGTTTCATATTCATCTTTGCATGATTAAAATGCTTTCTTGCATGATTCATTAGTGAGTACAAACATTGAAACTTGGTTTTTTATTTATTTTAGATTAGTTGAAAGCTTGTAACCTATGTCTCAAATTGGTATTTTTATAGTATTTGACGTGGGAGTGATGAGTCTCCTTGTTGACTCTTGAAGTGGCTCAGCAATCTTTGATTAAATATTCCTAGTTGGCTCTTCTTGGCTGTCCACAGCCCAAATGTCCCACTCTCATAGCCCTTTATTGGCTGAATTATGTCAAGCTATCTCACACTTCCCTCCACAGTGTTACATTGGTGGGATTTCCATGTCACCAGGTAGTCGTTTCGGAAAAGAAAAATAGGCAGAATCACAGCCAGCATGGCTGACTTCTTGGATTTCGTGCATAGGCACTCCCTCATAGACATCCCCCTCAAGGGGCCCTTCTAACTTGGACCAACAGTCAGTCTTCTTCAATTTTGTCCAAATTGGATGGATTCCTTATCAAGGTGGATTGGGAACACCATTTTCAGGAGGTATCATGCAGGTCCCTTTTAAGGCCAGCTCGGACCATTTTCCCATCCTACTGGATACCCAGGCAACTCCTTCAGGCCTAGAGTGTTCATTTTTTATACACGTGGTTGGAGGATAGAAGCACACACACCCTTCTCCACTTTGGTGATCCTCCTTCGAAGTTCATAGTTGGGCAGGCTTCAGGGTCTGGAAGAATCTACAACTCCTTAAGCAGAAGCTAATTGCCTGGAATATGGGTCATTTTGGCTCCCTCCAAACCAAGAAGCAGCTGACCCTGTCTGAAATCGAGTAGCTAGATATGGTGGAGGAGCGGAGAGAGCTGTATCCTTGTGAGGCAAATGCTAGAATCATGGCAAAGGCAAAATTCCTGGATGTCTTGAAACTAGAAGAGATCTTTTCGCATCAACATTATGGGATTAAATGGGTCTTTGGTGGGGACCTCAACACCTCAACCTTTTACAAAATGGCCAATTGCAGCTGAAGCTCGAACACTATCGTACAAATCCGGGTCAAAGATCGCATTTTCGAAAGACAAAGATGACGTTGCCAGGTCTATCATATTGTACTTTCAAGGGCTTCTCTGTAGAGACTGCCCGTAGTCTGAGCCTAGAAAACATTCAATTCAATTCCAATCCATCTTATCAGAAAGTTCCTTGTGGTTGGAGTACCCCTTCTCAGAGCGGGGAATCGTCAAAGCAATAGTGGATTTAGAACATGACAAGACCGTTGGGACGATGCTTCCCTTTTTTCTTATTCAGTAAATTCCAGGACTCCCTAGATTCTGTCGTACTTGCCTAGTTTGCTAAGTGCCCAGGAAGTCAAAGCTTTCTAATGATTAGCTTGCTCAATAGCACATATAGATCTCAGCCAAGTTGCTTGCATTGCGACTTCATCAGGTTTTGGATCAACTCATATCTCCAACCAAGGTACTCTTGTTCCTGGTATGCAAATCCTGGACAGTGCACCCAGCGCCAATGAGTGCATTGAAAAATATATCCTCTCAAGAATCCTTGGTTTGATATGTAATCTCGATCTTGGAAAAACATTTGACCATGTGGACAGAGGTGTTCTTAGCAATATTATGCTTGGGCATGGGTCCAAATGGAGGAAATGGATGCAAGGTTGCCCATCCTCTCTCATTTCTCAGTTCTGATTAATGGCTCCCCACAATGTTTTTTCCCAGCCTCTTGAGGCCTTAGGCAAAGGGACCCTCTGTCCCCTTTCTCTTCGCAATTGTGACCAATGTCTTTAGTATGTCCATTGAATAGATTTACCAGAGTGGGATGCTTTTGGGTTACTCCTACTCATCAATGTTTGAAGTTTCCTCAAATGCACTATAGTCTAATCTGATATTAGACGATATGCATGTGCTATATCTCACAGAAATTTCCCTGTATCACCTGTGATAGTGAACAGCACACATGTGCTATGACTCTCAGATTTGCTTTATTTATCATCTTTCTTTTGACATCGAGGTACTGTGCTGTAGGTGGATTCTTGTCAGCAGGCCATGTGTGCATGCTGGTCTCTCATTTCAATTTATTCACTTCCTCTTTAATATTTTGAATGTTCCTATGGAGTCACTAACAGAAGGCCTGGTCTAGGTGCTGTTGCCTCAACCACCTTTGGGACTGGTTTCTGCATCATATCCACCCACCCATAGGCTCAATAGAGTAACATTGCTTAGCTATGTATGGTTCGGCCATGACGTCTTTCCTGTGAACATGATGGATATTCATCTTTAAAAGAATCCTTGCTAGGTTATCACTCCCTTTTGATGTTACTGGCTAGGTGCAGAGTGCACAATAGGCCTTCTCCTCGCACCAATGTTAGTTAGACTTTCTTTCCAATATCTGAAGTTGCCAATGATCCCCAAATGGTTTAATCCCCTAGAACACCACTGGAGCAACAGTGCTGTCGCGGGATACTGAGAACTGCAGCTTGGATTTGAGATTCATCCTACTACTCACATACCAGCCCGTGCTCATTGAGTCTTTACTGGTGGTCCTATTTATGTACTTTTTGTTTTTTTGGAGGGGGGGCTGGGGGGGGAGTGTGGAGTATTTAGTTTGGTCATAAGTTTCTTTTGTATGGTATCACCATTTTCCATATTCTTCATCTTTTTTCTGAAATACTATATCTTTCTAGCAACTTTTCTTATGAGTTTCTCAACACATAGTTTGCTATTTGGTTCATGAACTTTTTCTTGTTCATATGTATCTTTTATTTGCAGGAACTATTCGTAGTTGAAAGATATAATTTAGATCTATACGAATCAGCAGGTATCAGATGAATATTTGGAAGAAGAGAAAGAAGATGTGAAAAGGAATAAGATGGAGAAGGAAGGAGAGAGGTGCGTGAGAGAAAGGAAGAGGGGAGAGAGAAGATAGAGGAGTGTGTGAGATAGAGAGGGAGGGAGACAAGTGACATGCCCCCACTTTGGGATCAGTCACATATTTATGTTATTAATGATATCGAAAAATTACAAAAAATACCCTTATGTAGCTCAAAAAAACAGATAACCTTATTGACTTAAATGTTCCATTTTTGTCCCCAGTTTACTGTTATACTTCCAACATTCATATCTATCTTTATCTTTTTGAGCAATCTGAGGATATATAAATTATACATTGGGATTTTTAGGTTATCCTCAGCCTGCCTTTGCTTTTTGCATCCTGTTTATGCAGGTGTTTACCCTGTTAGGCCTCCAGTGCCAGCGGTTGGAGGATATGAGGGGGTTGGAGAAATTTATGCTTTAGGATCTGCAGTGAGGAATCTTTCTGTTGGCGATTGGGTTATACCATCACCTCCATCGTCTGGTATGACAAATACAAATACCGTCTAACATACAATATTCAATTATTAATTTCAGAATAATGTAATGCTTTTTTTAATCTGCTCATTTGATCTGCTATTTATGTAGTTCCTTAGTTGTTTTTGCATTGTTGAACTACACTTTATTCATAAATATGATGGTCATCATATATAATGCTTAGGAACTTGGCAGACTTACATTGTCAAGGAAGCGAATGCATTGCACAAAGTCCGTAAAGACATTCCTATGGAGTATGCTGCTACGATTACTGTAAATCCTTTGACAGCCCTACGCATGATGGAGGATTTTGTTAAGCTGACCTCTGGTAACTTGCATTTCATTTGATATACAGTGTCGCTTTAGTATGAAGTTTGTTTACATCCCTCATACTTGTAACATTTAACTTGTGTTGTATGCTTTGTATGATAACTATTAGGAGATGTTATTGTGCAAAATGGTGCAACGAGCATCGTGGGACAGTCCATTATTCAGCTTGCTCAGATTCGAGGCATCCATAGCATAAATATAATCAGGGACAGGTACATTCTGCTAATTTTGTATTTTATTCTTTAATTTTTTAAGCAGTGAACAAAAGAGATTAATGAATTGCATTGATGTAACGAGTAACAACCAGTGTATTTACATATATGCATCAATTGGCATATGAGAGGAATTCCCACACGAGGCATCCATAGCATAAATATGATCTGGGAGAAGTGGCATTTAGGAAATATGTATTTCAGTCTAACTTGATTCTTTCGAAGTAGTGGCAAAATAAATTGATGCATTGACAAAAGTATCATAAGCACACAAGAAGCATATCCTAATCAATTAGAAAATGAGAAGAATCCTTTACATCATCATCATCATCAGAGCCTTTTTCCAGCTATTTGGGGTTGGTTACATGAATCCCGGTCCGTCATTCTGCTCTATCAAGGTCCATACCCTCAGTGAGGCCATAAGTCCGCATATCTTTTATCACTGCTTCCAATCATGTCTTTTGGGCCTATCCCTTGCACTTTTTTAGCCTTCCACTTGAACCAACTCACACCTCCTAACAAGTGTTGTACTAGGTTTGCGCTGCACATGGCCGGCCCACCTAAGTCGACTTTCTTTCATCTTATCGCTTATTGGAGCTACACCTAAGTACTTCAGAATGTATTCATTTTGAATTCTATCCCTTCTTATTTTGCCTCTTATCCATCTTAACATCCTCTTCTTAGCTACACTCATTCTATGAGTATGTTGTTTCTTGACAGCCCAACATTCTGCCCCATAAAACGAAGCTGGTCTTACATTGTCCTATAGAATTTCCCCTTTAGCTTCATTGGTATCTCGCAATCACAAAAAACTTCGGTTGTACATCTCCACTCTGCCCACCCAATTCTAATTCTATTTGCGATATCTTCCTCAATCTCTCCATTTTCCTAGATTATCAACCAAGATATTAAAAATGTGCTCTTTTTCGTATTTCTTTGCCATCAATCTTAACTACTCCCTCGTCTCTACTCCTATTATTAATTAACTTGTATTCCATATACTGTCTTAATTCGACTAATTTTAAAACCTTTAGATTCTAGAGTATCCCTCCAAAGTTTTAATCTTGTGTTGACGTCACTTTGGGTCTCATAAATTAAAACTATATCGTCTGCGAACAACATACACCACTATACCTCATCTTGTAAGGGCCTTGTTACATCGTCGGATCGTCCATAATTAAGATAAAGAGTTACGGGCTCAATGACCCATGTTGTAAACCTATTGTCATTGGAAACTCGCTCGTATCTCCACCAGTTGTTTGCACACTAGTTAGCGCTCTTTCGTACATAACTCTCATCAAGTCGATATAGTATTTAGAAACTCCTTTATTTTCCAACACCCACCAAATTGAATCTCATGGTACTTTATTATAAGCTTTTTTAGATCAATAAATACCTTGTGGAAGTCTTTGCCCTTCGCCTTGAACTTCTCAATCAGTTGTATAAGTGGAAAATAGCCTCAATCATTATCCTCCCAGGCATAAAACCAAATTGACTTTTTGATACACTCGTTTCATACCTTAGTTGTTGCTCAATCACTCTCTCACACAACTTCATAGTGTAGCTCATAAGTTTGATCCATAGTTACCAGAATCTCTCCTCGGACCCCACAATTCCGGTTTGGAAATCCGTTTCTTCGTTTCCGTTAAGGAAACTCCACAGAAACCGTTTTTTCGAAACTCGAAAACTCGATTCCTTTATTTCGGAATCTCGATTCCTTTATTTCGGAATCTCGATTCCATACCTAGGTGGGAACCTTTTTTTACAACATAAGAAACTCGATTCCTGGATTTCGGAATCTCGATTCCCCACATATATGGAAACCTAGTTTAAGAACCAAGGAAACTCGTTTCCTTAATTTCGGAATCTTGGTTCAACTCTACTTTTAAAAATATTGTTCAGAACCATGGAAACTCTAGTCCTTAGTTTCGGAATCTCGATTCCTTAATTTCGGAATCTTGATTCCTTAAATCTCTATCTAACACATTTGGAGAAACTTGAACCCCCTAATTGTGGGTAAACGCTCCCACATAGATTGAATCTGTCTTCCAGCGTAGTTTGAATCTTGATTTCATGTTAAATGATACACGATTGTAGATGTAATGAAACTCTTTTCGTCAGGGATTTGAATCATCTACACCATATAAAACATTGGTTTCTTGTAAATAATAACCACAAAAGTAATGTTTTATTTTCTAGTGGATGTCATGTTTAAGGTCCCAAACGATAGCATTAGGTGCCATGTGTAGCAGAAGGGGTATTATTATTTATAAAACATGTACTTTAGAAGGAATTAATGAGAATGTGTTGCTTTTTTAGTTATCTTTGTTATGTTTCTTATATTTTTCTTTACCTTTCTCATAGTTATGTGAATTGCTTAAGTGAACATGCACCACGTCGCACCTTGCAACATTGCTTAGTGTTGTACTACCGATTGCAAAATGGTTCTTAGTAATGTTATTTTTACTTTTTTTTTGCCTAATTTAAATGCCTATAGAATAATGTTCCTTATATTTGCGGTGATGTAAATTGCCTTGGTTTCTTAATCTTGCTCATATGTTATGTCAAATTATTTAAATGCCCATAGAGTAATGCTTCTTATATTTGCGGTATGTAAACGGCCCTTGTTTCTGAATCTTGCTCATATGTTATGTGAAAAGACTGCTTAAGTGATCTTACAACATATGTAGCCTCGCAACATTGTTAAGTATTTGAATACTGAATGTCAAGTGGTTATTAACAATGCTAATTGAATTTTTTTCGCCTCTAATTTAAATGCCTATAAAATATTAAAATCATTTAATAACATATAAAGCAACACACATGGACCGATAATTGAAACTCTAGAATTTATACATTGTGTAATAAAAAAAAAGTTACAATACTTCATAATAGAAAGTGTGTGTGTGTGAGAGAGAGAGAGAGAGAGAGAGAGAGAGGAGGGGG